>JAKEYF010000097.1:0-220427 GCA_021527775.1 Lactarius sanguifluus
GTGTCTTCTACACTTAGGGATTCGAGTTGTCATAGGGAAGTGTCTTCTACACTTGGAGGTTTGGGTTGCCGTAGGGAAGTGTTTTTCTACACTTGAGGATTTCTTCGGGTTGTTGCAGGGAAGTGTCTTCTACACTTTAGGGATTCAGGTTGCCATGGGGAAGTGTCTTCTTACACTTGAGTTGTCGCAGGGAAGTGTCTTCTACACTGGGGTTGCAGGTTATTGCAGGGTATTTGTGTTTGCCGTGAAGTGTCTTCTACACTTTAGGGATTACTTGGGTTGTCGCAGGGAAGTGCCTTCTACACTTTTGTATGATATTGGCTTGAAATATCTGTATTCAGGAGCGCTTGCTTTTCATCTTCATTCGCTATCCCCTTTTTAAGGTCTGGACACCTGGACAGCACCATGGATTTGGATCCGAAAGCCTGAGTGGTGGATGAAGATGGAGGACAGGAGGCCGGCATGGCACCGGAAAAAAAATTTCGCGAAGGGACGGGATGCAACAATATTTGCAGGAACATGGGAACGGCACGTCTTGCGGAGTGGGGAACGTTGTCCTAGGAGGGTTGCAATGGGAGCGGCACTTCTTGCGGGAGGAAACAGTAGTTTTCAGGAGTGAAGGAATGGCACTACGGTGGTGGGGATTGCTCTTTTAGCAGGGTTGTAGAATAGGGGCGGCACTTCTTGCGGGAATGGAGATTGCACTATATGCAGAACATGGGAAGGGAGCAGGCACTTCTTGCGGAAGGGGAATTTGTCAAGTTCAGGTGGTTCAGGATGATACTGCATCTTCTCAGCAGGCAGGGGTGAAGCATCTTTAGCTTGTTCAGGTTGTCATGGGGTCAGGCACGTCTTGCGGAGTGGGGGCTGTTCTTGTTAGCAGGGAATTTCTTGTGGAGCAGGATTGAAGCATCTTTAGCTTGTCCAGGGTTCGTCGGAGGTACTAGCGTCGTCAGCAGGCAGAGTTGAAGCATCTTTAGCTTGTCCATGGTACGTTGAGGGGTTACTGCGTCGTTAGCAGGCGGGATTGAAGCATCTTTAGCTTTTTGCGCGAAGTGGAACAGCACATCTTTTGCGGAATGTGAACTGTATGTCGTACAGTGACACGAGGTGGGAACTGCGCTTCTTGCAGTGACACGAAGTGGAAACGGGGGACTGCATCTTTAGCAGTTGGTGCAAAGTGAAAGCGAGGGGACCGCATCTTTAGCGGTGAGGGTTGAAGCTTCATCGGCTTGCCCAGGTATTCAAGGAGGAAGTTCTGCATCTTTAGCAGTCAGGATCCACATCTTTGAGCGAAGAGCCCTTTGCCGGCGTTCTTTCAGGTACTGATCTGTTCTTTTTAGATCATGGTTAACTTGACCAAGCCCATCTTGTTGGGCAATCGTTCATTTATCTAGAAATTGAATGGTCAAGCCGTTCGCTGCGCGAACCCATCATTGGAATGATGCTCTGCACTAATATCTCTTGCCAGATCGCTTCCATACTAGTGTCACCCTGAGTGCGATAGGAAGGCACGCGCCTATCTCGTCTCTACTGGCACAAGCTCATCTCTGAGTTCTCTAGTTACTGGAATGCCGCACTCAGCGCAGCTGGCGTTCAATCTTCCATTCGATAGTGCTCGGTGGAAAGGGGGTCGAAGTATTCTCAATACTTTGGCTTGTCGTTAAAGCCGGGTAATCAGTGGTGCTCCTCCTGATTAGGGAATTCGTCGGGAAATGGTAGGTGCTTCCTCATTTGGGGTTGAAGTATGTTCCATACTTTAGCTTGCTCAAAGCTGGGTAATCAATGGTGCTTCCTCTTGATTAGTCGTGTTACTACGTGGTTCTTGTAGTTCTTGAGATTCCTAGAGGTTTCTTCCTCTGTGGTGTGCTTGGATCTTGTGATAGCAGATGTTCGTTCTGCTGGCGAAAGTATTGCTCAATACTTGACTTTGCCCAAAGTCGGATAATTAATGGTGCTTCCTCTTGATTAGTCGGGTTACTACGTTGGTTCTTGTAGTTCTTGAGATTCTTAGAGGTTCTTTCTCTGTGGTGTGTTTGGATCTTGTGGTAGCAGATGCTGTTCTGCTGGCGAAAGTATTTGCTCAATACTTGACTTTGCCCAAAGTCGGGTGTTAAGAGGTTTCTGCTTTAGGTGGTCGCTATGTTCTCTTGGTAGTTTCTCGGAAGTAGGCCATCACTAGGAGTTGTTAAGGTCAAAGGGTCGTCCTTTTGAGTGGTTTCCACATTTTGTCGTAGTCCTTGGAAATAGGCCATCACTAGGGTCGTCGAAGTCTGACTGGGAGTCGGCGAGGTCAAGAGGGTCATTCTCTTGGGTGGTTGCATAGGGGACGTTAAAGGGGTCGTCCCTTTAAGTAGTACTTGGATTGCGTGGTCACTGGGAATTGTTAAAAGGGTCGTCCTTTTGGTCAGGTGTTCATAGCAGTAGGGGCTTCCTCTGCTGGCACAATACGTGACTTTGCTCAAGTCGGGAGTTCGGAAGTAGGCCTTCACTGGAGTTGATGGAATTAAAAGGGTCTTCCTTTTTTGGATTACGTTGTTACTGGGAGTCGTTGGAGTCAAGAGGTTCTTCCTCTTGAGTGGTTACTCGGGGTTGGGTCTTCTTTGGAAACGTTAAAGTCCAGAGGGTCGTCCTCTTGGGTGGATGTTAGGATCAGGTTTCTCCTGGGGATCGTCGAAGTCAAAAGGGTCATTCTTTTGATTGGTTACTTGGATTGCTTTGTCACTGGGGTTCTTCATAGCAGTAGGTGCTTCCTCTGCTGGCGAAAGTATTGCTCCATACTTGACTTGCTCAAAGTCGGGTTTCATGGACCATGTGGTTCTTGGTTCTTTATCTTGTAGTTCTCGGGGTTAGAGCGACCGCGGACCCGCATCCGGGGAATATGGAAGTATCTCTCGATACTTGACTTTACTCGAAGTCCAGAAATCAGTAGGGTCGTCCTCCTGATCATGTTCCTCAACAACAGTGCCTCGCACTTCTTCGTTGTTGGATCGGCCAACACTGGCATGGTTGATTGCAAGTTTTTTGCAATCCTCGAAATGGAAAGCTCCTATCTGAGCTGGAAGGTTCTCAGGTGTGTTTTCTTGATCCAGGGTTTCTTCAACAAAAGTGCCTTGCACTCTATCTTTGTTGTGGGAGGGGTGGTCACCTCTGGCCCTCATGCTTTGCGTCTTGAGCCTGCATTCTCGGAGGATGTGGCCTGGATTGCCACAGTATAGGCAAAGCTGTTCTTGAAATCGGCGGTCCCGTTCCGCTTTGGTAAGCTTTCCTCGGGGTTGCTCGGATTGGAATGAAGAAGTGTTGACTTTAACATTATCGTCTTCAATCGGGATTTCTTGGAATTGCTCGGATTGGGTTGAAGAAGCATCTTTATTGCTATCGTCTTCAATTAGAATGCCTCTCTTGAACTTGCATTCCTGGAGGATGTGGCCTTTGTTTCCACAGTACAGGCAGAGTTTGTCCTGGAGCCGGTGGTCTTTTTCCACCTTGGTAAATTTCCTTTGGAATTGCTCGGGTCGGAGTGAAGAAGCGTCGTTATTGTCTTCGATCAGGATTCCTCTTTTTAGCTTGCAGTTTTGGCGGATGTGGCCTTCGTTTCCACAGTATAGGCAAAGCTTTCGTCGAAGTCGGGAGTCTTGTTTCATCTTGAAACGTGAGAGAGGATTACTCGAGGGGGATGTTTTATGGTGAGGCTCTCTGGCTTTGTCTACCAGTACGTCCGGGTTTGTCGTGTCTTGGGAAGTTGGGTGCCCATCTTTAGGGTTTGTATCAGGTTTGCTGCCATAGAATTCGTTACTGGGAGTATGGCTGGGGGTAGTGCTCGAATTGAAGGAGATCGGAATCTTGGAGGGACCATTGCTCTCAAACATGAGAGGTGGGGATGACATGCTCATGTCGGCGTCCATAGCCTTGTTTGGATGATTAAGGAGTGAGTCCTTATCGCTACTCGGGGGTGTCGGGGAAGGCGTGGAATGTCTTGCTAAGAAGCAGGGGTAGGGTTGTCGGTGTGTCTCGTGGTGGAATGTCAGGGTGGTAGCCCAATTATCAATGGGTTTCAGGGTACCAACTTTACACTCGTAAAGTGCTTGAATATTTTTGCAACTTAGTACTTTTTCTCAAAAAGTACACTGTGTCAAAAATTTATAACTCCGCTACGCTTTCTCTAAAGGGTAGGTAGTTAACTCCAGGGGACCACAGTACTATGCCGTCTGGTGTAGGGGGAGTGTCTGGTCTATAGCCACAGATGCACACTTCTTGAGTGCACCAACACGGTCCAACGTTGGGTTCTTCTCCCCAACCGCTGTTACTTGAATTGTTGGTTTCTTCTGTTTCCGGGCTACTCGCAGGGAGGGATAAGCGGGCTAGTAAGCTCAATGGATTTGTTCTTCTTGCTGTGAGCAGTTCTACTAGTTCGGGGTCGTTGGGATTGGTGGGGGGCTCGTGATAGATGCGGGGGTTGACCAGATTATGGTCCGGGTTGTTCAGAGTTGTTTCCCAGGTAGCTCGTTCCCAGGAATACGTCAACTCGGTTCCTTCGGTGATAACCAAGGAAGGGGGGCCTTCTCTATCCACTACTCGGATTTCGTAGAAGGTAATCTCGATTTCTTCGTAAGAAAGGCAGAATCGGTCGAGGTACCGGACCGAGTTGCCGGCTTGGAGTTGTTGGATAAGGTAGTCGCGTCGGGGGGGAATGTGATTGAACCAAAGATAGTCACTCTTTGTCCAAAGGATGAGTTGCTCGGGGGTGCGGTCAGAAAGGTGCCAGAACAGGAGTTGGTCGTTGCAGGCGTCGACTACGGCTGAAAGGTCGTCTTGAAAATTGTTGAAGGCGTAGGTGTCCCAAGTCTCGCCAAACTCGAAGAGGTTGACCAAGCTCTTTAGCACTAGGGGTGGATCCACCCAGGAGTCAATGCGGGATGACTCGGAGATGTCGTAATAGGAGGTGGATGGGTAATACCGACGGAGTTGTCGGTCTCGATGGGTGTCAAACTGAGCACGTGCCCTCGCAACGTGTTGTGTCTCAGTTAGTGGGAATGTACCGGGATAGGGTGGAGGCACTTAAACCGCTCGGTTTACAGTCCTATAACCAGGATAAAGGAATTACTTACTAGTTGCGTTGTTTTGAATCACTCGATTCAAGGGGCAAGGCAACGAAAAACTTTTTATACCACTATCGAATTATAGTGGGGTGGAGTCAGGAATCGCCGGAACAAAGGCAAAAGGGTCTGCGGGAATCCGCGGAGTGAGACAATGGGAAAGAAGATGAGGATTGGAACGAATAATATCTTCAAAGAAATAGCCCTGATAGAGGGCAAACACCTGTCCGTCAAAATTGAAACGTAAATGTCCGTAAGTAGTAACAACACGTCCGTCCAAGAAGTCCTGCACCTCCAATGTTACCAATGAATCGATATACCCTGCTCGGAGTATATTGCTGAGGGGGGCGAAGGCTTGCCGAAGTCCTTCGCGGAAGTCGTACCTCACACTACCCAGTGGGAGGTTAGCAGAGGGGGAGTCCAAGATTGCCTTGGAGCAGATGTAGAGAGGGGGGAAATCGTTGGCGTTGGCGGGGTTGATGAGGCGGGGGAAGATGGTGTAGAGGTGAGGAGGTGGGATACGGAAGGGGGTGACGGATGGGAATACAGGGAAAGCCCGAGCAAGGGCAGGCGCGAGGGGAATACGTGAGAAATGTTCTCGGACAGTGACCGAGGCGGGTCGCCAAGACTCTCCTTCAGCAGAGTAAACAGCGGTGTATAGGTGGGGGTGTTCTTCTGGGCTGTTTATACACGAGGGGGGTTGAAAGAAGGAGGCAGGGAGGATGTTTTCCCACTCAGAGGGGAGGTCGGTGGTGGTGGAGTCGACGGGGGATTGTTCGGCTACTCGTTCGTAGTCGATAGGAGAGTCGGGGGTCGGGACACGAGGGGGCGTGGATGCTCGGGATGGGTTACGGGGAGGGGGTGATGGAATACGAGGGGGGGCGCTGACGGGGCGCGGTGATGGGGTAGGCTCGGAAGGGGGGTCAGGGTACACCAACTCTGGTGTGGGCTCTCGAAGGGGGACAGAACGGACCGCTACTTGCGTCCGGATGTCAAAGATAGGGGGAGAGGCTTCCTCTCTGTACTCGAGAGGGGTGGCGGGGCGGGGAGTAGTGGGGCGAGAGATGGGCGATGGAAGCCCCGATGGGAGCTCACCGTGGATGTCGGTGAGGGTGTACTCGTACTGAGTACCAGTGGTAGACGAGCCTTGCACAAATTCTTGAACAAAGGCTGAAGGGGACGCGAGAGGGGTAAGGGGCGATGGGAGACGACGGGGTTGAGAGGATTGTCGAGAGGGGCCGGGAGGAGTGTAGTGGTCGTATTCCTCGTAGTACGAGGCAGAATCTCCGTCCCAATGTCCAAACTGCGAGAAGTCGTAGTCGTAGTCGGACACTAAAGGGAACACCCGGGGTCAGGTCTAATTGTGTTAGACTGTCCAAGTGTGATGACTCACTGTCACTCGACAGTAGAGGCACGACGGGGGAAGCAGAAGACCGGGGGTGGTGGAGAACTCGAGGCGGGGCACAGGACAACTGTGATGAGGACGCTTGGCTCAACAACAGAACTTGCAGTCTTGCAAGGGGTAGTGGCGCTTAGTACTTGAACCGCAGTCAAGTAGCTGAAGGGGCACTGTGCGCGAAGAGGAGGAAGAGGCAGGCGGAGAGTGTAAACAAGTGGATTAAGACAAGTGGACAGTCTGAGGGACTGTCCGTTGTAACACGCTAGCTTATATACCTAGGGACATGGTCTGTGCGTAACTTTAGGGCAGGCTTAGGGCCGCCCATGGGTGCTGCGGAATGCTGCGCAATGGAACGTTCGAGAGACATCTAATAATAGTGTCCAATGGCAATAATACGTGTGACTGCGCCGCAGTAAATCACGTCATAGAGATGACTGCTCCGCAGTCCAATAGGAATAATCACAGGAGTGGTACGACTGCTCCGCAGTCGATGATGTCATGATGATTTGACTGCTCCGCAGTCCAATCAGAATAATCCAGGGGATGGTACGACTCTCAGTCGTCAGGTGACTTGATAAACGATGAGAGATCACGTGACACATCACGTGATCGTCGGAGTACGAAATTCAAACTCCGAATCCGGATTTCCCCTTTAGGAAGGTGATTACATAAGACCGGGCCGGCGCGGACCGATCTTAGACGCCTGAGTCGCGAACCAACTTTATAGGTTCGTGACACCCAGCGTCTTACACAAATCCTTCATGAAGGCAGACGTGAAGCGTGGATCTCGATCCGTGATCATCTTTCGGGGAATGCCGTAGTGTGGATAGACATGGTGGAGGTAGAGTCGTGCCACTCCTTCCGCCGTGATCGTTTCGTTACATGGGATGAAGATGGCCGCTTTCGAGCAGTCGTGGTCGGTGATGGTGAGAATGGAGTCGTATCCATTCGATGGGGGTAGCTTCGTGATGAAGTCCATTGTTACGACTTCAAACGGCTCGGCGTCAGGGTCTGTAGTAATGGGGAAAAGGTGTGGTTTTTGTCGGTGGGGGTTGATCTTGTTGGCTTGGCACGTCGCGCAGCCTTTGACATAGTCCTCCACGTCCCTCCGCATGTTCGGCCACCAGTAGTCGCGTCGCACCAATTCTAGCGTGTTTGCGATACCTGGGTGGCCCATGCTCGGCGTGTCGTGGAAAAAGGTAATTACCCCCCGTTTAAGATCGTTGTCGCCCACGACAACAAGAGCGTCTCCTTTCCACCAGAGACCTTGGTGCTTTTTCAGGTTGTGGGGTTCGACCCACGTGAGGACGGCTTTCTCGTCCATATTTTGAGCAATCTGCGTCCAGATGTCCATGTCGTGCATTGACATCTGGGTCGCGCGTATGAATCGGTCAGCGGGGAGGACGATTACATCGTTGTTGTCCTCCTCGCTGGGTTCATAGTCAGCTCGTCTCGAGAGGGCGTCCGCGCGACCGTTTTTTATGCCAGGTACATGCTTCAGTACGAAGTTGTACTCTGATAACTCCAAAAACTCGCGTGCCACTCTTCGGCTGATCTTTCGGGGGTCTTTCCAATACTGCAGATTGGCGTGGTCGGTGTGGATGATAATTTTGTGATGGGAGCCGACCAGGTAGGTACGCCAGGCTCGCAACGCCTTAACTACCGCCAGCAGCTCCCTGTCGTAGATGTCGTAGTTGCGTTCCGCTTCCGTTAGCGACTCGGAGTGGAACGCAACCGGGTGCATGCGTTGGTCAGGTCCCAATTGATTAAGTACCGCCCCAAGGGCTACATTGGACGCGTCTACTTCGAGTTCGAATGGTTTCGTGAGGTCGGGGAAGAGGAGTGTGGGTTCTCGGCCGATGCTTCGTCTGATATTATTGAACGCATCCTGCTGGTCCTGGTCCCAACGCCAGGGGGTATCTTTCTTTGTGAGGTCGTGCAGCGGGCGGGCGAGGGTGGAGAATCCTCGGATAAACCGCCTATAGAAGTTACAGAAGCCGAGGAAGGCGCGTACTTCCCTAAGGCTTCTCGGGGCTGGCCATTCCAGGACTCCCCGTACCTTAACGGGATCCATCCGGACGTTCCCATGCCCGATGATGAGTCCGAGGTATTCAATTTCTAATACCTCGAATTCGCACTTCTCTGGTTTGACATACAGGTCGTGCTCTTCGCAGAGGCGCAGTACCTCATGCAGCACGTTCCTGTGTTGGGCGTGGTCGAGGGCGGTAGCGATTAGGATGTCATCCATATAGACGATTACAAGTCCGAGCAGGATAAGGTCTCGGAAAATGTAGTCCATCATCGCTTGGAAGGTCGACGGGGAGTTGGTAAGGCCGAAATACATGACCAGGGGTTCGAACAGCCCTCGGTTCGTTTTAAACGCTGCCTTATGCTCATCCCCCGGTTTGACCCGTACGTTGTTGTAGCCCCATCTAATGTCGAGTTTAGAGAACAATCGGGCTCCTCGTATGCGGTCGATGAGTTCAGGGATGAGGGGAAGGGGATAGTGGTTTCGGACGGTGATCTCGTTCAACCGCCTGTAGTCTTGGACGGGTCTCAGCTTTCCGTCTTTCTTTTTGATAAAGAAGAATGGTGACGCGTAAGCGGATTTGGAGGGTCTGATATACCCTTTGTCAAGCTGCTCCGTTAGGAACGTGGTGAGCGCCTCTTCTTCGTTTTGTGCCAGCGGGTATACTTTACAGTCTAGTGCTGGCGGGGCGTTCGGGAGGAGGTCAATGGCATGGTCCCACACTCGTGAGGGGGGGAATCGGTGGGACGCTTCCTCACTGAACACTTTATGGTGCCGTCGGTACTCCGCAGGCACCAGTTCTTCGAATGTGCGTGTGGGTCGTTTTGCCGCCTCGCGCTGGGCTAACTCCGAGGCGGTCGTCGTTTTTCGTAGGAATGTGATGCAGGGGTCCCGCTCATCATCTATGAGCTGTTCCCACGCCTCCTCGTCAAGTTCATACGTCTCCAACGCCCTTATGGATGCTTCCATAGGCGTGGCTTCGTCTGACAGATGAAGGCTGGAAATGACGACCGGTTGAAACTCCTCGTTCAACGTCGCTTCCCCCCATCGTATCTGTGGCTCGAAGGCCGTGAACCAAGGGTACCCGAGGATCACTTCGTCCCTTCCTAGGTTCGTGATTAGGAAACGAAGCGTCTTGGTCTCCTTCCCTGTTCTTACGGTGAGATCGGTGTACTGCGTGATCTCTCCGTCCTGGTTGTTCGTTCCATCCACGTTCCAAATGCGGATGGGATGCGAGACATCTCGGGTGGATATCTGTAGTCGTTTGAGCAGTGTCGAACAAATAAAGTTGTCGGTTGCTCCTGAGTCCACTAGGACTTGTCGTTCGGCCGTCGTGTGTGCAGATTTAAACAGAACTGGGATTCGCATGGATCGATATCTGCTAGTGTACACGTTTAGATTTAACGCTCTAGCCCAGGCCGCCGGGTTCAAGCGTCGGGAAAACCCTCCTTCCCGAATAGTTTGTCCACCATGAGGTCCCTGACCTCCTGGGTCTGCGCTTTCATCGCAGCGATCTGCGCATCCGCCTGTTCTTCATTCGAAAGTACGCGATTAGAAGATACGGCGACAGTAGTGATGGTGGGAGTTGATATGTCTGGAGTCGAGGTAACGGAGGGGGATCCGAAGGAGGAGGTAGTAGCCGCGCGCGTTCCCTTTTGTGGGCAGTTACGCGACAGGTGCCCCTGAGCACGACATTTAAAACATCGTCCCTCCTTCTGAAGCTGGGCCCGGTCTCCGTCGGTAAGCGCCACGGAGGCTCGGGCGCGTCCAACATCCATGGCGTTTGGGTTTCGGTTCTGTTTAAGAGCCTGGACCCACTGCTCTCGGCTGTGTCCGCTCTTCTTTCCACGTTGGGATCTGTTCTTTCCCAGGCGGTCCTTTAAAACCAAGTATTCAGCCTGCTGCAGACGAGCGGCCGCCTTCCAATCATCCCATGTGATCGGATGTTGGAAGCGTGTGGCGTTGATTACTAACTGGTCTGGGAGTCCGTCCTGGAACATGTCCAGTGTGGTAGCTTCATCGGGATTATACCCGGCTTTGTGGACTAGGTTGGAGAACGTAGCCACATAAGTGTCGATATCTTCGCCCTTCATGGTTAGAGTTTGCAAACTCTTCCGGGCTTTTGTTCGTTCCGCCGTATCGGTGTACGACTGCACAAACCGATCACGGACGGTGTTCCACAGGTTCATTTCAGTCATTAGAACGCCTGTGTTTCGCTGGTCCTCAAGCCAAGCGAACTGCTCTGTGACCCAGTCGTCGACAAGGGGTCCGCGGATGTATGAAAGAAAGGTCATCGCGCGGGGGTAGGGGATAGCAAGTTGGTCGACGGTGGGGTTCATTTCTCGGTATAAGTTGAACGCAAGCATGAACTGCTTGCTTTTCTCTCGGTCCCCGTTGAACTCGGGGGGTGGGTTCCCCCCTAATCGTCCGTGTCCTCCGGGTGCGGGCGGGATCGCGGCTGGTGCGGCTCCGGCGGGGGGAATAGGAGCGCCACCTGCTCCACCGCCCCCGCCTCCTCCGCCACCTGCGCCGCCTCCTCCACCGCCTGGCGCACCTCCTCCACTAGTGCCGCCACCCGGGAGACCTCCTCCAGGAGCTGCGCTTCCGCCTCCAGGAGCCGCTGCTCCACCTGACGGGCCGCCGCTAGGAGCGCCTCCACTACCAGAAGGAGCTGGTCCTCCGCTGGTAAGGGTGGTGCTGGCCGAGGCATGGGATTGTGACATGGACTGGGGTGTAGGTTGGGAACCGGGTAGTTCTGGGGGGTTTATGAAAAGGGAGGGGGTGAACAGTGGTTGTTGGTACCGAGACACTAGGTGAATTATCGGGGTCGGAGTCAATGTCAATTCCTTTCGGGTTATGACTCTTTAGTGGTCCAACGTTCAACTCAAGCGGTACTGGTTTGATGGTGTACCAGCTTCGTTCGTTCGGTGAGTAATCGATGTAAGCCCAGAGACGTTTGTCTTCTAGGTAATGGATCTGGTGATACTCTTTCTTCGCTGGGTTGAAGATATAATATCCTTCAACGCCGTTAATCTCTGCCCAGACAGCTGCTCCTTTGATACGATCGGAGAGCTCGTCGGTTGTAAACCGAGTAACGTATTCTGGGTGGAACTGGGATCTGGCACGACTAGATGTCGCCACTGTGAGAGACTTGACTTAATGTAACGCCACCACAGGGGCGTTAAGTACGACGTGTACTTCAGTTAAGTCACGGACGGTAACGGGACGGGAGTAAGTCAGTTACGACTTAGTTCGAGGGTGAACAAGTACCACTTGGCCTCCGTAGACACAAGGGTAATAGCAAGGACAGGCTCAAGCGCAACGGCGAGCGAAGACGGGGAGTCAAGCGAAAGTGCGACTCAAGAGATCGGTTCGTGAGAGTAGACAGCGGTGTGGTATTACACAAGAAGTCAAGTCTACCGTACAAGCTAGGTAGCGTGAGACTTATATACTAGTACACGATGTTTGTCAGGGACAAACACATGGCGCGATCCTAGGATCCGGGTCCTAGAGAGCTAACAAAGGGAACGCACAAAGAAGGAACAAGGGAACGTACAAAGAAGGAACAAGGGAATCCCGCGGGACGACGCGTGGATCAGAAGTCGTCAGCGGATTCTGGAAGTCGCGCCACGGGGCGTCGCAACGGTCATGCGCTAGGCGCGAGATAAGAGCCGAGGTCCGAATCGAAGCGGATCGTATCGTAAAAGTACAATGGAAAGTCGGTATGGAACATGGGTCACAAGATGGGAGTGAAGAGGGGCGAAGGAGGGGAAAATCGTAACATTATGGATAGTACATTCTTCATTAGTTAGTACCTCTTGTTACCCATAGCAATAAATATATGCTATGTTTTTCTCGAACTTGACCGGAGCGTGCAAGGGAGCGTGTTGCAGGATTGCCATTACCACTGCACCTGTGAGCTCAACTTGGTGTCAAAATCTGTCTGCAGATTAGTTATTTTTTATTTTGTTAATTACTTCAAATAATTTCTCGTGAGAAAAAACTTCGGCATGGTTACCAGAACACCCTTTCAGACTCAGCCTGTACGCCTAATGTGGACAAAAGGGGCCCCCTGTTTTGGATCTTGCTGTAAGGCGTGCCTCGTCCTGAAGACGGATAGCGGGCTGGTCGGCGCCGGCGCCATTTTGGCCGCCGACATAATACTCCTCGTGATAATGTTGATCGGCCTCCTGCGACACGCTCAATAGGCATATGGAACCTGCTTTATAAACAAGTGACTCCAACTCCTTCCATTACCGCTCACCTCAGGTGCTGAAGACCGTTTCAGTGCATCATCTGGATAATCTTGGCGGCGGTTGTGGAGATACCACCGTTGATCTGTAGTCGTTTTCAACCCTAAACTTTCCTGTATTTACACTCCAGCTTTCCCAGGTTTTCTACATACTCGACCTAAATGGTACGTATTTTCACTGGGAAACTCAGTGGGAATAACTGGGAATTGATCACTCATGGCAAGAATAGATGCTTGGAACCAAGTACGGCCTTCTGCACCTCCCCTTCTGTTTCGTCTGAGGCACCGGCTGACCATTGCCTTGACAGATGTTTTCTTCAGGAGCAGGTAAGAAACAGAAAGTATCACCGCCGAGATTGCAACTTTGCTAATTTATTCTTGCGTCCTCCCTACAGTCGCTTTCCTGTATGTCCTCTTTGGAGCTTTTCTCTCCTTAGCCATCGCTTACCTTGCTGCAGGTCCGTCTGCGCAGCTCGCATGTACCGTTCTCTGTCCAAACATGGTTCTCTCACCGAATACTCGTACGTTTGGTGCATCTAGACTACCCCCAACCCCAATCCCTTACTTTGTTTTCCGAAATACAGGTCGGATCCACCCCAGTTTTCTGCAGGACTGCCGCTTTCGAACTACCGGCGTAGAGAAGCCCACGATGTCCACAGCACAATACGCTTCAGGACAGCTGGCACGGCGACGCAGTCGGACAGGGTGGCGGCTGAGCCATTTATGTTCGTGCCAGCGGAACAGATACACCTCGAATCTGTTCCTGGCGCATCAAACACTACGCTTGTTGTGCCAGCCAAAACGAAATCAAAAGACATACCCGTCTATCGGTTATCCTGGCACCGCCCGGGTTGATGCCAGGGTGCGAGTACCCGAATGGACATCACTACTTTCTCACCACCTTTCCTTGGTCTATATGCAGGTAGCTGTACTGAGTAGCTTAGTTTAAGGGATAATGTTTCATCAGACTTATAGTCTATTTATAATGACGCTGTGCCCCTCACCACCTTTGTTTGTCTACTCGTAGAATAGCTTATCTATCGATCGTCAACAGCGTCTATTCAGCAACGATTTGATGGGTACTTCGAGTCTGTGGCCTATAAGCCCCCTGAAAACTCCATCTCGTTGTGGATTTGACGGGTTGAATCCGTGTCCGCCACAAAACGTACCTGAGTATCTGTGTTAGTTTTGGACAGTAGAGGGCACCTTTCAACGAGGTCGACGAGTACGCAATACGAAAGCGAGGCCGGAACCGGCGAAATTGGTGAAGTTCTCAACGCTCCCAGAGAAAGTATTCAAGTTCACGATGCCGCAAAGTCCTCGACGGACCTTGGAGCCTTGAATATGGTATTAAAAATCCCACCGGACGATCCCAAACCGGGAGTCATCCGAGTCGTCCACGGGGCGGGGGACAGGGTCGTCGTCGTAAGCAATACCGCACTTGCTAGAGGTTCCTCTCCGTGCTGGATATCGGTGACGCGCAGAAACAATACTCACTGTGCAAGGCGCAAAAAGATTTCGACCACCTTGTCCCGAAAAATACTAAAAATACTTACGCCGGTTCTGGGAGTCCCGAAATCCCCTGGGGACTGTGTGATGCTGTAATTTGATAATAATTTCGGTCACAACCGGGATTTCCCTATTTATCGACACAGCCAGGACAGATCCCACGCGAGCCTCGAGCCTCGAGCTCATGTTCTTCGAGCCCATCTTTATCACCATGTAAAGATTCAGACCGTGCCCTGGAGTACTGTTAGCCTTGGCGAATAATACGACACCTACCGTTGGCCAAGATTCCCGAGGACGCGCCCCGTTCCACACTTCTCCCTCTCCCGTTCCACCCTCCTCTGTGGCGCTGCCACCATTTCTGTCACTGTCGCCACCACTATCAACGTTTTCGTCAGGCTGAGGCGCGACAGCAGTCAGGCTCCCCGCCGCCTCTGTGTGATAGAAGGGGTGGGCGAAGGACCATGACTGCGTTTGCTCCCTACCCCTGCCCCGTATACGGTAGTAACTCGTCCGTACGCGCCCATTTTGACCCTTTCTTTGGTCGTAACGTCAAATATTGCCTGAACAACTGACAATAATAACTGAAACACGCCAATTATGATCTCAGTGCGACACTCATCCTCTCACCATGTACATATTGTTATAATAGTAGTCGCTTGGTTAGGGCAAATTGAATCTTTAACAAACTGCACCAGGGTCAACGGCAGCTGTGATGGCCTTGCATCTTGCACATGACGTAAATACCCTGAGGACTTGCTCGAGCTAGTCCTTCGCATAACAGGCGAATCAGATCGCCATGGGACCATCACGCCATTGGCCGCTAGAAACAGGCTTATGGTACTATGTATACGTGACGGCGTATAACTCTCTAACCAGTTAGCCTGGCGGGTTTGAGGAATCTAGATCAAGTATGTACATCAGTGCAGTAGTTGCTCGAGGTCTGGTGTCCCGAGACCTGTCACCTACGGGGCCCAGCGTCAGCAAACGACGAAACTGAATAGACACAAGACTGGCGGACGCACAGGGTCCCATCCGGCAATGGCGGAGAATCCATCGGTATTGCAGCCCGGGTTCGAGCCAGACACGATGTCATTGAAGCCGTTAAGGCCGCCGTTATAAAGCCAGGGGTTCAGAAAGCCGAGCGGAGGCCTGCCTTGCGAAAGTCGGTGGTCATTAAGTAGGGAGATAATTCCCGCCACGATCTGTACTTTGGCGGTCAACGTGACGCTCGAGGATGGACGGCGCAGAGAGGAGAGAGGAAGGAGAGACGCACTGGCGTTGAGCAGCTTGTTCCTCGCCCGAGTATCTCCCGTCCTCTGTAGAAAAACGGGATTCCCATCGCCTGGCCGGCAATATCTGGGATCCCACGGCCAGAAGGGCTACACAAGTTATAACGCGAGAATAGGTCAGATCAGGTCGCGGAAGCGGACGCACTTATAGAGGCCAGAATACTGCCGGCCCAGGCCATTGAAGAAGGTCGGCACCGCCTGCTGCTGGTACAACGGGCGCATAAAGTATTCCGAGAAACCGCCCCCGGAAAGGCTGGCTGCGATCTCTGGCTTGAAGCTCGTTGTTCCGCCAACGGCAGTGACGTAGGGACCTACAAATGTGTGACCATGTGGTGAGCAGCCTTTACCCGCGCTTGTGTACTGGCAGAGCAAAAACGCCACACGCACAGGTTGCGGGGAAGAAAGGAGTGAACCGGACGGCGCCGTCGTCGGTCTTGCAGTCGCCTTCGCCGACACCGTTGTCGCCGCTTGCGAAGAGGACACTTGCACCACGCGCACCGAGCTGTGCGAAGAGGTCGCATATCTGGGTCGCATATTCCATCGGATATAGCTTCTCATAATGACCATAAGACGTGGTGATCGTCTGCGGGACGCTTGGCTGACTGAGGAGGGCGTCCAACCAGGCGAGGTAAACATCGCCGTCCTCCGAAGCCTGTATGCTGTAGAAAATGTGCGGCGTTGGGTATGACATTCCCTCGCTGAGCTGAAGGTCGAGGTTCGCTTCTATGCCAGGGTTATTCGGGTCGTATCCGGCGCCATTGTACAGTTCAACGACATAGGTAGCATCGGTCCCGTCGTGGCGGTATTTGCGCATAAACGAAGTAAGGTCCGCTGGGTTCGGGTACTGCTCTGCAAATCCCGTAACCCCAACCACGTTTCTGTCCGTAGCACTGGGCACGTAGGCGAATGTGCTATACAGCCAGCGCAGGAATGACGGCGTTACGATGGTAATACGGCGGTTTGGCGGTATCTTCACGGGCTCTGCCGGTGGAGACTTACCTAGCTCCACTGCTGCCACGCTGGAGCGCTTGTGCGGTGTTTGCCACTGCGTGAGTGGGGAGGAGAAGAACGTCGTAGGTGCCACAGTCTGCACATGCCCATGCAGCACTACAGGAAGCGAGTACCCAAGTGTACGGATAATCGTCTCATTCGTCTTGGTGTGCGTGTAGAGCTGGTATGACGCCCCGAGCAGGTCGTTGGCTTGGGAAACGGACGCCCCGGTGACGGTCAGAAAACTGCCGCCATGTGTCACTGAGATTGAGGAGGAAAGTACACGGTGGTGCTCGAGCCAGGAATGGACGAGTTGGACAGTATATGGGTGGGGAGCGACAATATCAGCGACTTGCTCCCTAGACAAGTACGCGCCATATCTGTACCGGAGAAGCAGCACACGTGAGAACATGCGTAACGAAGGCATTGTGGAGGAGACGAGCCTTATATGCCCAGGATCGCTGACCTCATTGAGTGCGTCTACCAGGGCATTCTCGCGGTAGGGCTTGAGCGCGATGTAGAGATCGATCATGGTGTCGGCTGGCGGGACACCCAGGGAGACCCAATTCTCCGGGATAGTTTTCCAAGAGTGTTTCGAGCGCATATGCTCCCAGCGTGATGTCGCAAGACCGTCAAGAGGAACAGCGGAGAGAAGGAAGAGTACAGGGATGCAACGGTAGTGCATGGTTACAGGAGGTCTCCGAGACAGTGTCTACGGCACAACGAGTTGTGAGGTTCAGAGAAGGCAGGAGGGTCAGTGAGCGGTGGGATCTCGGGACTGGGAGACCTTATGGTGTCTCAGCATGGTAACAGATCTCGATATATAAATGGATCCCCCCCAAAAAAAGAGAACTCAAATGGTACTAGATTGGAGATTGGGCCGTTTTTGGTACCCGTCAATGAGGCGATCCTTGACAGAATAATTAGGAATGGCGTAGTCCAGTGTGACGGGAGTGCAACAGGGCGAAGGCTCTGCGACGACTCGGAACCTTGGCGACATCAGCCAAAAAAAAACACGATGTCATTCCGCGGACTGTGTTAAAAAGCGCAGAGACGCAGAGAGCCTTGAGAACGGACCAGAGAAGAAACTGGAACAGATGTTGGAATTCAGCCCAGATGGGCACATCCGACAAACCGGGCTAGACCGATCGTATCGTACAGTGCCGGTCCGCGTGTATGACGTCGCGCGTCACTCCTCTCCACTCCACCACTGGCAGACTACCCTCAGAGTGGTCGGATCTCGGATTCATACACTCTATAGGGCCCCCTCGGTGTTTGGAGCATAGATTTTGCGTAGTTACCACGCATCTCACAAGCACTGGGCAATCATTCGGATTCATTCCTATGTGAGGACTCATTAGCAGTCACAAGCTCTCACTCGCCGCCGCATCATAGTAGGTTCGTTGCAGGCTGGAAGTCGCAACTTCACCTCGGACATGTATACCCTCATGGGCCTCATCCTCAACCAAGGAGCATTTCATCATATCTTCATGATTCCACTGGGTTTCTATTCAGTTGCGCTTAAGATAGTAAGGCGGCTGCCTCAATAATCATCTCGTCGAAGTCTCGGACTTGAGTGCGTTGTGGACACCGTGCAACCAACTCGAAGTCCATTCCACGCTTTCGGAGGTATACATACAAGTTGATACCCCTGATAGACGATACGCCGCTGCCTGTGTAGGTGACCTGTAGGTCTCGCTGGACTCCCGCTGATTCGAGCCGTTCATCGACTACGGACGGGGCCCGGATGATTACCGTGTGCGTAACACCACACAACTGAGTTACCACATACCACACTAACACCACTGCACGACGGCCCGGGCATCACGCGCACAAACCGTTCTCGGCGGGGGTGTCAAAGAACCACTGGGCGCCTTCATTGTGCGGGACAAGCGCGTGAACGCGTCCCAAACGCCTTTTCTCCTCCGCTCTGCTCGCACCGACCCAGAATTCCCTTCTTTTTCTCTCCTTATAGCCGATACGGCTCCTCCATCGTGAACACCGGTCCGGAAAACTGAAAAGATGCAATGCGAGATGGTGTCCATCATGAACGGCGCCGTTTCCCTCAACGCTCCGCTGCCGCTGCTGCCGAGGACGAGGTTAGCGAGGTCGCTGCATTGGTGGGCCGCGCGAAGCGAGTATATGATGGCGTCAGTTGGGCCTCGGTCAAGGCCTCGGTTGCAGGACATGCCAGCGCTGTACGAGGTCCTCGTAAAAGAAAGACGAGCAATCGCGGCTTTCGGCCGGTACTGCGGCGGCCCGGATCCGGGACGTGTTTGGCCCACGTGTGCTTGGCGAGTCTAGCTGTAGATATGAGTCACGTGTTTGTTGACTAACGGGGTAACGCGGCGGTGATGAACGGGATCGGTGAGTCGGGCGTCATTTAGAAACCAAGCCTGAGAGGAGAGATTTCACGTTAGTTGACTCACTCTGGACACGACTTTCACCTGGCTAGTCAGTTGTGTATCTCTAGTTTGCGGAGCACGATGTCACATCTATCTTTTTTCTCCACTTTTATTCGGGTCATAATGCCTAGGCACGCAGACGCCTCACCCCGAGATTACCCGGTCCAGGTCGGAACGATCCCTAAGCTTGGAGCAAAGGGTGATTAAAGTATCGCGACTCGATTTCGATTTATCTTCGAGACCCAGACCTCGCTAGACAACATCTCAACGTTCTCAACCTCGACCGTATCTTCCCGGCTCTTTTTCCTCCTTTTTTTTGCATGAGCGGTCCATCGTCTCGTCCTTCTTCGTCATCGTGTCATCCTCCATGGATTTCTCCCTCAACGGCCATGTCCAATTCGCTACACCAACGCAGTCGCTGCAGAATGGTTACAGTCCCAGCTCGCTCTCCGGTCGCGGCGGCTCTGACTCCAGTTCAGGAACAGGACCACCCCCACAGACGCAACCATTGCCTCAGCCACCACAACTGTCAACTTACCTTCCCCGTGCCCCGCACACTCCCGCGCCTATCTTCCGCGCGCCTGCACACAAACACGCACACCACCTCCACACTATCCCTCCCCGAGAAAAGTCAACGCGGACGCTCATCATCGACCACCTCCTCTGGGTGCACGCACGCACCCGTTTCGCCCAGGCCCGCGCCGAGCTCGCCATGACGGATCGTACTGGCGGGTCAGGCTCACCCAACTACGCGCACCGCGAGCGACCCGAGCACTGGGACGAAGACGAGGAGGTTCCCAGCGATAGTGACGGCACCGCTGCGGGCGGACCGGAACAATCCCGCAACGAAGAGGAAGCGCGGCGGGATTTGCCGCTAGCACGTAGGCTCAGGCAGCGAGCCGATGCGCTCGAAAAGGTCGTCACCGGCATGCTCAAGCAGCCCCCGCGTGACTACCCGCTTCTGGCGAACGAACCCATTGCGCCTGTACTTCTCCTACCCTGCGTATTCAGTCTCTCTCCCGCTGACCCTGGACACGCAATAGATGCCACCGCAACAGCCCCCCGCGGCGCCCCCAGTGGGGAAGCACATACTCCCCAATGGCGTTCGGCTCAGGCTGGCGCTGACCACGGTCATCAACGATTTCTTCTCGCGCCAGCCCCCCGTGCATCGCCAAATGCGTGTCCAGGCTGTATCCGCGGCGGCCCCTTCGTCCACTTCCTGGAGCGATCCAGGTCCTTCAGCCTCGAGGCAGACTGCTCGAAGCTTGCCAACGTCATCGCACGTGTCATGGCTGCCGCAATCTCTTGTTCCGCTTCTGTCTCTGTCTTCCGCAGCTCCCTCAGTCCCAAACTCATCGTCGCCGCATCTTGTACGTGCGTTTCTTTCGCGGCTTCACGCGCTGCCCCTATTTCCGAGTGAAAAGGCGACGTTAAGCTTACACCGCGAGCCAGCCATCGAATCCGACTTACCAACAACAGCTGTTTTCTGTGGAGCCCACTTCGCGCGTGCGTGACATGTTCGCAGTCGGCATCAATCAAAGCACCTCAAGTTTCCCCCCGTTTGTTCGCTGCCCGCGACACCTACACCACACATGCGGGATCTGCGTCAGTCCGGGTCGCACCGCACCGCCGCACACACGTAGCAACCATCGCGCGAGCGTTTCTCAGGGCTGGGGCATCTCTGGCTTTTCCGAGGGCGCGGGCGTCGGGAGCGGGCTTGCACGTCCGGGATTAGGCGGGACGTTGCTCAGACGGGGGATCCCGCCACTGGATGAGGCGCGCGGCCCGCCCGGGGCAAAGAATACGCAGCTCGCGGAGCTCATCCCGCGGTTTTTGAGGCTCTCTGCGCTCGTCGCGCTCGAGCTTGGGCGGGAGGTCAGTACCACTGCCAGCGCGGAAGATATTGGCGCCAAAGCGCTCGTGCCAACGGCAGAGTGGTACCTCCTGCTCGCTGGCCTGCTCACGTGCGCCGTGCTCGAGGGATACCTCACCGCCGGTTGGGCTGGGTTTGCTCCCGTGCAAGTCCTGCTGGGTGTCGGGCTCGGCGGCGCAGTGACTCCCGAAACCTCACCACTCACCACGAGCGACGAATACAATGAGTTTGAACCAGACGATATGCCAGATCTCCCCGATGCTGTCAACGTGCTTTTCCCGACCCGGAGCGTGAACACCAGTCCCAGCAGTAGCGGGTATGACATCGCCGGTGGTGCAGGTGGGGGCGGCAATCTCACAGGTGGCAGTGGTAGTGGCCGTAGTAATCATCAGAGAAGCGACCCAAGGGTAGGTGGCGGATGGGGGGAGGCAGAGTTTTCGCACGAGATGGGACAGCGGGTTGCTCGGGTATGTGTAAATTGCCAACTTGGCGCTTTATTGTTATCCTTCGTGCTTACCCTCTTGATCGGGATCATTGATGTGGCTGCTGATAACCGACCGCCCGTTCGTTGTCTACCCTCGCCAGTTTCTTGACGTCCCTGCGGGCACTCCTGATCTTTCGAAGCATATGGAAGACCTCGCGATGCGGTATCCTGTTGAGCCCGTCGAGCGTGCGGCGCTTAGGTTTTGTGAGGCCCTCGCGCGCTGGCGGGGAAAACCCGAGCTCGAGACGGTGCGTACTCACCACCTTCCGTTCCGGCGGCCCTACCTCCTTCCCTCCATCCATTCGCTCTCTTCCCTTCTCTGGTCCTAAACGTCCACCTATGCAGTACAAGAAGCGCCCGCCAACGCTGGACCACCCACGCATCCCGACGATGCCCGAGGGTGGCATCGCGGGTGGCGCGAACGCCGCAGTACGCCGCGCGATCGGGCGGTACTTTGTCATCCCCCGCACTTCGACCGCGGACGCATCGACGACGCCTGTCGTGGCCGCGTCTCCCTCTAGTGCCAGTGGCACGGCGGAAATCTCGGTCGGCGATGGGACTGGGGACGGGCGAATATTGGTGGGGCGTAAGCGTTCTCACTCGAACTCGGGGTTGGCGGCGCCGGCACCGTTAAGTGGGAACAGTGCAGGGAATCGGTGGAGGGAACGAAGGGGTTATGTCTGACCTGACGGGTTTTTAAATCTTTCTGTACCAGCCGTTTGTTGTTTGTTTGTATCTTTGATGGATCCCAGATGCGGTTCTTCCAGAAGTCTTTTCTGTACATTTACAAATGCTCGCTTCCTCTTGTCACCGTGTTTTTCCTTTCCTTCTCCAACTTTCTCAGTTCAGGAAGATGTGGTCCCAGCTTGCCGCACGTCACAGTGTAACAGTAGTACTAATATATATGTAGCCTGCACCGTTCCTTGTGCTGTCTCTTATCGACTTGCTTGGCAATCCAAGCGCAGATAGTTTGTTCCTCACACACGTCCTACCACATTTGGCATTAAGCTGCGCCCAACCCCTGGTGAGTTTTGCCCAAGGTTTTGGCCTTGCAACCCGCATTGATTAAGTGGCCCGGTAGGTCTCTCTTTTTTTGGAGAGCGTTTATTGTATTCTTGTCGGATGAGTCTCTCCTGTCCACCAGATACCGTAAGTGATGATTGGCTAAATTCCCTGGCCTGCCAATGGCCTGGGCCACACGTAGGATCGCATTGCGGTCTCAGGCACACTACTTGTCCTGTCAGTGGTCACGGTACAGTAACTTACTACCAGCGCGCGCGCCATAAAGCCGGCACTTTCTTAAAGTTTCTTTGCATTGGCCGAGCCGCCGGAGGGCAGGTCCTTGAAGTTAAGTTAGTTGGATATATTGATTGACGAGATCTCACGGGGCCCGAGTTTCGCACGTCTGTCCTGCTCTTCTCTGTGCAAGGTCAGAAAGATGACATGCTCATTTTTCGCTGCGCATGCGGGACGATTCTCTAGAAGTGTGAGGTGGGAAAAAAGGAAGCAGCTCCTTGTCAAATGTGTCTCATCGTATGCAACGATCATTCCAGCGTTAGGTATCCAGCCCCTCATCTACAGCCCCTGGAGGATAAGCGCACGCTCGCACTCGACATTCACTTGACCAAGGACATCTTCTGTGAAGAAGACCCAATAGCTCAGCTGTGATCAGACATCCTGGTTCCATTCCCCTGTTTTCTGCCAGTGGACCGTCCATCCTGCGGAGTCCACTCTGATACAACTGCCCGGCCTCTTCTCTGATTATCTGGGGTGGCCAGGCACTTGGGCTGGCAGCCACAAGTTCTGATGTTGTTCCGACTCTGGCCTTGCAGCGGCCCACCGTGCAACCCCGTGGCAGGGACGGAGATTCTTAGACGAGGAAAGTTGCCAACTTACGGTGTTCCTCGGGCCTCTTGAGACTTTTCGGTAACTGGCGGCGTTATGATAACACCTCTTGGAGCCCATCTGGTTGGTTCTACTTCCCCATACAGACCAGCGCCTTTTGTAATTGGCACCACTTGTGTGCAGTCGTCGCGAGTGATTGACGAATCGCATCCTGCCCACCCGCCAGTGAACTCTGAGGTCCTGGGGGGACGTTAGATGGGACACTGTTGTAAACGCGTGAGATATAAACTACGAAGTAACCTCGAGTGCCAGGACAGGTCAAGACGATAATGCTAGTTGTTATAGCCTCGGACGCAAAATCGTCAAATGCCTCTCCATTAGCGCCCTATAAGCGCTAGTCCGCAAAGGCGCTGTTGCACAGTAACATTTCCGTGTACCTCATGGTAGCGGAGAAACTGAGGGAAACGAACATTAGCATGCCAGAACAAATGTAAAATTCACATGAAGAATGGTAAGCTAGTAGGTGTTGCATTCATGCGTGACCCGATCTCGCTCGACACTACAGACCAGCTAGATCCTGCACATTTTCTATTCATAACTACTCTCGGATATGCTGTAGTACAAAACGGCGTGTGTACAGCGCCGTCTCTCTGATCAGTTGCTTCATTGGGTTTATAGCACGTATGTTCTATACTCCTCAGGCCGAAGGTAATAAGCGCTGCAGGTGCTGAAAGTCGAGCGATCCAAGACCTGTCACCTACAGAGCCCAGCGTCAGCCAACACAGAAAATGAACAAAGACAAATCTGGTAGGACACACGGGATCCCATCCAACGACGGCGGGGAATCCATCAGTATTGCAACCCGGATTCGAGCCAGACGTGATGTCGTTCAGGCCCGCGCGGGCGATACCGTAGAGCCAAGGGTTGAGAAAGCCGAGCGGACGCCTGCCCTGCGAAATCTGGTAATCATTAAGCAGCGAGATAATCCCCGCCACAATCTGTACACCGGTAATCGATCAACTAGGTACCTCGGGATAGAAGATACAGAAAGGAGAGACGGACGGGCGCTGCACAGCTTGTGCCATCCACGAGTTCGTATTCGTCGCGGAAGATGATTCCGATACGGTATGCCTGCGCGGCAATGTCAGGGAAGCCTCGGCTCGAGGCGCTGAACAAACAAAAGTAAGAAATCTTTTTTTTGATCGGGTCGCGGCAACGAACGCACTTGTAGAGGCCGTGATATGTGTTGCCAAAGTTCTCGAAGAAGGTGGTCACGGCCTCATCCTGGTAGTCTGGGCGCTTGAAGTAGTCCGAGAAGCCGCCGCCGCTGAGCTGAGCTGCAATCTCCGGCAAGATTTCCGTCGTTCCGCCGACGGTGGTGACCCAGGGACCTGCGCGGCGGTGTGGTTAACGAGCTGCGCTTGTGTACAATTATCGAGCAGAGCACACGTACAACTTGCGGGGAAGATGGGCCTGAACCGGACGTTGCCATCGGTCACGCAGTCTTCGCCAACACCCTTGTCGCCGGACGCGAAGAGGACGCTAACACCGCGCGCGCCGAGTTGCATGAATAGGTAGCACGCAGCCCTCGCATGATCCAGTGCAAAGTCCGACTCGTAGTCGGCGTACGACGTGCTGATCGTCTGTGGGATGTCGGTGAGGTCGAGCATGTAGTTGAGCCAGGCGAGGTACGGGTCAGTCTCGCCCTCTGGCCCTTCGCCAACACTGTAGTAGGTAATTGGGGTCGGGTGCAACATGCCGGAGGCGTACTGGACGTCCGTGGTCGCCTCGAGGCCGGGGTTCGTCGGGTCGTAACCACCGTTGTTGACCTGTACGACGGTGTAGGTCGCCCGGGTCCCAGTGCTGTGGAAACGGTCCATGAACGTCGTCAGGTCGGTCGGGTTCGGGTACTCCCCAGCATATCCTGCAATCCCGAACTTGTTCCGGTCCATCGCCGCGGGGACATAGGTGGCCGTTTTGTACAGCCAGTGCAGCATTGGCAGTGACACGTCGTCGTCGTCATCATCATCCGAGTCATCACGGCGCGAAAAAGCCGTCACGAGGTCGCCTGATGTTGCGTTCACCAGCCCTGCTGCTGCCACGCCGGAGCGCTTTCTCGGTGTCTGCCACGACATGCGCGGGGAGGCGAAGTACGTCGTTGGCGCCACGGTCTGCACATGCGCGTGCAACACTGCCGGGAGCGAATAGCTGATTGTGCGGACAATGGTCTCGTTCGTCTCGGTGTGCCGGTAGAGTTGATACGATGCACCGAGGAGATCGTTAGCTTTGGACACGGGCACGCGCGTGAGTGTCAGCCAGTTGCCGCCGTGTGTCAGTGAGATGGACGAGGGCACGCCGTGGTATTTAAGCCAGGAGTTAACGAGCTCGAGAGTGTATGGGTGCGGCAAGACGAGCCCAGCGACCTGCTCCTTGGTTAGGTGAGCGCCATATCTGTGACGTAGCAGTGAGCACGTGCGTGCGTGGAATGGTGGCGAGGACGTGCTTCGGATGCCCAGGAGAGCTAACCTCATAGAGCGCTTTGATCAGGGCATTCTCGCGGTGGGGCTTGAGCGCTATGTGGAGGTTGATGACTGTACCGGCGGGCGGGAGGCCCAAGCACTCCCAGTTCTCCGGGACGGCATTCCAAGCGTGTTTCGCTCTTAGGTTGTCCCAACGTGGTGTCGCAAGGCAGCCGAGGATAATGGCGGCAAGGGCGAAGAGGACAGAGAGCAGATGGTAGTGCATGCTGCAGGAGGCCACCGAATGGTGCTAGCGGTGGAATACCTATTTTAAAGCGCACCTGGGGCCTCAGCGCTCAGCGCGGGAACAGAAACTCGGAAGACATTGGAGTGGTAGGGGCACAATCCGCGGTTTTTGCTAATGGTGTCGAAGCCCGGGATCAACTCGGCACGTCCGTCGTCAAACAATGCGCGTGGTAACGATAACAACATCGCTACAAAGCTAAACCGTCATCAAGGCGGGCAGACGCTTTCCAGAATCCCCGCAAAACACCCCACGATCCGCCAGGCCCCGAACAGGCCGATTCAAGACATGAAGAGTTAACGGACGACGAAGCACACCCGAATGCGAAGGAGTAGTACCGAGGCACAAACGGAAACGCGCTGCACAACCGCGCGCACCGCAAGTACTCACACCCTCAAATCCGACCCTTCGCCCTGGCGCAACACGCGCCCCGATAAACTCAACACTTGACGAATCGCAAAGCCGCTCATTCATGAGCGGGGAGATGTCATATTGTGAAGAGGCTATAACATTGGAATAGAAGCGGAGCAAGGAGATAGGAAAGGAAACGCGATGTAATACAGTAGTGCCACATAGGGCCAATGTACCCCAAGGCGCACTCAAATGGATTCCAAAAAAAAAAAAAAACGGCAACAACATCGCTTTCATCAAGGCCTGTGAACTGCGATTCGAGTATCACTGGTGCAATGCACTCACCTTATACAGGACAGGGCCCACCCGTTGGATAATCCCCAACGGCACGCAACGTTTTTCAGAGCATATCCCTGCTTTTATTGAGCGAAGCCGTGGCACGTTCTCCCACTCGGTCTTTGACCATGAACGGTGCCAGTGGAGCTCAGCGTTTCAAAGATTTTGACCAGGCTTCCAGCTTCAAGCTACAAGTTTTGAGATGCACCAGTGAGCGGTCTCGACCCTTCTCCAGCTTATGATGTCACGGCTTAACGCATATATACAGCCCGCTCTATAGACCATGCCCCGGCCTACAGTGCGCGGATACCTGATAGCTGGTGGGGGCTTGTTCTGCACCGCCACACAGTACTCAGCGACTCGGGTGAGGTACTGAACAAACAAAGGCCCCTCTCACGCGCCTCCGCTATCCGAATCGGCACCCAGATCTAATAAAAGACCAAAACAAAAGTCGTCCTTCTTCCGACTCGTTTCGTTCTCGAGTGTGTCGAAAAGAAAAGCAAAAAAAAAAAAATCTGAGATCTACGGCCTCGGACTTGCTGGCGAAAGAAATCGTCGAATCGGAAACCGGGATCGGGAGTGGTACATGTGGATTGCATATAGCATCGTTCGAGAATCAAAGAGTACTCTCGTTGAGTAGGAAGGTAGGTAGGAAAAGTGGATAGCTAGTAAAACATACACGAGGCCTTGCTTCCAAACAAGTCAGACAAATCGACAAACAAAAAGTACTAAAACTACACACAAAAGCGATGAAAGGAAAAAGAATCCGATCCATGGTGAGACGCGTTACATAAAAAGAAGGGAAAAGGAAAGAAAAAAAAGTTGGGAAGAAATCCATTGTCCGTTTTTCGGTTATTATTTTTTCACGCCCAAACAGACTCGGACCACCAACGCTTCTCGCCGCCCCGCACGCGCCACTCGACGATCCCCGACGTGCTCGCGACATACAACCACGCACCCCGCGGGTCGAAGCACGTGCCCGCCAAATCAAGATGCGCCGGCGTCTGTATCGCCAGCGCGCCGCCGCCCGTCGAATAACCGCCACCAGCGTGGTCAGGGGTATATGGTGCGGCAGGCCGTCGGGACTGCCGTCCGTGCGGTGGCGGCGGTGGAGGCGACGCGGCGCGCGAGGGCGCGCGAGAGGTGAGGCAGTCCGTCTCTGCCTCTGCGTCGTCCATCTCGTCCATTTCGTCCGTGTCGGCGTCGACGTCCATCTCCATGCCCGCGCCCGGGCTGTACCCGACCTCGACGTGCGAGCGCCGCCGCGCGAGCAGCGGCGTCGTGGGTCCGGATGCGGGCGGGGACGGCGCGGTGGTGAGGAGCACGTCGCGCTGCCGTACGCGTACGCGCAGACGACGATCGCGATCGCCGCTAGGGTGCGCGGGAGGCGGCGGGACGGCGCTGTGGTAGTGGTGGTGGTAGTGCCCGTGGCCGTGCGGATGTGTATGCAGGTGCGGTGCGGAGACGTGCTGGAGACCCGTCCCGAGCGTGCGGACGTAAGGCTGTGGGTGATGATTCGGTGCTGGGACTGGGGCCGGGGAAGAACGTGCAGAGCTTGGCGTCGTTGGCACCGACGGACGCGGCGAGGCAGATGGTGGTGGATCGGCGACGATCGCGGGGACGCGGACGATCTCTTCGTGCTCGAACGTCGTCGCGTCGATGACGTGCAGCAGGGACGTGTGCTGTCGCACGCAAAGTTAAAATCACACTCGACGGAGTTAACCAGGATGCTTGGTGACACACCTCGGTAAACGTCATAAGTTCCTTCCCGTCGATCCCCGAGCTAAACTTGACGTTCCGAACACCCCACCCAGGCGCCCTGTGTGCCGGCATGGTCCAGTCCCAGGTGTCTTCGTACAGCCACCCACTGGCGGTGCCCATCGGTCTGCTCCCGCTCCGGCCCATCCCTCCTGATCCGCCCGGCGGCAGGCGACCACGGTCGGTTGTGAACACCTTCATCGGCTTACGGGAGCGGACGTCCCACACCGCAACCATGCCTTCCTGTGAGGCAACAGCAAATTTGGAGCCGGACGGCGAAAATGCGGTGCAGAAGGACGCGGGGAGCGCGCTAGCGCTGTGTATCGAGTACGCGCCGGGACACGAGTCGAAAGGAGGGAGGGTCAGCTGGGCGAGCGGGGTGAAGGTGATGCGTGCGCCGCCAGTCATGCCGTGGAGATACACTTGGGGGGAATCGCCTACGGAGAGGAGCGTGCGACCGTCCGGGGATATCGACGCTGCGGATCGGTAGGGGCGATGACGACGTCAGTAAGGCACCGTGGCTCGGAGATACGCAAAGAATAAGAAGACATACAATGGTTCACGGGCACGTCAAGCCGTAGCGTTCCGACTTCGCTGATGCGCTTCGGTGGGCCATCGACGCCCTTAGTGCCGCGCACGTTGACGTCGAAGAATTTGACGGTGCAGTCGTTATTGCTGACGGCGACGCGGGGTTCTGCGCTGCTCTCGTTTGAACGGGTAAGACTGAGGGAGGTAAGGAGGACGGAGTTGTTGATGGATCCGGACAGGACATTGTCGTATTGCCATAGCCTTCTCGTTGGGCGTGGGGAGGCGGTGTGAGAAGGGTTGCGTGGTGAGGGGCTGCGTCTGGAGTGTATCGATAGGTGGAGTTCAGCGTCTTGCCCGCCTGCGGCGAGGAGCCGCTCATCTGTGTCGGGGATATGAAGGGAAGCGATGGTGTTTGGGACGTAGTTGAGGGAGACTAAGGGGGTCGGTGCCTGTGGAGAAGCTATCAATCACATCCTAGCCGGGAGTACTGCGGAGAATATGGAGCGCGATATCAGCGACAAGCAGAAGTCTGGGCCTGGGTCTGTTGGACAGATGCCGCACTCAATGGCCGTATCGCCGTTGCAAAGCTGACTCGACTGATTGGAAAGAGCACAGCGCGACGGAAGAAAGATCCCGAGAGGGCCATTCAGGTGACTTCCCATTCGCGCGAAATTTTCTCAAGGTGATTTCCATTTCGCTCCGTTTTTCCCTCCTGGCGACGGAAAATGGAACAGGGGGGGGGAAAAAGAGACTCACAGAAGATGGATCAGATATGTCGTGCTCCATTATACACTGGTCCTGCACGTAGTTGACGACGCCTCGCTCATCAGGACATATAATGAGATCTCTGAGTTGCCTGTGGTAGGAAAGCGTGAGACGAGCGCGATGGCGCTTGTTGTGGAGGGAAGAGAGACGAACACATGGCATATAGTGACCGGTTGATGGACGACATTGGAAGGCTCTGGTGAGAGGAGGGACTGTGAGCGGGCCATTCGAGTGAACAGCACTGAAGAAGAAAGGGTCGCCTTTAAAAAAGCATCGATCGCAGCTCAACTCGTTGGCCTCGGCCCACTCACACACTCTCGGCCCGGGTTGTCTCGTGTTGGCTCCTACGTGTTAATTATTACGTACGGTGAGCCATGTGCTCGATGAAACCTCTTCGTCCTCACTCAACTAGGATTCACATGAATCTGCTGATCGTCAGTTTAAACTATTCGTTTCTCGGTTACACACCGGGGTCTTGAAGTAAAACAAAGAGTGACTTACCCACTCGCTCGCCTATCATATATCATCAGGCACGGTGGCACCTGTGCTGGGCCACTGCTGGCATATTATATTACATCAATTGCATCAATCTTCCTGCCTGGCTGCCCGCCTCGCGCGTTCTCTTCCGAGGCTTCCTACCCATAAACGTCAACAGATCATGATACGGAAAATATGGATATTTTTTGTTTTCTGCCTATGGATCCACGTATGCGATTGTGTTGTAACATGCTGACATCGTGCTGAACTACTAGTACCGAGAACGGACTCTTGGGAAGAACCAAAAAAAAAGATCGTCAAATCATGTCACAGTGTCCTGGATAGTCAGAGATGCTCGTGCGTGCGTGCGTGGGTTCGTGAGTAAACCAAAAAAAAACAGTTGCAAGAATCAAGAAAACAATCGTGAAAGAATACAGCTCACACCCGGCGCATCATCCGCACACCATCACTCTTCCCGGCCACAGGCTTCATCATGCCAGAAGATGCCCCCACCCTACTGACACCACCTCCAACGGCCAACCGCGTCGCACCACCGACAGTAGTAGAAGCCCGCGGCACGACTATGCCACTACTACCGACACGTGATGTCGGCGGGCGTAGACCAGATGGGCGTGGACCAGCGCCGGCCACCAATGAAGGCTTGGACGTGGTGGCCAGAGAAGGCGGTGCCACGGGCCTGCCCTGCTGAGACGCTGGTGCGCGGGGAAGCACAGACATCGATGCGCTCTTAGTGTGCGTGGTAGGGCGCTGGACTCCTCCGATGAACGTTGCGCGTGATGGGGCCCCAGGCGCCGACGAGGAAGGAGAAGGTAGTGGTGGCAGGAGGGCCGTCTTGCGCACATCTGCCTTGATGGCTTTTTTGGTGATGCGCAGTGCGGCCGTTGATACAATAGGCGCGGGTAGCGCCGAGATAGATCCGCGTGCACTTCGCCTTGGCAAGGGGGCTGTTCCAGCCGCGGCTGCGGGTGGGGCCGGGTTGGGGCGTGTAGGCGCCTGCAGTCGGTTTGTCTTCGGGCGAATAAATTGACGCACAGGTGGCGATGGAGCTTGGGGAATGGAAAGTGTCAGGGCCGGAAGTAGAGCGGAAATGGAAAGAAAAAAGGCTAACTGGGAACAGCATGGCCCGTGAATTTCACTGGCGGCGTTGAGGTGATGCTATCTTTGGTGCCCGCGTCCGCCGCCTCCTCGTCGTCTGAAGCCATGTACATATCCTTCAGCCGCTCCGATAGTACATCATCCGTGTCCGGCTCGCTCTCGCTCTCGGTGGGTGCGGTCGGCACAGCGTCACAGTCGCTGCCTTCGAATGTCCTCGTGGGGGCCATCACCCCCAGCATGGCCCCTTCCAAGCCCAAGTCCAAGTCCATCTCGAGGTCACCAAGCGAGTCATTCTCCGGGAACAGAATCTTGTCCTTGAGCAGGTCGAACGACGATTCGCCAAAGTGGACGCTCAGGCTCTCCTGCAGGTCCACGGATACGCGGCGCGCTTCGGCGTCGGGGGACGCGGGGAGCGTCGCGCCAGGGCGGAGCTGTCGGCGCGTTGGCGAGGGGGAGGGCGGTGCGGTGGGGGTAGGGGTAGCGGCAGTGTGCGGGGCGGACGGCGTGGGGGGCGACGAGGGGGACGTAGTGCCATTTATGGCATTGATGACGGATGCGAGGGGCGAGGAAGACGGCGCGGGCGTGGGGCGCGCGAGGCAGAAGGACGACGGGGACCCGAACACTGCCGCCGCCGCCGCGCCTTTTTTCGGAATGGAAACGGGGCTGCTCCGGCTGCTGCCGTCGCCGAGCGCGATGTCTGCAAGAGGACGCCGCTGGGGCGTCTCCTGCGCGTCCCCAGCCTCGTGATGGACGATGACGGGCTCGCGCTCTTCTTGAGGAGCCTCGTCGTCTTCGTCGTCGTCCCCATCGTCAGAAAGCGAGTCATAGGATACGTTTGGGTCGCCAAAGTCAATCAGACGGCCCTTGGGCAACGGGTGGGGCAGCTGGGCCTTGTACCGGGTGTAAGTGCGATTGAAGAACTTGGTGAGAGTGATGGGGCTGTCCTCGGGAGGGGCCGCGTTCTCCTTGTCAGAGCCCAAGTCTGGCGAGGGACAAGGTGGTGGCGTGGATGGTTGTGCAGAGAAAAGTGGGTCAAAGAGGTTGAGGAGGCTCTCTCTTGGTCGATTCATTGTGGTGGTATGCGACGCGCTGGCAACCAGGCAAACTCTCAGGCTCGTGCGTGGTGGGCGAAACGCGAACGCGAGGCCGTGTTCGATTTCGTTTCGCTATAATCACGTGCTCGAAGCGTTCACGTAATCCTAGTATCTCCCACCACTGGCTGGAACACAGGACGAACTCAGGACTTATATTACCTTGTTCTTGCCCAAGCCCCAGAGTGAATGACACCATGGCCCACTATGACATCTTTCGCCACCAGCTTCTGATCACAGCCCCCGCCTATGGATACGCCCTTTGGGACCCTGATCCAGGGAATCTATACCCCGCGGTGGAGGTCGGCGACGTCGGCTACATTCGCGAAGGCAAATTCCATCGTCTCTTCAATGTTCTACTTCCTGCGGAACATCCGTCCCATGAAAACGGTGTCCCAGAGTACCACGAACAGCTCGACGTAAAGAATCATATCAATAAGGGCTCTCTGAGTCCCCATAATTTCTGTTCAACTAGCGTCACCTCGCCCGAATCGGATCTACAGGCCAATGGGTAACTGAGCTGCGTGGTTTAGACGTACTGTCACTCACATCTTCTCAGGCCCAAACAAGAAGGCGAGGTCTCTTTTTTGTGTCGGATGAATCAAGGCGCAGTATTATGCCTTCCGATAAAGGCTAAGAAGGAAGACACGGTAGCGATTAAAAAATTTGGCAAGTGGATGATTAAGCATATCGATACCTGGTTCGCATGGGCCCAACAGCTTGAGTTGGGAGTTGACCGGATGGAAGATATCATCCTGGTTACTGGGACTCATCGCACAAAATCTTACACTAATGTGGCTTTCCCCGGGGGTCGGGAAGATGCACAGGCATCGTTCCGGGCCAACTTGAAGGTGGATCACCCCGATGGTATTACCATCAACTGGCAATTGTCACACGAGCACATCCGAGGGGCGCATTTAAATCCCGGCCCTGACGGTAAGGTATGATCGTACACAGCTGTGCTGTCCAATGAACTCTGAAATCCCTTTCGCGTGATCTTATTAACGTTAGGACCTACCGGAGGATCAGTGCATATTCATACGAGGGTTTCGAGTCATTCGTAAATACAAGATATTCCCAAGACTTAAGGGAGCAGCAGGACCCAATCCAGACCCAGACGGATACAACGAGGAGCCAGACATGGAGCTCGTACCAGTACCGGCTGTACCAAAGGTAACGCTGCGCACGTTTGTCAAGTTTTCTGGTCTTCACTTTGCTTCAAAGTACCGGGATCCCCTTCACATACTGCTAGAATTCATCGCTGAAGTGAGCATTTTGGACGAAGTGTTCTCCTTTATCTCTGTGCGTTGGTACTGATACGAACTGTAGGAGGTACTCAATTGCGATATGGCCCTCGTTCATGATAATGACCTGGCAGAGCTTCGTGGGATGTATGACGGCACTGTGAGTAAGAGTTTACATTGTACACAAATTATATTAACTTGCTTGCAGCCGATAGAATCTCTCCAACCAGACGCGATGTTAAGTTACCTCCGAAGCGCCGGGCTTAAGATTCACGAGATTCCGTTTGGCCCGGGTAAGCCCCTACCAGTCTTACGCAACTCCTTTATTTCTCACGGCACACACCCGAAAGATCTGCTGTCTGTTGACAATGGCGGGAATACTGACACAGAAACCGTTTGTGTAGCCACCGTTTCAAATACTTTTGAAGTGCTGTGTAGGTTTTACGTTCTACGGGGTTTGAAGTCGCATCTTGACCGCATAGCTACTGATAGCTCCGTCATCCATAAACCCCTCATCTCAAAGTCGCGTCAAGGATTTGTCACCTCGAATGAAACATTCTCCGAGTCTATTCTTTTCGTCTCTCAAATCGAGGCCCACCGGGTTCCAATCGTCTAAAAGCCGGGACAACTCTGCCACCTTAGTGTCTCATGCGTACTCTGGCAGTTCTATAATCAAAGAACCCATTGAGCTCGCTCTCGACGAATACGAACAACGGACCGGCATAAACATCCTCGAATATCATCTCGTCGACGAGCTCAAGAGCTGCGAATCAGCATACTCGGTGATCGAAATACTCCAAGCTCAATCTCAGAAATCTCAAGAACTTCATGGCGGTGATTTGATGATGTGGGTAAAGCCGATTGTGCACTTGCTACACGCGTTGTCCACCAACGGGGCTCCTGAAGAGGACCTCAGTGTGGTACGTCGGAAGACTTTCCATGCTGAAGTTGCCTGACCTTGGAAATGGTATTCTAGCCGCTTCCTCCCACAATAGCGATTTTCGCTGGGATTGGAGTACTCCTCGACGTATGTCTTTCTTCTCAGCACCCCATGGAGCGTTATAATTTGTTCGGCCCCTTAGGCAACCAAGCGTGCTGGTGCAAGTAATGACGCGCTCGTCAACCTTTTCGAGTCCATAGAAAACCTTCTTCGGCCCCTCGATGTTCATACTAAGACCCGACCTACGACAGGAACGACTATAATACTCATCGAGATGATATTTATCGAACTGCTTTCTATCCTTGCCCTCGGGGCACAACAGGTCGAACAAGGCTTGCTCCTGGCTCAATATGATACAGTGGGACTAGGGAGCAACCTTTTCGGAATAAATGGCGTCGAAATAGTGCGACAGAGATTGGACCGGCTCAACCAAGAGGAAGCTAGGGCGACTGCGGTGCAGACCCTGGAAGTGGTTCACGGTCTGTTAAGAAATATGAAGGCAGTTATGAACGGTGCGCAGGCTCAAATCCATATCCTTTCATGTCATACCAAGCGTCTTTCCGGTTAGGTGGAAAGTCCTCGATCAGCGAACTCAGGGGGGCACTCGGTACGTTTGACTCGTTCGCTCTTGGTAACATAACCGACCACGGGTGCTAGTTACCATGCAACAAGTCACGAGCAATGTGAATAAGGCGAAATGTCCGTCAACCTGTTCTTAACTGATATTTGGTTGTCGCGACTGACAGACTACTCCGCAGGTGACCAATCGCAGACATCCTCTCAGCGATGGTTGTCACCCCCAGATCCATCGACAAATCACAACATTTTGCGCAAAATTCACCACAGCGGGACTACTGCATGGGTCATGCAAAGAGACACTTTTCGCGAGTGGACGACCACAGGTTCGCTTTTATGGATACATGGAAAACGCACGTTTCTATTAGTATTAACACCCTTGCCGCCACTCATTTACATTTTACCGCAGTGGGCTCAGGGAAGAGCGTCCTCTGGTATATGCAACTATATATTTGGCCCCTTAACGTATACTGATATTGGTAACCGCACTAACCAGTTCTACGATCATCGAAGAAATCGAAGGCATGTGGTGCGAGACTGGGTTAGCCTCTTTGGCATACTTCTATTTTGATGTCAGAGATACCACCAAGCAAGACATCCGTGGACTGCTTACCTCTCTTCTTTTCCAACTGTCCGCTCGGTCCGATCTTTGTTGCGAAATTCTTTCTACCTTGTATCATGGGCACGAAAGTGGCTCACGACAGCCGAGCAATGACGTGCTTACGCAGTGCCTCAAAAACATGCTCACAATCCCCGGGCAGGGCCCAGTGTACATAATCGTGGACGCCATCGACGAATGCCCCAATATATTTGGCATACCATCCCCCCGAGAGACCGTCCTAGGTCTCTTAGACGAGCTCGTCCAACTCAAACGTCCTGGTTTACACATCTGCGTCACCAGTCGCCTCGAATCAGACATCGAAACCATTCTTCGACCTTTGTCGTCCCACTCGATCTCTCTTGATGGCAACGCTGGGAACATTAAGGATGATGTTCTCGATTACGTCAGCGCTGTCGTGAACTCAGATCAGAGGATGCAAAAGTGGACTGCAGAGGACCAGCGCTTCGTTCTCGATACACTCTCAGAGAAATCTGACGGGATGTAGGTTACCGTTATCATCTAGCCTGTAAGTAACCCTTGCTCATCCGCGCCATGCAGGTTCCGCTGGGTCTCCTATCAGTTAGACGCATTGCGTCGCAGTCTCCCAATCAATATCCGGAGCGTGTTGGGACAATTACCAAAGCCACTAGATGCCACATACGAGAATGCACTGGAGAGAATCGACGAAGAGAACTGGGAATACGCTCACCGTCTTTTCCAATGCCTCACAGTCGCTTCCCGCCCACTTCGCGTTGAGGAACTCGCAGAGTTCCTGGTGTTTGACTTCAGCGGCGGTCCTGGATCAGTCCCGAAATTCGTAGAAAATTGGCGCCATAGAAACCCTAGAGATGCCGTGCTGTCTACATGTTCAGGCTTGGTTACCGTCGTGGAGGACTCCGGGCATCACGTTGTCCAGTTTTCTCACTTTTCGTTCAGGCAGTTCTTGATGTCGGGCCGCCTCGCCATGGCAAGAGGACCTGTCTCCCGCTACCGCGTCTCTCCGGAGCGCGCCCATACTATCGTCGCACAAGTTTGCCTTGGTCTCCTGCTCCAGCCCGACCGCATCGACGGACCAACGGTCGATGGTTGTCCCCTTGCGAAGTATGCCGCTCGGTACTGGGTCAACCATGCCCAGTTCGGAAGTGTCTCATCTTCCATTCGGAATGCCATGGAATCCCTATTTGACCCGAACAACCCATATTTTATGGTCTGGGTCTCAACTTGGGACATTGATGAGTGGATCACCTCCCGTCCACTGGGCGCTCCCCCGAAGTCCGCAGCAACCGCGCTGTACTATGCCGCACTGTGCGGCTTCCGTGACGTGGTGGAATGGCTGGTGACGAGTCACCTACAGGACGTGAATACGAGGGGCGGTAATTACGTCACGCCATTGCACGCTACATCTGCGCGGGGATACTTGAATGTCGCCTTGTTTCTCCTTGAACACGGTGCGGACGTCAACCTTGCGGGCAACTTTGGCGAAACGCCATTGCATCTCGTAGCGAAATATGGTCATTCGGAGATAGCAGCGCTACTTCTCGAGCATGGCAGCAAGGTGAATGCTCAGGATATCCAACAACAGACCCCATTATTATTTGCAGCACAAGAAGGGCAACTGGAGGTGGTGCACGTACTACTTCTGCACGGTGCGGATGTCAGAGCCCGGACTCGGAAAGGGCTGACTGCCTTGCATCTCGCGGCGCGAAAAAATCATTCGATGGTGGTCACGCTGCTTCTCGAGCATGGTCTCAATGTGAATGACCGGGATGTACGCCATCTGACCCCATTGCACTATGCAGCACGGGAAGGGCAACTGGGGGTGATGCGCGTGCTGTTTCTGCACGGCGTAGATATCAACTCTCGGAGCGACCATGGGGAGACTGCGTTGCACTTCGCGGCTCGGAAAAATCACTCGGAGATTGCCAAACTACTTCTCGAGCACGGTGCTAACGCGAATGCCAGAGGTCTCGACGACACCCCATTGCTTTGCGCAGCACAAGAAGGGCAACTGGAGGTGATGCGCGTACTGATTCTGCACGGCGCAGATATCAGAGCCCGGACCCTGAAGGGAGAGACTGCGTTGCACCTCGCAGCACGGAACAATCATTCGATGGTGGCCACGCTGCTTCTCGAGCACGGTTTTAATGTGAATGACCGGGATATGCGTCATCTGACCCCATTGCACTATGCAGCACAGGAAGGGCGACTGGAGGCGATGCGCGTGCTGCTTCTGCACGACGTAGATGTCGACTCTCGGAGCGACCGTGGGGAGACTGCGTTACATCTCGCGGTGCGGAACTATCATTCCGAGATAGCCAAGCTACTTCTCGAGCATGGTGCTGATGCGAACGCTTGCGATAAGCAGGGTCTGAGTGGGTTGGGTCTGTCACGGTGGGGATATAAAGACGCATTGTAAGGACTATATCCTCACCGAGCTCGGAACGTTAGATTACTTGTTATTCGATTACTGAGCACACGTATATATGGTATGGTCGATTACGGAAAGTGAACGTGCGTTTACCTTCGCATCTATCTGCGTCTGCGTCGATCTCTGCACTTCTGTGTTTCCTATTCTCTTTTCTCTGCTACTTCTATCTACACTTCTCCTTGGGCATAAAAATCCTGTCGGAGCCTATGGTAGCCAGCCTAGACCATGATCTAGATGATGCAGCCTGGGAGTGTTTATGACGTACGGTGATGGATGTTTGTCTCATGAGAGTAGAATGTACCCGCGCGTAACTGTTCTCTATTTGCTTCTCTATGTTTTTTTCGGCCCATGGGGTGTTTCTTTTCCTACTATATAAATACAGACAGTCATCGACCGAATGCCGAGCGCGAGTGCTGAGAATACTTCCCCAAGCCGTTAACGGTGCTGGCCTGCCACTGGCAGTGGTTCGGTATTCGACAAACATCTGGATCGGCCAGCTTGAAAGCCGAATGTGACTGCCAGCCTAAGTCAGTTGGCTGACATGCCAGCGCCGCCGAATAACAACCCAACCCCTTGTTCTCACATTTTGCTGATGCTTCTGCTGCGGCTCTATTTCTGCACTGAGCTTAAGACTGAGCACTGCGGCCCACGAGTCCGGGTCACTCACAGCCTGGTATCCATGAGCAGGTATCCATGAGCAAGTTGAAGTTGTGACGCAGCACCTTGCGCAGCACGCTCAAAAGGAAGCTTTTGACGCTCCGCCTTAGATCACGACAAATAGTCAGCGCTAGTCAGCAAAGAAATACACACACAAATTCTGTATGAGGCTCGGCACCATCAAGCTTGCCATCAAGGAGATGCATCGCCGTGCTGCGCATGCCATGCAAAATTCTCACACCATTTCCGGTAATTCCATCATTCCCGTCGTGGCGGTCAGCTTCACGTAACATACCTGGGCCAAAATTATTTCGTTGATACAGTAACTTACCCGGGCATCAATGCATCAATCTGCGGGGCATCAATCTGCGATTGCCCGGACTTCCCGGATTCGGTTCTGCAAGCACATTGCTGCTGTGAACAAGTCCTCCCCCCCACTCCCAGCATCCCAATGCGATCTGACTCAACCTCAGAACGCGTTTTAGATCTTGACTCTATCTAGCTAGCCCTAGAGGGGAACCCCAAAACGAGACGCGATCAGATGCGCTTCCGAATAAGGAACGCTTAATTTTGCCTACCTCAACGGCCCAGAACACCCAGATATCTTCTAAGCGATGTCATTCGACAACTCAACACATCAGCTCAATCAGGAAACGGATCCCTACAGTGGAGGGGAGAAGTCAGGTAGTAAGCAGGCCAAGGCAGATGCTTCTCTGCCCATCTGCAATCGCAGAGTATGGAAGTAAGCAAATTTCATTGCTAACTACTCTAAGTTGTAATCTGGCGGAAGAGCCCGACGCGTCAAACGCCTACATGCTTTCTTGCCCAGCGCAACTGCGAAAAAACGGCAACTCGGAGTACGTTACCGGTGACCTTCTATATCACCGATGCACCAACCCGCATACGACACTTCGGCGGGATCACCTTTATACAGTACTAGTATATATGCATCGATCAAAAGGCTTAACCAGTCGCAGTTTCTCTCAAGCTCAGTGGAGTTCCCAAGTGTACTTATGCTCTCGACAACGCCTTTACTCTGCGCGCTGTCGCTCGTCCGAGTCGCGTTATTTGGTTATTCCTCAGCGTTGGATGACTGTGCAACGCCCCAAGTCAAGGCAACTTGCCATCGGATAGCGGCAGCCGTCTCTAACGCTTCCGAGGTATTCTATCCCTGTGTGTCCCGCACCTTTCCTCATTCTCAATGCTCGCACTGATAACTGGTTTCTTGGACAGATTCCCCTCAGTATGTCTCTGATATCACTCATACATACGCGTCAAGTTCCGAGGTGTCCGCTTGCTCAGTAGAGCCTGGATCAGCGGGCGACGTCAGCAAGATTGTATGAAGTTGCCCATTGATCCATTTACTCCGGCTGATCACGTCTTTGTAGCTACGCATCATAGGCTCGACTCGCACGCCTTTCGCGGTGAAGAATGGAGGTCACGCGAGTAATCCTGGGTTCTCCTCGACACGTGGTGTTCAAATCTCCCTGGCACGCTTCGACAAGGTAACAGTTAACTCTACTGCCCGAACGGTCGAACTCGGTGCTGGTCTTACCTGGGATCAAGTGTATGCTGCGCTTGATCCCTTTGGAATAAACGTCATCGGGGGACGTGTACGCGGCGTTGGTGTCTCTGGTTTGACACTTGGTGGCGGTGAGTGTCATTCATCGCTTGATGTCTCGACAGACCATGGATCCGTGATGTGCAGGGATATCCTTTAAAAGCAACAAGTATGGCCTTTCGATCGACAACGTCGTAAGTTACGAACTTGTCCTACCCAATGGGACCATCACGTCGGTCACTTCCAAGGATAAGGATCTCTGGTTCGGGCTAAGGGTAGGTTATAACCCAGCGGATGCACCACGGTCTTGCTGATGTTCGAAACCACAGGGAGGACTGAACAATTTTGTGCGCGACGAAATTGCTAGGGAATGATTCACCGAAAACTTAAGTTATTGACAGGGAATTGTGACCAAGTTTGTCGTCAAGTCGCATCCGCAAACCAAAGCTTGGGTTTGTATCGAGACCAGATCTCAGAGAAGAATCATATTGACATGTCTGTTTGAAGGGTGGTATCATGTTCTATCCTCCGAGCCAATTAGATGCGGTTAAAGATGCCCTCGTGAAGTATCAGCAAAAGCAGGACGTCAATGCCGCACTCTTGGTGTTTTTGAATTATGCCTCTGGCCAAGTACGCCTGAGGCCCTTGGCGTGTTCAAGAAGACTGAGCTGACTCGCGATAGATGACATCTGGTTCTGTCCTCTTCTATGATGCACCTGTTCCCCCGAAGGGACTTTTCGATGATTTCTTGGCCATTCCGACCACCCTGAAGAATGTATCTACCTGGTCGTTCACTGATCTAATCTCAATATTCGACCCATTAAGCCCTCCTCCCAGTAGTGCACGGTTGGTGATCTACTCTACCTAGCTGCGGTGATGCTCACACGGGTACTTCTAGCAATTATATTTGTGGGGTGCCAGTCACGCAGTACTCACCTGCCGTTTTTGACGCGTTTGTGAATCAAACCTTGGTTGGTTCCTCTTTTCGAGCCAAGCATCGAGTCCATAAGCTGAATGCGTTGGTAGTTGTGGGGCCCGCGCGTTGCTTCCCTCGACAAGAATGCAAGCGTTGCTGCCTTTTTTGAGCCGTTCGACAGCGGTATCTTCTCCCACGGGTCCGGGTCTGCATATCCTCCAGATCGGTCCCAGGCAATCTTCCAGTCTGTATTAAGCATCACGTGGACCAACGCCTCGATCGATGGCCACATTGCTCCTGCGTTGCGCCAGGGGAAAGACGCGGTTCAGGCTGTGGCGGTCGCGGATGGGCAGAACTTGTCGCATGCGGCGGTGTATGTGAATTACGCGATGTTCGGTACCCCGCTAGAGGATATCTACGGTCAGAATGTGCCGAGGCTTCGAAGGATCAGAGCTGCTATAGATCCAAAGGACGTGATGGGACTCACTGGAGGGCTCAAGTTCTAGTTACTTTATAAGCAACTCACTTACAGACTAATACAGAGATGCTTTACTGTAAAACTTCGCGCGCCTGTGGCTCGCCTCATCGCGGACTGCCTTTTCCCACCACACGGTCGAAATACAAGTACTTTGATTGGCGCCCAGAAATGAGGACTTGACGGTCAATAACTTGGTATGTTACGTGTTATCTGTTTGTGCTGTATACGGTGCGAACGTGCCCTCCCTGGGACCAGGTTGAATGGGAAATTCAACATCACATTGATCTCAAATTAAAATGCGATAATACACGTATGCATTGACAGCAAAGGGAAGAAAATGCGGTGTTTATCGAGAATAAATACGCATGTGAAACAAGACAAGCCGAAACGATACTACGACAACCGTGTCACGTCTACGGACTTCATCATCCTCCAGAGGTGTGGGTGTCCCGATACGCCAGTAAGGAGTATGTATGGTCGAAAGATTCGTGTCTATTGAGGGCTCGAATCGGTGTCGTTAGTCACCAGTGCTATATCTGATCACTCCGGCGCATCCTCGGACGACTCTGCGGGAGGCGGTGGTGGTGGGAGGGCAGTCGCTTTCCACCCACTGCGGAAGGATGCAATCGCGGCCGCAAAGCCAAACAGCGAGACCCAAATCTAGAAATAAGTGCTTGTCAGCCGGCGTCGCGCAAATAAAGAATGAACTAACGCTGTTCCCGAAACGACCTTTCTCAAGTGACCCGAGTTGGGCGTTTCGTAAGCAGTGTGAGAAAAGGGGAGAAGAAAGAGCTGACCCGTGGATCGTCATGGGCAGATAGCTCAAGTTGACCGCGAGCTCGTTGTACCACGCGTCCCACCTCCGCGCAAGCTTAGCGCTCCTGCGGCTGCAGTTTCTCGCGCGCGCGGTCTTCGCGGAGGTGCGCGAGCTGGAGTACGACGTACGTCATCCAGAGGCGCGTCGACCACAGTGATACCGCGCCGTCGTGGATGGCCACGCGGCGGGGCTTGCCACCGGGCAGGGTGGGGAGGTGGAACGCAGAGGGGACGAGTCCGTTCGTGCGGGGGAAGGAGAGCTGCTGGAGGGGGGAAGAAGGCGTGCATGGACCATCCTTGTGTGCGCTCGATGGTGAGGAGGCGGCGCGTGGGTGTCGGGGCGCGCTCAAGGGCGATGAGCCACTGGATTATGGGTAGCATCCCTGATGTAGTCTGAGGCTTGAGGAAGGTGGATAACGGGAAGCGGATGTGCATGTACCCCATAGCCCCACAACGAGCGAGCGCTACCTATGGTGCTCGCAAGTTTCGCGAACTCCGGAGCGATGGAACTGGTCGACCGACTACGCACGCCCGCGCAGTATTGGTGGCGCGCTCGTGCTTCTAGAATAGGGATCAGCACTGTTGGTGACAATCAGCGCTGTGGGACTGGTGTAAACAACGGCATTGGGACCTTCCCATGAATAGTTTGCTGTCATGAAAGCACAGTTAGTACAGTCGGAGGGGGAGAGAAAGACATCGTACTCGCTACCACTCCAGGTGCTAAGATACTGAATGAGGTGGTTCAAGGTCTCGGATAGTCGCAGATTGTCGAATGCACCCAAGGTCATGTCTTCGATACGATCGGCGGTGAGGGGCTTGTAGACCATGGCCATTGTCATAGCGGGTTCAGAGTAAGGTGGCGTCGATGGTTTTGCAGAGAAGAGTGGGTCAAAGAGGTTAAGGGTGCTCTCTCTTGGTCGATTTATTGTTCCGTAACTTCCGTTTTCTCACGCAAAACCAAGCTTGTGAGGGCCCAAGTCTGGCGAAGGACTGACAAGGTGGTGGCGTTGATGGTTGTACAGAGAAGTGTGGATAAAATAGGTTGAAGAACTCTCTTGGTGGATTCATTGTAGCGGCAAACAGGCAAACTCGCAAACGCGAGGCCGGAGGTACAATCACGTGCTCGAAACATCATGGTAACATCACGTAATCCTAATATCTCTCACTCTCACTGGTACAGGACGCTGCCAGTGCACAATACAGTATTACCAGACCTGTTCTCGCCAAGCGCTGGCAAGTGTGATTGGAACCATGGCTCACTACGACATCTTTCGCCACCACCTTTTGATTACGGCCCCTGCTTATGGATACGCCCTTTGGAATCCTGATCCAGGGAATCTATATCCCGCTGTGGAGGTCGGGGATGTTGGCTACATTCGAAAAGGCAGATTCCATCGTCTCTTCAATGTTCTACTTCCCGCGAAACATCCGTCCCATCGCAACGGTGTCCCAGAGTACCACGAACAGCTTGACATAGAAAACCATATCATTAATGGCACTCTGAGCCCCCATAATTTCTGTTCAACCAGCGTCGCCTTGGGGCCCGAATCGGATCTATAGGCTAATGGGTAACTGAGCTACATGGTTTGAATGTACTATCACTCACATCTTCTCAGGCCCAAAAAGAAGGCGAAGTTTCATTTTTGTGTCGGATGAATCAAGGTGCAGTATTATGCCTTCCAATAAAGGCTAAAGAGGAGGACACGGTAGCGATCGCAAGATTTGGCAAGTGGATGATTAAGCATATCGATGCCTGGTTCGCGTGGGCCCAACAGCTCGGATTGGGAGTCGACCGGATGGAGGATATCATCCTGGTTACTGGGACTCATCGTACAAGATCCTATACTAATGTGGCTTTCCCCGGGGGTCGGGAAGATGCACAGGCATCGTTCCGGGCTAATCTGAGGGTGGACCACCCCGATGGCATTACCATTAACTGGCAATTGTCACACGAGCACATTCGAGGGGCGCATTTAAATCCCGGCCCTGATGGCAAGGTATGATCGTACACAACTATGTTGACCAGTGAATGCTGAAATGCCTTTCGCGTGGTCTTATTAACGTTAGAATTTACCAGAGGACCAGTGCATATTCATACGAGGGTTTCGTGTCGCTCGTAAATACAAGATATTCCCCAGACTTAAAGGGGCGGCAGGACCCAATCCAGACCCAGAGGGGTCTGACGAGGAGCCAGACATGGACATGGAACTTGTACCAGTACCGGCTGTACCAGAGGTAACGCTACGCACGTTTTTCAAGTTTTCAAGTCTTCATTTAGCTCTCGTAGTATCGGGATCCTCTTCACATATTACTAGAATTCATCGCTGAAGTGAGCACTGGACAAACAATTCTCATCACGTTGGCACTAATATGGGCTGTAGGAAGCACCTCATTGCGATATGATCCTCGTTCATGACAATGACTTAGCAGAGCTTCCTGGAATTTACGACGGTACTGTGAGTTGGGGTTTGTACTGTACACCAATTATATTAACATTTTTCTTACTTGCAGCCGATGGATTATTCTCTCCAACCAGACGTGATGTTAAGTCGCTTCCGAAGCGCCGAGTTAAAGATTCACGAGATTCCACTTGGCACGGGTAAGCACCTACCAGTCCTATCGCGCTTTATTTCTCACGGCGGAGCGCGCACCCGACAGATCTGTTGTCTGCTGACAGTGGCGGGTATGCTGATACGAAAACCGTTTGGATGGCTACCCTTTCAAATCTTTTTGAAGAGCTGTGTGAGTTTTACTTTCTGGGGGGCCTGAGGTCGCATCTTGACTGCATAGCTATTAGTAGCTCCGTCGTCGACGTCATCCTCATCTCAAATTCGCTGTCACGTCAAAGCCCCGTTACCCCAAATAGAACGTTCCCTAGAAGAAGATTACAACGACGCAGAGAACACCGCCACTCGCAACACGAAGAAGAGAACAGTACAGCGAGCGTGTGATGAATGCCGCCGAAAGAAAGGTACACCTTTCTCTCTTTCAGCTCGTCGCATCAGCTGACCTCTTTTTCAGTCAGGTGTACGGTTTCTCTTGTTTCCTTTTGCCTCTGACTGTTCCTGACGATACCAAATAGGTGACGCCAGCCAGATGTCGGGAAACAAGTGCTCCACCTGTTCTGCATACAACTTTGAGTGCAAGTACGAAGGAGCGGTCAAGGTACGCTCACTCAGGACGCTCATATATCCAGACCCTAATCCGCCGTATCAGAAACGAGGACCTCCGACAGGGTGCGTGGTCTGATCTGATGTTTGTCTATATGTTCCAATTCCACGCATGAAGGTACGTAGAAAGTCTCGAGGCACGACTGGAGAAGATGGAGGGGCTACTTCAACGGGTGCGTTCTCCATTGAGGCATCACCATCTCTCCTCTAACCCCATCTAGCTGTGTCCCGACGCCGACTTTTCGCAGGAGCTGGGAGCACCACTTGATCGACAAAGTTTTGTTCGAGACTCCTTATCACGCTCTCTTCAGAACAAGCCTGGTACCCCCTCATATCGACCGTCGGGACCAATGTCCCCGCACGGTTCTAATTTACCAGGCGATCTGGGTGACCATGAGCGAGACGCAAGTGACGATAAATATGTCGACCTGAACGCTACCCAGCTACAGCCGCTTCAAGAGAACTTATCCGATCTTAAACTGAGCTCCCGCTTTTTTCCCAAATCCAGTGGCACCAACCTCGTCCAACCTACCCTCGACCGAAAATCCGAATACCATGGCACGGAGCAGGACCAGATACGCGTTCACATGGCCAACAGCCGATCCGAATTTTGGGCACGGCACTCCATGGCGTACTATTCTCCCGCGCCGTTCGCCCAGCTCACCGGACTGAATACTCAGGAACGTCGCGCATTTCCATTCGATACCCCAGGATACACGTTCCCGGAGCCGGACCTAATTGACCACCTCGTCGACCTGTACTTCTCGCGCATCAACCTCTTCCTGCCGCTCCTCCACCGCCCCACCTTCGAGCGCCACCTGCGTGACGGTCTGCACTTCCGCGACCAGGCCTTTGCGAGCGTGCTTCTATGCTTGTGCGCGTGCGCGTCGCGTTATTCTGACGATCCTCGCGTACTGCTCGAGGGCTCGACCGCCTGGCACTCCTCGGGTTGGAAATGGTTCAGCCAGGTCCAGATGCTCCACCGGAGCCTCATGGGTCCCCCAGTTCTCTATGACGTACAGATGTATGCGGTGCGTCATCGGTTTGGCCGCGTGTGTAAGTGCTGCTGATGGACCTCCCGCCACGTGCGCAGCTTGCGTGCTTGTTCTTGCAGGGGTGCTCAGCGTCTCAGTCGTGTTGGACAATGACCGGATTCGGTATCCGGCTTCTTCAGGATGTTGGAAGGCATCGCAAGAGAGTGTATAACAAGGCTGACTTGGCCGAAGATGAGCAATGGCGTCGCACGTTCTGGTTTGTAGCAAGAACCTTCTTCTGTTTTTTCTTTGAACTTTGTGTGATAGCCTTTATTCCACAGGGTTCTTGTTGTCGTGGATAGGTTGATGAGCGCGTCTCTTGGTCGGCCATGCGTAATCCAAGAGGAAGAGTACGTTGGGTCGATTCTGCTTTCTTCTGAATCTCACGATTATGTGTCAGCTTTGACGTTGACATGCCGACGGAAATTGATGACGAATATTGGGAGAACGAGCAAGACCCGGAACAGGCGTTCAAGCAGCCGCCTGGAAAACCCTCGCTACTCTCGTACTTTGTTTGCTTCATCAAGCTCAATCAAATCTTAGCCGTCGCATTGAGGACTATCGTGAGTCACGTGCCTCACGTCGTAATTCGGTGCTCATCGCATCTCTCAGTATTCGATCAATAAGTCGAAGATTATCCTTGGGCTTGTGGGTCCGCACTGGGAGCAGCACATCGTAGCGGAACTCGACTCTGCACTTAACGAGTGGATTGACACCGTACCCAATCACCGTGCGTCCTTTCCCCTAAGAGTCTTGGCATGTTTGCTGAACGTCTCAACCAGTCAAATGGGATACGACCGGTCAGAATTTCAGAGAACTCGTCTGGTTTTTACAGTCCGCGAGCCTTTACAGCCATTACTATCACCTACAAATTCTCGTGCATCGCCCATTCATACCGTCACCGCGGAAACCATCTCCTTTATCGTTCCCATCGCTCGCAATCTGCACTAACGCGGCTCGCTCATGCGCACATGTGGTAGATCTCCAGCGCCGCCGAGCCCCACAGTACCCTTCCTCACACTTCCAGGCATGCACAGATTTAGTTTACGTAAGAGTCCAACTCAGGGCTGACCTTGCCTCCACAGATCCCTGCATTTACTGCCGGGATTGTCCTTCTCTTGAGTATATGGGGTGCTAAGCGCACCGGGGGCGTGCCCGACCCTGTCGAGATGGAGGATGTCTACAAATGCATGGCCGTGCTCCAGGTGGCCGAAGCACGGTGCGTGCCGGTTCGGCCATTTAATATTTTCCTGACTAGATGTCGTACAGATGGCACGCCGCAGGACGACTGTGGTGTGTTTGCCGTTCTAAATCTATCCGATCTGGTCACTAACCAAATATGATACAGGAATATGCTCTATGAGCTAGCATCCGTCAGCGATCTCCCTCTGCCACAGCCGATCCGAACGTCTGCGAAGCGCAAGCGCGACTCGGACAGCCCTGTCTCAACGCAGTCCAGCGCAAATGCAAGCACGAGCAGCCGGGCACAGCCCCCCCCGAAGGCACCACATCAGCCTACGCAACGCGTGTCCATCTCGCTACCAACAAGCAGCCTCGGCACGCCATACATCGACCCGCTCTATTCGCACCCATCAGACGCGTTCTCGCAGCCGCCTGCGGACATCCCACCGCCGTCCGCGCAGCCTCCAACCCAGAGTTTCGCGTATGCGCACCTGCCGACGCACAGTGACGAGCTGGGGCGCGCGCCCGTACCGGGACACGTGTTCCAAACCGCAGAGCCGTGGCTCGCGCCGCACGCGCACCGACATCAAGCACACGCACACGCACAGCAACACCTGCACGCGGCGCCGATGGACGCAGCAGCGCAGCAGCCGACGTCATACGGCACACCACCGACCACGGACGCGTTCAACGCGTTCGTCGCGTCGCTCGATCCTTCGACTTCGACCGCAGCGCGGGGCCAGGGGCAGGATGGTGGCGTGGATATGTGGCAGACGGTGCCCACCGGCTACGAGTGGGTGTTTCCATTTCCGCCCGGTGCTGGTCACGGCAGCGCTGGCGGACACTTTGCCGCTGGCGCCGCCATGTGGCAGCTGGGGTGACAACGATATGCTGACATATTGTGTTTTTTTTTTGTTCTATTCTGTTTCTCGATTGGTTTTTTTGCTGTCGGTTTTTGCTTGATTTTGTAGGCTTGAGGACTGGGACACGTATATCTCGAACGTGTCTGGTCTGGCGCACACGGCACATCCAACGCTTCGCTCCTCAAATCCGCACCCAACACATCCACAAGTGGCGACGACAGATGGTGACGTAGATATGTGGCAGACGGTGCCCACCGGCTACGAGTGGGTGTTTCCGTTTCCGTCCGGTGCTGCGCTGGCGGACACATTGCCGCTGGCGCCGCCGTGTGGCAGCTGGGGATGACAACGATAGGCTGACTGACACATTGTGTTCTTTTTTTGTTCTATTCTGTTTTCTCGATTGGTTTTTTGCCGTTGGTTTTTGCTTGATTTTGTAGGCTTGAGGACTGGGACACGTATATCTCGAACGTGTCTGGTCTGGCGCACACGGCACATCCAACGATTCGCTCCTCAAATCCGCACCCAACACATCCACAAGTGGCGACGACAGATGGAAGGTCGGGCCAGGACCCAGTCCACTGAGCGCTCGCATATCCTACGATCCACATATAGTCTTCATGCTTTTCTCTGCCCACTTTGGATGATGACAGTTATCCCTTCCCCCATCGAACGGGATCACAGGAACGTGTGGCGCGTGGGATACTGTGTTACCCAGTACCGTGACCCAGTGGATCACGCGATTACGACCTAGACCCAACCCGTTCACGCTGGCCTATCTATTGGCGTCGGCGGCGGGCGTAGGTAGAATATGCGTCCGCAGCTCAATGACTATTGACAGAAAGCCTGCTTATTGTGAAGTGCCGACTAAAATTTGCTTGGATCCCCCTCAGACTTCGATACAATATTGTTATCCGATCCTACACTATCTTTGGATCCCCCATGTGGTGTTGAACTTGGTTGAACCCAGGCCGCAACACTGATAAATCGCCCGCTATCGCTGGATGGTGAGGGATAGTACAGAAACCGTTTGGGTGCAGTAGCTACCCTTTCAAACATTTAAGACCCGTGTGAGCCTGAGGTTGCATCTTGACCGCATAGCTATTGATAGCTCCGTCATCGACATCCCCCTCATCTCAAAGTCGCTATCACGTCAAAGCTCCGTTACCCAGAATAGAACGTTCCCCACCCATCTGCCACTCAAAGGGTCGCGCACTCTGTCCGGACTCTGTTCCAATCATCTAAGAGCGGGGATAACTCTACCATCTCAATGTCTCATGCGCACTTGCCAGTGCCCTACACAAGACATCGGGCTTTCCACAAGCCCGAACTGGCACATGTATCTGATTTCGGGCGAACGAGTGTAAGGTCCACACACGCGCTGCGTGCGCAACATCGCCAAACGGCCACATCGGCCTCGATACCCGGTTCGTGGCTGTTTGTTCGTGTTCGTCCATTGTATCCCGTTTGTGTCCGCGTCCATTGTATTATCTCTGTACTATTATTGTCCTACTGTGTCCTGTGGCTTGTCTCCCATGTATATAACCTCGGCTCTCGTGTCTCAGAAGCATCTATCGAAATCTATCCATCCATCCTTGTATCTCACCTCGTTTGCCGTTCCCGAAGTCCTTCGCCCGATAACTAGCGTGAACATCGATCTGCACGTCGCACTCGCGCCGATCCCAGCTCTGTGTTCTCGCGCTCTATCTCTGAACCGACCTCATACTCATCTCATCTCCTTTCTCGTCTACGTCCTCCCCTTGGGTCGACACCTTCATACTCGCACTCAACCCCATACGAGAAAGACAAACAATAGGAAAACCCCGAAGGTGACAATTCGTGGGAGGACGTTTCGGACGACGAACCAAATCGTCCCTCCAAGCCGTGTACATCAAGTGCTCCATCCAATTCGTTCAGAAGCGCTAGACGAAGGACAGCTGCAGTGACCTCTCCCCGCTATATTCGTGGAGACTTCCGTAGTACCCCTGCTCGAGTACCACAAGAACGCAGTTGTACCGCTGGACCGCCGCGCGCCGCCTCCCCCAGCAGCCATTCCGGGCCCAGGCCTCGGAACTCTGGCTTTGGATATGCTCCGCTACGTCTCAGACATACTCGGCACAGTGTTACGGAGGTTGAGGACACCAATTTCTTTTGTCCTCGTTATCTTTGCTTGCACATACGCCATTTCCATTGCCTCAGGGGCCACCGGGACGGCTCTAGCACCGATCTGCAGCATTCCAATCGTTTCGCTCGTCTGCCCCACTTTCCAACCCTATCCCACTTCGCCTTCGAATCATGTCCCTCGAAGAGCCGATGTTCCACGCCCCTTGGACGTCGAAAGCAAGATTCTCGAGTCGCTTCTTGACGAGACCGTGGAGGGTTCTGGACTCGCTCTCGAAATAAAGAAAGCCGAGATTGCGACGAGCGACCTCGTGACGCTAGTCCGTGTCAGCGACCTCAATGGTCGCGACGTCCTTGTGGACTCCTTGAGCGACTTTGTCAAAGATGCGCGCAGAGTTGGTCGTGGGCTTACGCGCTTCAGCTCTCGAGTTGGTAGTGCCGTGGACAACATCATCGCCATGAGCGACCATGCTCCTCGCGTTATCGAAGCCGCTGGCTCTGAAGATGTGATCTCATATAAATTGATGTCCATCAAGAAACCACCCTCAGCTTTCTTTCCCATCCCCGTTCGTTCTGCAACTCGAGAAGTCGATGTGCGGACCTTCGTCGAAGTAATGGACACACTGTCGGCCCATATGCAGCGTCTCGTTTTGGAGGCCGAAGTGTCTATATCTGATCTCAATAAACTAGAGGAACGTCTAACATCTATCCACGAAATCGTTTCTCGTGAAGACCGCTCAATCTCCGTGGCCAGAGGAGAACACCTCGCGCAGCTGTCGACAATCCTTGGTGGCAATAGAGAAGAACTCAATAAAATGGACGAACATCGCGCCCTGCTCAAAAGCATTAACGGATATCGGGACCGTGCACTTGCCCATGTAGTCGCGGCGCTGCATATGCTGGAGACCATGGCAGAGGAGATGGAAACGCTCCGTGAGCGCATGGCCGTTCCCCAGCTTGTGGGTGAAACCATACCGATACATGTTCATATGACGAGCCTTCGGAACGGGATGGAGAGGTTGAAGGGGCGACGAGATAAGTTGACGCAGGAAATGGTGAAACGTATAATGGCGGGTGACGCGGGTCAACGTCGATTCTGAGCGTGTCTAGCGTCTAGCGTCAGGCCGCAAACGCAACGCAACTAGGTTGAATGGGAAATTCAACGTCACAATTAAATGCGATAGTCTACACGTGTACCATTAATAACAAAGGGAAGAAACTGCGGAGTTTATCGAGAATAAATACGCATGTAAAACAAGACAAGCCGAAACGATACTACGGACATCGTCATCCTCCAGAGGTGTGGGTGTCCCTATGCGCCAGTAAGGAGTATGTATGGTCGAAAGATTCGTATCTATTGAGAGCTCGAATCGGTGTCGTTAGTCACCAGTGCTATCTCTGATACCTCCGGCGCATCCTCAGACGGCTCTGCGAGAGGCGGCGGCGGTGAGAGGGCGGTCGCTTTCCATCCACTACGGAAGGACGTAATCGCGGCCGCAAAGCCAAACAGCGAGACCCAGATCTAATAAGTGCTTGTCAGCCGGGCGCAAGCACGACATAAAAAAATGAACTAACGTCGTTTCTGAAAAGGCCCTTCTCAAGTGACCTGCGTCGGGCATTTCGTAAGCGGAGTGAGCACACAGAAAAGGGGAGAGCGCGGGCTGACCAATGGATCGTCATGGGCAGATAGCTCAAGTTGACCGCGAGCTCGTTGTACCACGCGTCCCACCGCCGCACAAGCTCAGCGCGCTCCTGCGGCTGCAGTTTCTCGCGCGCGCTCAGCTTCTCGAGCGCACGTTGGCGCTTGACGAGCAGCGCGCGGTCCTCGCGGAGGTGCGCGAGCTGGAGCACGACGTACGTCATCCAGAGGCGCGTGGACCACAGCGACACCGCGCCGTCGTGGATGGCCACGCGGCGGGGCTTGCCGCCGGAGGGGGTGGGGAGGTGGAGCGCGGGGGGGACGAGGTCGTTCGTGCGGAGGAAGGAGAGCTGCTGGAGGGGGAAGAAGGCGAGCATGGACCATCCTTGTGTGCGCTCGATGGTGAGGAGGCGGCGCGTGGGCGGCGGGGCGCGCTCGAGCGCGATGAGCCATTGGATTATGGGCAGCATCCCTGGTGTTTGGTCCGGTCCTTGAGGGCGAGAGGACGGTGGAGATGGCGGAGGTGCACGTACCCCAGAGACCCCATAATGAGCGGGCGCTATCGATGGTGCTCGCGAGTTTTGCGAGCTTCGGAGCGATGGAACTGGTCGGCTGACTGCGCACACCTGCGCGATGTTGGAGGCGCGCTCGTGCTTCCAGAATAGGGATCAGTAGTTTTGCCCCATATTGGATGAGCTTAACCACAATAAGCGCTGTGGGACCGGTCTAAACAACGGCACGGAACCCTACCATGAACAGTTTGCTGTCATGGAAGCACCGTTAGTGCAGTCGTTGGGGAAGAGGGATAGAAGGCTATCGTACTCGCTGCCGCTCCAGGTGCTAAGATACCGAATGAGGTGGTTCAAGGTCTCGGATGGTCTCAGGTTCCCGAATGCACCTAAGGTCATGTCCTCGATACGTTCAGCGGTGAGGGGCTTGTAGGTCGTGGTCATTGTCATAGCGCGGGGGTTCAGAGGAAGGGAAAGCAAGTATCGAATGTAAGAGCCCACTTGACCAGTTTCGGACATTTCGGAATGCTGTATGGGGTTACTTTGGGCCGTGAGAGTAGCTGATGTAATCAAACAGTTGCTCATCTCAAAGGCGTCGTGTCAACTCTTTCCTAACGAACAAATCCCTGGGGACACCAAAGTTCGGGCGGAGCCAGCTCCCAGCCTCTCTGTCCGCGTTCCAGTCCCCTAGACAAACTTGTCATACTCCGGCCGTGTTCCTGTTTCGTTTTACAACCGTATCTCGTTTGTCCGGAGGCGTCGCCCTTTGGCTGGTGCCCATGATTGACGCGGGGAGAATATGGGAGGAGCGGAATGCGTCGCTGGTGGACGGACATTTCTTTCGTTTTGGAGGTGGTATGCTTTGTCTCGAGTAGCCTGTGTCGATACTGTCGGAAAATCTGAGTCACCTTTCGTACTGTCATTCTGGTTATCTATAATGTTGTGCGCGCCTATCCACGCATACATCCAGCCTCTACATCCCCATCTCCTTGCATGCGTTCGCACTTATTGGTCGTGCATCCGTGCAACTGATCACGCCCATGATGTTATCATCGTGTGAAAAATGTATCCAGAGTTTCAATAGATCATATATAACATATCTACGTTAGAATGAGCACAGTAGGCTTGTATGTAGGCAGCCGTACTAGATAGACAAATCAAAGAATCGATGTACAAGCTAGAACGGACTCTTTCTTTCTGCACTACTAACCGCCATCATACCAGCCCGCGACCGCCCATCACAACGGTATCCCAGACGGCCCTCACCGCTTCGTCCCACACCGCGCTCAGCAGCCCCCGCCCGCCCTGTACACCGCTCAACCGCCGCCGCACGTCTTCCACCGCCTTAGTCCTCGCACCAACTACTTCGGCACCAGCACCTGCGGCCGCCACCGCAGCGGTGGCCTTGTGTCTGCGACGGAAGAAGCGCACGAGCACTGCGAGCGCGGGCAACACGACGCATATAATGAAGATGGGCGCGTGGCGGAGGTACGGGCGGAGCGCCTCGAGCCTCGATGAGGCCGACGCGGCGCCGCGGCGCGTGAGAAGCGCGTGCCACGACGAGCTGCCCGCATGGCGTTCCGCCGCGGCGGGGGGCGTCATGCTGCGGCGCGCACGGCTGGCGGCGCGGTAAGTGTCGGGAGTGAGCGTCGCGGTGGACGGGGTCGACGTTAGCGGGACCAGCGTGTGTGCGTGCTTCGCGCCTGAGGGCGGTGTGCGCCGGAGCGGGTTTGCGGGCACGGCGGTGTGCGTTGAGTTGCTGGAGGCGGAGGAGCTAGAAGGTGTTGGGGAGGACGGGCGCGAGGGGGTCGGCGTCACGGCTGAAGAAGGTTCTGTGATAGTGGGCGGGTGTAGAGAAGAGGTCTGTGGCACGGGCGCTGATGCCGATGTTGGTGTTATTGGTGGGTCGACATCAGGTTTCTGGACGAGGGATGCGAGGTGTTGCTCGTGCAGGGACGCAAGGGACGCGGTGAGACGCTGCGAGCACGGGGCCAGTCAGTAAGTGACTGATACTGCGGGTGGCAGCGAGCGCGTACCTCTCTGCTCTGGGCGGGGAGCTCCGTCTCGTACTGGAGGAACTGCCGCGCATACGCCCAATCTCCGAGCGCGGGGAGAATGCTCAGACAGTACACCTCGAGCACTTTCTCGTAGCCGTCCTCGGGGCGCGCGGGAGGAAGCCTGCACGCCAGCCACTCCTCGATGATCCCGCGGCCCGCGGAGGGACAACCAATCTTGGCACTGGAAAGGGCGAGTGTGACGAGCACCTGAGCGGGGAGGAAGGCGGGGTTAAGGGAGGGGCTGTCCGCTGGGGCAAAGAGGCGGACGGAGCGCGAGTGGAGTGTGGCGAGGAGCGCGGCGCCGGAGAGTAATGCATTCGAGCGCAGCGTTGCTGGCACGCTCGCCGTGTCTGCAGGCGGTGATGTATAGACTGTGACATCGAGAGTGATGCGGAGGACGTCCCACTTGCGCCGGTGTTCGGAGAGGGAGTCGAGCGCGCTGGTAGAAGGCGGGGTGAGGAGGGCGAATGCGGAGGTCAGGAGTGAATGGGTGAGGACGACATCGCGATGGAGGAATGCGCGGACGGCACGGGCGTAGAGCGGGCGCAGGGTAGCTGCTGCGTTATATTGTTGTGGTGAGGACGGTGATGGTGTGTTGATAGTGGCGAGTTGAGGCAATGGTACGGTGATAGCTGCTGCTTTTAAGGGAATAAACGATGTAGAAGGGACTGTTGGCGACGTGGTAATCGTCGCCGTAGGCATTAGAGAGAAGTGAAGGACTGTTGAGAGCGAGTTGTCTGAGTGGCATTCACGCTTGAGCCGGAGACCGGACTTTCACATGTAACCCGCGAGTCAGCACTCCTCACGGTCAGCCAACAACTCTAATGGCCTTTGCCCGCTCAACTGAGACCGCCTTTTTTGTCAGCTGGCATGGGCGTAACATAGATAAATAAATATAGTGATTGTGATTGGACAGGTCCGCCAAGTTCAACAGGGCAACGGCTGTGCACCACAAGTGGCGTGGCAGGGCCAACACCCATCGTTCTCCCCAGTTGCTCGTCTCCTGCATACCTCGTCATGGCATACCCTCGCGACCCGTTCGGAACCCCAGAACCAACTGGCTCACAGGCCAGCTTTCAACAACCCTATAGAGACGCGCCAGGGCATTCAAACCCCGATAACATGGACTTTTTCGACGCATCTGCCATTCCGGTAAGCGACGAGCGCGGCGACTAGTTCGTTTTAACTTTAGCTTCGTTGGTGCTCACCTCTTTCTTTCTTCTCTCCTCCATTCACTTCCAACTCGGCGTTGCTTTTGGCCAACGTCGTCCGTCGTCCTTAGCCACCGCATAGGCTTTCCTCGCAATATCCAGTTTCTTCAGCTCCAACGCTCACTGCACCAGACTCGGCTTCCCGCGGCGCATATACACTCCCCACTAGCACCGACTCAGGACAGGACATCGCAGCAACACCAATACCCATGGCATTGGCATATCGCAACATGGAAGACCCCGTACAGCCCTTCCAGTGGCAGGAAAAGTACGGCACTGGCTCTGGTACTGGCCGCCGCAAGTGGATAGTGCGTTTTTCTTCCCATTTTGTCACCCGTTTCCAACCTGAGCCACCACATCGTAGATCTGGGGGTCGGTCGTTGCTCTCCTCGCTATTATTGGAATTGGCGTTGGCGTAGGTGTTGCCGTCTCGCGCAAGAATGGCAACACGAGCAACCGTTCCTCCACAAGTAATAGTAGCGGCTCAAACAGCTCGGCCGTCCCACAGACGGACCCCAATGACCCTAGCACGTTCGTCAAGGACTCGCGGCTCAAGCAAAGCCTTTATGGACTCGCATATACCCCTGCCGGCTCACAGCTGCCCAACTGTGGCAACGCGCTCAGTGCGTTGTCTGTTGGTTTCTTATCTCCCGAGATTGACTGGAATCTACAGGCGATGTTATCACTGACATCCAGGTATGCTTCGAGTATTGTCCCGATGAGGCTATATGCTGACATTTTGGAAGCTGATTTCACAACTCACCACCGTAAGCAATACCTCTTTAACCCCGTCTCTCACACTTGTCCAACTAAGCTAACGGGCCGCTCATTTTCCAGCGCATCCGCTTGTACGGCGCTGATTGTAACCAGTCCGCCCTTGTGGTAAGGTTGATCGCGCATCTTTTTCTGCATACGTTGACATGTCCGCAGCTCGAGGCGATTAAGCAAACGAAAGTGGATCTTTCCGTCTACTTGGGCAACTATCCTATTCCGACCGACGGAGGTGCGGCGTACACACGCCAGCGTGACCTGATCATCGACGCGATCAAGACGTACGGCACCGATCACATTGCGGGCATCACCGTTGGTAATGAGTGGATGCTCAAGTGAGTAGCATTTATTTCGTACCTTGAATGTACTAATACCATTTAGTTACTTGAACGCGAATGGAGCGACAGACCCGAACAGTGCCGTTGGAAACCAAGGCGGGCAGATGTTGATTACGAACATCAGCGATACCATTTCCACACTCAACTCGCTGAACTTGCCAAAGCACATTCCGGTCGGAACCGCAGATGCTGGCGCGTACTTCAACACCCAGGTACTCGGAGCGGTCGAATATGGCGTGGGTGTTGGATGTTTGGGTGTCTGCGCCCCAGTAAATGACATGTTTTTGGTCAGATGTCCAACGTGCACGCTTGGTTTGCCAACGTGTCCGTCGAGCAGTCGGCGGCCTGGACGAACGAATTCTTCCAGGAGCAAAACGCGCAACCGGCAGCGGCGCTGAGCAACCATCCGACGATGTACATCGCCGAAACCGGCTGGCCAACGGTAAGAGCTGGATTTAGTCAGCAATGGAATTCATGAACTGACACGGCGCAGCAATCATCGGACGCGGGGAATGAGAGCAATGGGCCGTCAACGGCATCCATCGCCAATCTGCAAACGTTCTTGGATACGTTTGTGTGTCAAGCGAACAAGAATGGGACAGGCTATTTCTACTTTGAGTTCTCTGACGAGGTTTGGAAGGTCGGTGGATCCGTTTATATTTAGAAGCTCGGTCTGATCGCGTCCGCAGGATCAACAATTCGGTGGCGTAGAAGGCTGGTGGGGCCTTTTCACGTCAAAGTAAGTTCATTTTCCTCTTTTTGTCCCTATTAATTTAAAATCCTGTCAAGTAAAACCCTCAAGGACATCACCATCCCGACCTGCAACTGATAGATTTATCATCGGACCTTTGAACTATCTCTTGATACCTTCTCGTAGTTTTGTTTTTGTTCTCGTTGGACGATTGGACATTGCCCTCTCGATTTGTATTGACGCCACGTTCTTGTCACTCATTTGTCAATTCTTGCCAAATAATGCATTTTCTTGCCCACGAGCGGTCCTTAATACTCAATCACCCCCTCACAACCGCTGTCACAAAGTAGCTGCACAGCTTCTCTTCTTTCGTTCTTTCATACAAACCTTATCCGAACAAACTTGAGTCCTTGTCCCGCACTGGCCGCCTCCTTGAGCACAACAGATACAAAGCGCCGTCTCCATCTGCCGTTCACCCGTTTCCCTTGGCGTCGCAAGCAACGCCAGCAACAACAACAGCAACCACAACCACAGCCACCACACATCCCGACTCACGACCGTCGGGCATTTGAGCTTACACCCGAGCCCGAGCCGGAACGTGACCTAACGTACCGTTCACCACGGCGGCACACCCACGAACACGCGCACACGCACACGCACACGCCTACACATACCTACCCACATACCTACCCCCGACCGCGCGCAAGATCGCGAACGAGCACGCCCGAGACTGAACGGGACCGAATCCAAATCCCCAGTAGCACCGCCTCCTCGAGACCCGTCATCCAACGCGGCCCCAAAATTGGCCCCGTACCCACTTTTGCACCTGCACCTGCACCAGCGCCCGTTCCGCAGCCCCCTCCACTACGCAGACCTTTCACCGCCACCACCACGTCTTCCATTCCTTCTTTCCATCACCCGCCCCCACCATTACAACGACGATCAGAACAACAACTGCAGCAGCAGCGGTCGCCGGGTATGGCTACTACTGAGCACCGAGATCATCATCGTGATACCAAGGCCGGCCTGCGCACGTGGTGGCAGCAGTTCACCACCGCGCAGAAGGTACGCCCGTCGCCGCCACATGCCCACTCGTACCCGCATTCCCACCCGCGCTCGCAGACGCAGCCCCATGAATACGTGCCGCCGCCGGCGGGCGCGGTGTTCGGGCGTCCGTTGAAGGAGAGCCTCAAGTATGCGAACGTGCAGATATCGACGGCGGACGCGAATGGGAAGTTGTATGTCTGGGGTTATATTCCTGTTGTCGTGGCCAAATGGTGCGTCGCTCGTTATTTCGCTTTTTTTTCCCCACACTTTTTTTTATTGTGTCGTGCTGACGTCGTGTCGGATTTTTGTGGCGGCGTATGCAGTGGTTTGTTCTTGAAGGAGAACGGTGAGCGGGAGCTCCTTTGTGTCGATGCCGGGGAGAGATCGTTGACTCGGGGGGCTTTTTTCCCAACTGTGCAGCGACCGAAATCGAGGGCACGTTTCGTGTGAATGGCTCCAACAAGCGCATGCGCGAGCTCCAAGCCATCTTCGAAACTCCACCCCGAGTGCGTGTCTTTCGCCACACACACCCCCTCCTTACTTAAACTCGTCGGCACAGTACGGCAAGTCGCTCGACTGGAAAGCTGAGAACTACACGACGCATGACGTCGCGAGCGTCTTTCGCCGCTACCTCACTCTTATGCCTGTGCGTGGCCCGACACTTATGAGCGCGCGTGCGCGCTGCTAACATGCGCGTGTTTGTGACTTAGGAGCCCGTCATACCATATGTCCTCTATTTTCCTGTACGCGCCGGCTCTTATCTTTGCTCTCCACTCTTTTGACCCGTGTTTCCGTTTTTGTCAATCTGACGTAGTTCCGAGAAGCGATCGGTATGTGTTCTGTGGAGCAGGGGAGCGAGTCTTTTCCTCATTGGTTACAGCGAAAAGGCCGTACAATCAAGAAGTGGTCATCTCGACATACAAACGACTCATCCACTCGATGCCCCACGCAAACCAATATCTCCTCCTCTACGTCCTCGACCTCCTCTCCGTCTTTGCCCGCAAATCCGATAAAAACCTGATGACCGCACAAAGTATGCACTCTCTCCTTGACCGTTTCCTTGGCTCTCCTTCACTACGACTCCGCAGATCTCGCCGTGATCTTCCGCCCGGGGCTAATGTCGCACCCAGAACACGAGCTCACGCCCTCCGAGCACCAGCTAAGCCAAGACGTGCTCGAGTTCCTCATCGCCCACCAAGACTGGTTCATGCTCGACACCCCCCCACCACCCACGTTCCCCCCGACCCCCTCCCGCTCCTTCACACCGCCCTACGACGCCGGCGCACGCACGAGCGTGAGCGACGGCGAGGGCCCAGACGGCTGGCGCATCATCCAGCGCCACCAGCGCACCGCAGACGAGCGTGCGAGACATGCCCCCACCGGGGCATCCAGGGACACCCCGCAGCCGCAGTCACAGTCGTCCGTCGCGGCACCGCCCGGCATCGTCCGCAGCCGCACGCTCCCCACGTCGCGGAAAGGCCGTTCTGGCGCGGCGGATGCGTCGGCGGCGGCTGGTGCGAGGCATGGTGGTGCGAGCACGGTGAACACGGCGGTGCTCCGCAAAACGCGCCGCGCGAGCGTGCAGCAGCCTAGTAGTTGACGGCGCTAGTCGAGTAAATTTTTCCTTTTTTCCCTTTGCGCGCCTGAGCGGCCCGGGGCGGGCTGCCCAACCTCCATGGTGGGCCGCACGGATGCGGGCACTCCAGGCTTGTCCCGTTCACTACCAACAACCCCCCCCGCGCGCTTCCTCTTCAACTCACCGACGACATCTTCGTCGGGTTACCGGTTACCGCTCACTCGGCCCCGTTATTATACTACCTCCACTCTATTACGAATCTACGAGACCCCCAACGCCGCACAAATACCTACCATATGATGTAAACCTACCTATATATGCCTGTCTCCCCCAACCGTTTGGGGATTTCTTTTCCTACACTTTTTCTAGTTGTTGTATTTCTCTTCCCGTCTCTCCAGGTTTTGTGCACCAATAATTGAAAATTTTCCTTGGGTGTGTGGTAACTTACTACTGTGTGAGTATAATATATATAGTGCATTACGCATCCACCGAAGGCATGCAGAATATAGCTACAGCGTTCATTTTAATTGTTCACAACCTGCATCAGACGTGCTTTGTGATACAAGTGTCGCTCTCCGACTCCGAGGAATTTACACAGGCTCAGGCTATCGTAGTATTACACAAGCAACCCCCAGTCACACTCCTACTACCATACAAGCAAGTATGCGAGGATCCTATTCTCCAATAACCTGTAGAATCGTTGCACGCATATCTCCTTCGTCTTGCACCTGGCGTCTAACGCTCCGTCAGCAATCGCGTGACCTCCTCGCGTCCGCAAAACGACGCAATTTGGAACGGGGTCAGTCCACCGACGTCTTCGGCGCCCAAGTTCGCACCGTGTTCGAGCAGCACGCGTACGACCTCGATCCTCCCATTCGACGACGCCAGATGCAACGGCGTCGAGCGTTCGTTGTCACATGCGTCCGCATCCGCCCCGCACTCCAGCAATAACCGCACGACGTCTGGATGACCGAATTCTGAGGCCATGTGTAAGTAAGGGAACGCGGCCGTCGTCAGTGCGGGAATGGATGTCCGCATTGCGCTCGAGCAACACTTGCGCTATGTCGAGCCGTCCTTTCCACGCCGTCAGGTGCAGTGGCGTCCAGTGGTCGTCCTGCCGGGAATTTGCATTGGCGCCGTGATCGAGCAGCCACCGTACGGTATCGATAGTCTCATGCACTGACAATGTGAAAGTGTTTTCTGTGCAGCGCCGCGAGGAGCGGGTTCAGGATACGACCGCCAATTGCGTTTACTTGTTCTGGACGCTTGGCAATGAGGTGAGCTGCTAGGTCATAGAATCCATAAAGTGCGGCATAGTATAGAGGGACAGGAGGTCGCGCGAGAGGGGAATACGAGAGACCATCCCAGTACCCGTCTATGTAATGCACTCGGAGCCATGCCGCGAAATGTGGCTTCGATGAGTCAAACAGAACTTCCATCCCATCCCGTACACGCGACGAAACATTCTTGAATTGCGCGTGGTCTACCCAGTGTCGAGTCGCATACCCCACGAGAGGGAAGCTCTCAACACTCTCCTTGTCAGCATGTTCATCCAAACAGAGTAGGACCCCAAGGAAGGACCGCGCAAGGATGGTGTGTGCGACCTCGAGGGTGACGTGATCCCGCGAGAGGTCCGGGTCGATCGAACTCGCCAGGCGTTGTGAGGTCAGGAACTCTTTCACCGAAAAATGTGAAAATTGAACCACACGGGAACCAGTATCGTCCACGGCGACGACAATCAAGCTCGAACACGTGAACAGCACAGCTTGTTCGTCGTCCCCCCACCGCCAGTCCGTGTTCAGTTTCGGGATCCCACCCTGAGCGCCTTCAAAGTCGAACGCGAGTATTTCTGCAAGTTCTTGTAGACGGAGCGGCCTCCTTGCTACCGTGAGGCATTGCAATAGACGGCGGGCATTGCTTCTGTTAGTCCTATTAATGTCCTTTAATATCCGCTCATACGTTTCGTCAAGAGTTTCAGGTAATTCGTCAAGGAATCGCCGGATACTTGATGGTAAACAATACCGCAGCGTCTCCAAATGGCAGTAAACCCATCGGAACCTATGTGACATCATCAGTAAAGAGACGGGTAGATTGTACGATCACTTGCATTCCGTCGGCTCTTTCACACAGCGTCTCGATAACCATCTTCTTGTTGTCTTCTCGCCATGTCCGCATCCTTTGGTCCGTGTTCACCACAAAGTTCACGTACTCAATAATGTCTTCGTTTTGCCCATTTTGGTCGTGCAGTGACACGCGGAGAGATGTCAAAGGCTCAAGGACAGTCCGGATGTCGATCTCTGGGCGACTGGTGATACATATACGAAGATCTGTCAAGGAAAGTTCGACGAGGTCCTTCACGAGCTCAAGCACCTGCTCTCGCGGGGATGGTAGTCCATGCGTATTGGGACATTCGTCGAGCGCATCCAGGACAATGTAAATTGGTTTGCGGGTCGGGAGTGAGAGCATTTCCGTGAGGCAGTGCTTCAAAACGTCATCGCTGGGCTGTCGCGCGCCATCTTCGTGAGCCCTGTAAAAACGGGAGAGGACGTCGCAACAAGGAGTGGAACGAGTAGAAAGTTGGGTAACAAGCGATAAGAGGAGGTTGTGGCGATTTTGCTTATCGGTATCCCTAAAATCGAAGTAGAAATAGGCCGTGGTAGCGAAATTAGCTTCGCACAGGGACGTGATCTCCCGGATGATTGAAGAACTAGTCAAGGATATAAGCCTCGACGAAAGCAGGACAAGTCGAACCACAGGACACTTTTCCCTGAGCCCGCTTCGGAAATGAAAATGTATCAGGAGTGGAATAGCGAACGCTTGAGAGACGTACGCTTTCCGTGGATCCATAAGAGGGACCCCGTGGACTGCCATTCCTCAAAGGTACTCCCTCGAAAGAACCACCCCGCCGAACCTTTGTGTTGAAAAGAGGACGCAATATTCTGATTTGTGGATGGGTCAGGAGGAGAAAGCCATCCCCGTAGTTCCTGTTGCCGTTGGGTTGCTGTCATAGGAATGAGTCCCCAGTAAAAACATTAGGAAACCACGGACACATCACGTCATCAACGTTGTTTCCCGTTCGCAGCATCAATACTTTTACTTCCTTTGAAGTCGCCCTCGCCTCGTTACTATCTAGTCTCATTCAGGTTTGAGGTAGTAATGATGATGAGCTGAACACACTTGCGCACCTTCAATGACAGTTTTCACCTTGAAATCGATGCCGTGCACGAGCCTAAGTACTTGCGCAATCGCCATCCGAGCCTCTTCTTGCGTCAAATTGTCGAGCCTTTTCAGGGCGTCCTCGATGTCAGTCCTTCCAGCCAGTTTCTTTAGGTATTTCTCTATGTGTTTGGATGGGTCCAAATCAACATATCAGCAGGGGCCAATTAGACTCACTTGCTCGACCCTGTCTAATTTCTTTTGTCGCGAGGGCCAGGATGGTCAGCACTTCCACCATTATTTTCATGATTATGTCCAACATAGCCTCAGTCGGCGGAACATCGGTGTACGTCTCAAGCCGTCTGAAGAAGTTTTCTATGCGCTCGAAAAGGTCGACGAGCGCGTCTTGGCTACCGGCGACGTCCTTTGCCGCCTATGAGGCTCCTGTCAGCTTTCCAGTAACCAGGGTCTCTGAGTGATACTAACCAACAGAAGGATACCAAAACCAGCGAATATTACTTTGGCCGGCGAGAAGACCTGATAAATAATAGATCAGAGAGTGGATCATAGACGTCCAGAATCCTGAGACCCACCAGTCCGACACCTTCTCCAAGTGTGCTGGAAAATGCATAGAGGACATTCACGGTGGAGATAAGCCACCTTGCTTGTATCCCTTCACCACTGTGGGACAGGCCAAACTCGTGTACCTGGTCTTTAAGTACGGTGAGGATGTCACTCGGAGTGTTACAGGATTGCAACTGGGCTGCTAGTGGATGCGCGAGAAGGTCTTTCTTTGTCTGCTTCTCGTACGATTTCAGGGCGGCATTGACGATGGATTGGAAATTGGACGAAGAAGAGGAAGATGCGAAGGGGCTCGGACTATGAGGCATTGAAAGGTGTTCGTTGGTTATGAGTGGATAGTATTAAGCCCTTAAAGGAGAGATGGCCCGATGGGAAGAGCGAAGTCGTTCGCCGAACACAACCACTACACAGCCCCCACTGTGTGACCAAAGACCTCAGACGCTCATAACCCGTTCACGGGTTACCGGTTACCGCTTTCCACTTGATTACTGACATTGCTCTTCCCTCCGACCTCTCGTCACACAGGCTGTGCGGTCAACTGGTGGTGCTGTAAGTAGGATACCATGTGGTACGACGTGCGGGGCTATATTTTCGTTGTAGAAGCGGGTAAGAAATAGGAAAAAGAGCTGCTGTCACGACGCTATGCTGATTTGGGCCGCTTTCAGTTGGTAGTGCGCTAGAGCAGGGAAGGACCACGTAACGTACGATCCCCTCCGAGTCCAACTTGAAGGAGGGTGGTGATAAGCTCTACTACAGTATCTCACTATCTCCGTCGTGCTTGCATGCCTTGAAAGTTGAAACGGCATTGTCTGGTTTGGTTCGGTGGTGACAAAGGAGGAGTAGGGGAAAACTTGACGTATGCGTCACGGTGGTGGGCGAAAACGTCGTCTCTGCTGTGGTCTAGGATGCATGGATGGTCGTCAAGCGATTGTACTCGCGCCGACTGGAGTCTGGTCGGTTGGTTGCTCGGGGATCTCGCTCCCTCACTTTATCTCTCCGAACCCTCGTCCGTCCTGCGGTGAGAGGCACACGAAGTCCCACCATTCGCAGACATCCAACATCTTTCCCTTTTGTGGGGCCTGCGAGGGACAGGACACTGGGGTGGTGAGGAGAAAAGTCAATAGTCTGGCGCTCAACACATCGTACAATGTATCTCTGCAGGGAGAAGATTGGTTCACGTTCTGTCTTTGCTCCAGTGATTGGTCGCTTGGTGGTTGAGCATCATGAGCTGGATCGTGGTTGAGATCGTTGATTGGTCACCGGTCACCGAAGACCCATGAACCAAGCGAAGAACGACGCGAGCTGCAGAATAGCTTTTTAGCCCAGTAGCGTGACTCTAGATGCTATGTGTGGGGTATCTTCTTGCTGAGAGGCCTGATATGACACTGCTAACTCGTTTGTTCCAGGCGGCCTGTTCACGAAAACCTGGGTTATTCTTGTCTCACTCAGGGGCTCCGTTCAGATAGACGACCATGACGCTCATTCGCTAAGTAAACCGCGCTTACCCATTTTTCGTCCTTACACAACGATTGTGTAAGCTGTACATCGTTCAAGTTCCCATCCGTGTCCAACCCTCAGACCGGAAATCCAGAGCTATCAACTCCAGAAACTGTTCGCCATACTTAGACTTCGACCATCCTAGCTTGAAACAGACCAATGACTGAGCGACGGGTCCAGACAGCCTGGGTCACACGTCTGAATGGGTCAGGCAATCTGTGGAACTTTTTTGGAGTTATAGGTGTAACGTTCGTGACCTGTCGGACGGGACAATCAATATCAGCTATTTCAATGCTCCCTATGCTCCAAGGTCTTCTCTGCAGAAATTCCTCAACTGTCAGCACCCAGAAACATAGAATTGGGGTTTTAAGAATCCACAGCCAAGGCATCGTCGAATAGACACGGATGTCAATAGTATTATCACGTACAAGAATGGAGATGCATACAAGCGGTACAAAGCGGTAGTTAAGCCAAGGTCATACAGCAAATAGACGGAAAACCAATCGACAACGCTCATGGGGTTTCTAATACCCCAAAGATAGAACCAAATGAAGAACACGGGGCGATTCAGTCATGAAGCGCGGCGAGCACCGCTTCCCTCGCGGTCGACGACCGCGGTTTGATCGTGCATTTAAACGGCTTCGGGCCGCTGCAAAATTGGTGCGAAGCGCACGACAAGCGCCGGCATCGCCCTAGTCAGCGCAACACGCAACAACGCAACAAGTGTCCAGGCAAAGGAAGGGGGGAAGACATGCATGCAAGTGGGCTGAGAACTCACGAGGCGAGCAGGAAGATGAACTCCTCCGCAGGCGGAGCGGGGCGGCCGCCGGCGTCTATTTCAGGAAGGAACTCGAACGCAGCGAGCATGCTCGCTATTGTTATCCACACCGTATCCAATGCGAGGAAACGGCCCGGACATATGCGGCGGCCAAAGCCGAACGTGGCATCCGGGAGCGGTGCGCGCGCGGCGGGATCGAGGAAGCGCTCTGGCTTGAATTTCGAGGGTTCTGGGTAGGTTGTTGGGTCGTGCAAGATTGCCCTGGGAGCGGTGTGAGCGTACGAATGGCTGCAGTGTCACCGACGCCGGCGGGGAGGAGGGTTTGAGCTTACCAAGAGTTGAAGAAGATCATGCTCCCAGCGGGGATGAAGTAGCCATTATAGACGTCATTCTCGGTCAGAAGGTGCGGGACACCTGGGATCATGATAACTCGTGAGCACATTGCGAAAGGGTGACATTGATCTAACCAAGGGGGGCAAGAGGGTTCCATCGTAATACTTCGTACAGTACGGCTTTGAGGTACGGCAGCGCATCTTGATCCCCAAACTCGGGGAGGTGACCATGGCCCAAGACTGAGTCTATCTCCTCTTGAGCGCGCCTTTGCACCTCTGGGTTGAGCACCATCGCAAGCACGAAGGATTGAATCGCCGCAGTGGTCTGAAGAAAGCATTCAGATTGTAGCAAGGTCCAAAAGGGATCTAGCAGACCGTATCGATACCCCCTCAAATGGGTCAACCAGGAACGTTAGCGTTCGTAATTGACACACGAAATAATATCTCACCAGCATATATATTGTGTGGCAGTCCTCTCGCCATAAATATCGCTTCCGGTGTTGATTTTTCAGAAAGATCAGCGATCATTGATGCCGCGATGGAAGGCGCCGCCCTGTTTTCCTCCTGATCGGCTGTTAAGAAAAACAGTTGAACTTGGATGGGAGTTGTAGAACAATGCGCACCAATGCCCTCTTCACAGCCTCGTATGGTATATCACGGGACTGTTCTAGCTTGCGCTTGTATATGTTGGCATCCTTTTTAAAGCTAATACCAGGGAACCACCACGGAAAGTGGATTACTGTCCCAAGGAGCTCGGGGTCATCCATCACGCTCTCACCCAAAGCAAATATGGCGTACGGAACGGAACAAAGTTGAATATGTTACCCCTGCTTTGGGCTACAGATATGCCTTGGAGGGCGTCGTCCGTCCGTGCGATATTTGGGTCATCTCGTGGGTCCACATCAAAGCCATAAGCTATCGTTAGAGCGACCTGGCCGGCCATCCTAGTGGGATTCATTTAGGAATATCGCGAGGGTCAGCCTAAGAGCCAGATGACGCACTGGCGGATGTGTCTCAAGAAGTCTTGCGGAGTATCAAGTAGGTTGGACAGCAGTTGTCGAGCAGCCTTCACTTGGACCGGGTGGTATCGATGAACCCCGGCTGGCTGCAAGTGAACATATAATGCTTTGGTCCAGTCCCTCCATTTGCTCCCATACGGAAAGAAACTGAGCGACCAACTTCCCAAGTCAAGCCTGCGCACATCGTCAGCGACGGCTTTGTTTCCGGTATCACAATCTTCTCACAATTCGGTCAGGGTCTTTAATTGAGGTCTTAAATGCGATAGGTTGGGTACAGTACATTTGACATGACATGCACATACCTGTCAGAGTATATGGATGACCGCTTCTCAAGCAGATCATTTGAAGCCTTCTCGGAGTTCAAGACGACCAAATGCATCCCAAAAAGTTCCAGATGGAGGATATCAGACCCTAAGCATAGATCGATGAAGTGCAGCTGCAACAAGGAGACCACCATTTGCTTACCAATATCCCGTCCCAACTTTTCGTATTTAAGCCATGATCCAGGTTCGTTGGGTAGGTCACGTAGGTTCCCGATCAGCGGTAGGCCCTTGGGACCGGGAGGGAAAGGTAGCGATGGCCGTCGCCGTCTCTGTAATAATAGGTACGTGACCACCGAAAGCAGGGACGCGGCAAAAAGTTGGAAGTAGGTGAAGTTCATCTCTAGAAGTGGTTGAAAATGCCGGGCGACTCTGAGAAAAATGGGGCGACTGACTACTGGTACAGTGGTGAGAGTAGTGAGAACAAATCCAGTTGTCCTTCAGCGCTTCTGCCCGCCGGCTCAGGCAGTTGAACAGTACACAGCGTGAGAAATGGGTACAAGATGTGGTTACCAGTCGCCTATGATAGTCACCAGTCAACTATATACAGTAAGCAATAGAGTAACCGCCCACACGTGTGAAAGTTGGGCATATCATATGCCGCCGCCGCATATGGACTTTTCATGGATAGGTATTATTATTGCTGCAACAAAAATACCACAGGGTTACCCCTGCTATGCAATAGCCACCCTGCGCGACATCTACGGGAAGGCGGTGTTGGGAGGCGGGCAGCGCGACGAAGTGGTAGAATTCGGGGCCTTCACGGCGATGCTGCACTCGCGCATCGTTGTCCACGCCGACGGGGCCGTCCTCTTTCGGCTGTACCCCGAATTCGAGCTCGGCCCATGTCCGGAGGGGCTATTTATCAAGGGCGACAAGTTGGAGGAGGGACGAGGGGGCAACGAGGGGATCTCCGAGAGTCTTACTTGCGGGTGGACTGTCTTCGGAACTAGGTTGCTTTCCTTTTTTTGGGTCTTTTCTGTCACCTACACCGCTATTCGCTACCTCAATAATACTTAATTGGCCTCGGCGATGACGGGCTCCCCCTTCGCGCAGAACATCCGCCGCGCACCTGTACGCGCGGCCTTTGCTACTTAGTCAATCCGGTCTTGTTCGGCGGTCTTGTTCGGTCACTTGCACTCATTCGGTCAGTTTGGTCAACTCGGTCAACTTGATATGACGGAGCTGCCGCTACTCCGAACAAAGACAGTTGAGGTGCAGGGACGCGTGGCTAGTCTACGAGTGCCCTAGGGGGTTGCCAATTGCCATTGTGATTGTGCAACGAAAACAGGTAGTCGGTGGTCTTTATACGGAGCCGGGTCCATGTGAGTTCGAAGGCGGAGGGGATCCGCAGGGGTTACAGATGAGAGGACAGAGGAGCCGAGTCCGAAGCGGTCGCGACGGCGACAGCTGGTGCAATCGCGAACGGGCGAAGGCGGGAACGAGTCTGGATGGGCGAGGCGAGAGCAAGACGAGAGACGATGCTGTCCGAGGCGGCGAGATGAGGCGAGGCGACGACGAGTGAACTGAGTAAGAGTGCCCGAGCGGCGGGCCTGACTCGAATCGAGATCACGCAGAGGCAGACGAGACGGAAAGGGGGAAACACGACACCAGACTGATATTTGCGAGTCAATGGAGCGAGGTTATATACATGCAGAACAATAGCTACCCAGACAAGTAGGTAGTAATGGGGGTAAGGTACGATGGACAGGGCGAGAGCGAACGGACACAAGCGAGTCAAAGGGAGATGGGCGCGGACACGAGTCAGGCGAACAACGAACATCTAGGTAAAAGGAAGCGACGGAAAGAGGCTATACAAACAAAAGGGAACGAGATACGATGACGCACGACAATACCATCCTCCAAGTCCGACGACGAGCGCAACGATCCACGCGATCTCTGATGGCGTCTTGAGGGTGGCTGGAGACAGCCGAAGGTTGAAAGGGATGGGCGATGCGATGAAAGACAGGGATAGACAAAGGACGGCACGAGGCGCGGGGGGCCCGGGAAAGTGCAAGAATCGATAGCAATGTGGCACCACATCGTGAGAATGAGCCAGCTAAGCCAAAGAAATTGGTGAAAACTTGGGTGAAAAGAAAGGGTTTGGGAGTGATGCACAAGTTGGGAAACCTGTGGATACCCACGCTACGGGTACGGGTTTCGCACAGGTTGGGAAACGGCTACCCTGACCCATACCTGGCAAACCCTTACCCGCTACCTGTGCGGGTTTTGCCAACCCGTGGTAATCCCTACCGCTAAGGGACTCCTGGTTTTAACATAGTCACTTGCTTAGGGTAATTGAATCCTTCGTGAACCACATCAGGGTCAACTGCTGTGTCAGCCTTGCATCTTGCATCCGAATGATCCGATATAACCAAACATGGATTCACGGTAACTCGAGCCATTGGCAACAAATTGCTTGACAAATTTGGTCTACAAATAGTGTCACGGCGCATACGTGACGGCGTATAACTCGGGAAATCTCTGACTAGTTATTCTGGTGGGTTTGAAGAACCCAGATCGAGTGTGCGCATTAAGTTCATTAGTCGCAAGAAGTCAGGCGTCCCAAGACCTGTCACCTACGGGGCCCAGCGTCAGTAAACGACGAAACGAATAGACACAAGACCGGCGGGACGTACAGGGTCCCATCCGACGATGGCGGAGAATCCATTGGTATTGCAACCCGGGTTCGAGCCAGACACGATGTCGTTGAAACCCTTGAGGCCACCACCATAAAGCCAGGGGTTCAGAAAGCCGAGCTGACGCTTGCCTTGCGAAAGTCGGTAGTCATTAAGTAGGGAGATAATTCCCGCCACGACCTGTACTTTGGGGGTCGGCGCGACGCTCGAGGATGGACGGCGCAGAGAGGGGGAGGAAGGAGAGACGTACTGGCGCTGAACAGCTTGTTCCTTCCACCATTGTCTCCTGTCCTCTGTGGACAAACGGGATTAACATCGCTTGCGCGGCAATATCTGGGATGCCGCGGCCTGAAGGGCTGCACAAGTTACAACGGAATATGTCAGGTTAGGTCACACGTGGACACACTTGTAGCGGCCATAATACTGCTGGCCGAGGATGCCAAGGAACGTGGACACCGCCCGCTGCTGGTACCCTGGGCGCACAAAGTATTCCGAGAAACCGCCACCGGAGAGGACGGCTGCGACCTCTGGCATGAAGCTCGTCGTTCCGCCAACGGCAGTGACGTAGGGACCTGCGAATATGTGGCCGTGTGGTGAGCCGCCTGTACCTGCGCTGGTGCACTGCCTACAGGTAGATAAGAAAAGCCACACGCACAGGTTGCGGGGAAGATAGGAGTAAATCGGGCGGGGCAATCACCTTTGCCGACACCGTCGTCGCCGCTTGCGAAGAGGACACTGGCGCCACGCGCGCCGAGCTGCGCGAATAGGTAGCACACCTGTATCGCATAGTCCCTCGGGTAAGACTTCTCATTAGAGCCATACGACGTGGAGATCGTTTGCGGGACGTTCCGTTGGCTGAGGACGGCGTTCAACCAGGCAAGGAAAACATCGCCGTTCGGCGATGTCTCTGTGCTGTAGAAAATGTGCAGGGTCGGGTATGTCATGCTCTCAGAGAGCTGAACGTTCAGGTTCGCTTCTTTTCCAGGGTTTTTAGGGTCGTATTTGCCGCCATTGACTGATTCGACGTAATAGGTTGCATCGATCCCGTCCGGGCGGTATTTGCGCATGTACGAGGTCAGGTCCGCTTGGCTCGGGTACTCCCTAATATATCCCGTAACCCCGACCACGTTTCGGTCTGTTGCACTGGGCACGTAGGCGGATGTACCATAAAGCCAGCGTAGGAATGCTGGCGTTACCTTGCTAATACGGCGGTTCAACCGCATCGTCACGGGCTCTCCCGATGGCGGCTCCCCCGGTCCCATTTCTGCCACGTCGGAGCGCTTGCGCGGTATCTGCCACGGCGTGAGTTGGGAGGAAAAGAACGTCGTAGGTGCCACAGTCTGTACGTGCCCATGCAGCACTACAGGAAGCGAGTAGCCAAGTGTGCGGACAATAGTCTCGTTCGTCTTGGTGTGCGTGTAGAGCTGGTATGACGCCCCAAGCAGGTCGTTGACTTGGGAAACGGACACCCCGGTGACGGTCAGAAAACTGCCGCCATGTGTCACCGAGACCGAGGAGGAAGTCACGTGGTGGTGCTCGAGCCAAGAATGGACGAGTTGGACAGTATCTGGGTGGGGAGCGACAATATCAGCGACTTGCTCCCTAGACAAGTGCATGCCATATCTGTACAGGAGTAGCGACACACGTGAGAACATGCGTAGCGAATGGATAGTGGAGGAGACGTGCCTTGGATGTCCAGGACTGCTAACCTCATTGAGCGCGTCCACCAGGGCATTCTCACGGTAGGGCTTGAGCGCGATGTAGAGATCGATCATGGTGTCAACTGTCGGAAGGCCGAGGCACTCCCAATTCTCCGGGATAGTGTTCCAGGAGTGTTTTGAGCGCATGTCGTCCCAACGTGACGTCGCAATGCTACCAAGAGGAACAGCGGAAAGAAGGAAGGGTACAGTGATCCAACGGTAGCACATGGTTACAGGAGGTCACCGAGACGGTGTCTACGGCACAACGAGTTGTGAGGTTCAGAGAAGGCAGGAGGGTCAGTTTGCAGTCGGATCTCAGATCTCAGGACTGGGAGAGAGCTCGAATGGTACTAGATCGGAGATTGGAGAGCACAACGGCGGGCTGGGTCTGGCGTAGTCCAGCGTGACGGGAGTGCAACAGGGCAAAGGCTCTGCAACGAACCTTTGCGGCATCAGCCAAAAAGAACGCGTTTTCATTCCGCGGTGTTAAGGCGTAGAGACACAGCGAGCCCCGAAAAGCTTAAGCGCTAGCTTAAGCCCTTAGCACGTCACATGACATCACGTGACCACAAATCCAAACCATGTGACTCAGGCGAACCCGCTACTTCGTCTTCTCCTGCCAGCTCAGGGGCTTCGTTTGGGCGTTTCCAGCTGTAGCCGGGCACCTGGACCACTGCAAGCTGACTGCAAGTCTGGGTGGTTACTCTCCCCTGCTAGAGTACACAAATGCCAGTGGTTACTTTTCAAGACCATTCGCAGCATTCTCAGAATTGAACTATGTGCGTCTCACCGAAACGTGATGATATCTGTCTGGCCCAAACGACTCAGACGACCACGACAACTCATTCGCTAAGAAAGTTAGTGTCCGGCCATCAGGACCAGTCAACCGGTAGTGGTCCTTTGTTGCTTGCATGGCGAGAAATCGGATACTGAATGTTGGACGAAAATAGAACAGTGAAAGAGCAGTTTTGCGACGGGAACGCAAGACTTTCGAACGCCGCAGGGGTAATGTAAGACCGAGTTACCGACTCCCGAGACTTTGTTCGCCATACCTGGACCTCGACGATCCCAACTTGAAACAGAACAGCGTATCTCCCGCGCAGCGAGGTCCACTCGACATCCCGCGGATAGCAAGCGAAAGAGGGCATCCGTGAGACGTTTCATGGAGATATAGTGACTAGGTGTACCATTCGTAACCTGTTGGACAAGACAAACAATCACCACTGTTTCAATCCTTGTCACTTATGCTCTCTCCAACGCCCTCTCCGTAGAAAATCCTCAACCGCCAACACGCAGAAACACAGAATTATAACTGCATTTGAGAACTCAGCCGAGGCATCGTAGAATAGACATATGTGTCAATAGTATTATCATGTGCTGACACCCACAAGCGGTACCATTCAGTAAATAGACGGACAATCAAATAGCTGTTAGGGGGGTTTGTACCCCAAAGCACGACGGGCGATTCAATCAAGATGTAGCGCAAGCACCGCTTCCCTCGCAGTCGACGACCGCGGTTTGATAGTACATTCGAACGGCATCGGACCCCTGTAAAATCACATCACAAGCGCGCCGCGGCCGCCCTAGTCAGTACAACTTGCGCCCGTGTGGGGGACCGAGAACTCACGAAATGGCCAGCGTGGTGAACTCCTGCGCAGGCGGGGCAGGGCGGCCGTCGGCATCTGTTGCGGGAAGGAACTCGAACACGGCAAGCATGCTCGCCATCGCTAGCCACACCGTGTCCCATGCGAGGGCGCGGCCCGGGCACTTGCGGCGGCCAAAGCCGAAGGCGGCTTCTGGGAACTGTGCACGCGCAGTGGGATCTAGGAACCGCTCGGGTTTGAATTTCGAGGGTTCTGGGTAGGTCGCTGGGTCGTGCAAAATCGCCCTGAGAGATATAAGCGAGTGGTGGGCGTATGTTAGCAGACGTGGGACGCTGGCGGGAAGGAGTCGGGCTTACCACACGTTGGAGATGACCAGACTTCCGGCGGGGAAGAAGTAGCCATTGTAGACGTCATCCTCGGTCAGACGACGCGGGATACCTGAAATGACGAATCGTAAATGCATTGCATAATTGATGTCGTTGATCGCTAACCGAGTGGGCCCGGAGGGCCCCACCGCAATAGCTCGTAGAGCACGGCTTTGAGGTACGGCAGCGCATCTTCGTCCCCAAACTCAGGAAGGTGGCCGTGGCCCAAGACTGAATCTATCTCTTCTTGGGCGCGTTTTTGCACTCCTGGGTAGAGCACCATCGCAAGCACAAAGGACTGGACCGCCGCCGTAGTCTACAGAGAAAGCAGTCAGACCAAAGCCAGGTCCAAAAGGTATCTATCAAACCGTATCGATACTCCCTCGAACGGGTCGTCAGAACCTTAGCAATCGTGTTTGACGTATGGAAAGAAATATCTCACCGGCATATATGTTGCTGGGCAGTGCTCTTGCCATAAATGTCTCTTCTGGTGTTGACTTTTCAGAGAGATCAGTGATCATCGATGCCGCGATGGAAGGTGTCGCCCTGTTTTCCTCCTGATTGGCCATTATGAGAAACCAGATGCACAAGTATGGGGTTGTAAAACAATGCGTACCAATGCCCTCTTGACAGCCTCGTATGGTATATCCCGGCACTGATTTAGCTTGTGCTTGTGCATCTCGGCATCCTTCTTAAAGCCAGCGCCAGGGAACCACCACGGAAAGTGAATGACTGTCCTAGGGTCACCCATCGCACTCTCACACTGAGTAAATTTGGCGTACAGAACGGAACATAGTTGAATATGCGACCTTTGTTTTGGGCCACATACATACCCTGAACGGCCTCCTCCGCAAGCGCGATATTTGGGTCATCCCGTGGGGCCACATCGATGCCATATGCTATAGACAGGCTAGTCTGGCCGACCATCCTAGTGGGATTTATTCAGGAACACCGCTGGGGCCTAAAAGGCGGCGGATAACGCACTGGCGGAGGTGCTTCAAAAAGTCCTGTGGAGTGTCGAGCAAATTGCATAGCAGCTGTTGATTAGCTTTCGTTTCGATCGGGTGGTATCGGTGAACCACGGATGGCTGCAAATGCGCGTAGAATGCTTTGTGCCAGGTCCTCCATTTGGTGCCATACGGAAAGAAAGTGAGTACCCAGCTCCCTGCATCAAGCCTGCGCACGTGGTCAGTGACTCAGGAAGACGGCTCTGTTTTCCGTATCGCGATCTTCTCACAATTCAGTCAGGGCCTTTAATTGAGGTCTTAAATACGACGAGACGTCATGTTGGGTTACATGACGGTACCTTTCACACGGTATGGACACACCTGTCAGAGTATATGGATGACCGCTTCTCGAGAAGATCGTTTGCAGCTTTCTCAGAGTTCAAGACGACTAAATGTGTTCCCAGAAGCTCCAGATGAACGATATCAGACCCTAAGTATCGTTGGTGAATTGCTGCAACAAGGAAGGACCACCTTATAGTTGCTTACCGATCTCCTGTCCCAACTTTTCGAAGTTGAGCCACTGATACTGGGTGGGTAGGTCACGCAGGTTCCCGATCAGCGGCAGGCCCTTGGGACCGGGAGGGAAGGGGAGCGGTGGCCGTCGTCTTCTCTGAAACAGTCGGTACACGATTACCGAAACTAGGAAAGCAGCAAAAAGTTCAGACTCCTTCCCGTTCGATGCTCCGCGTAAGAGACTATTACTCACTGTGCACGTGTTTTTTCCCACACCCACTTTCCTTTTATATCCTAACTTTGCGTCTCGTTACGCTACGCACCGACTGGGGACACTTGTGCCGGCGTTTCCCGGGGCGTGACGCGTCGTGCTCTTTCGTTACGGTCTCTGTGTTTTTAAATTGTAAACGCGCGTGTCCGTTTTAGGACAATATAATTAATTTATTGGGTACTCGACATTGGTGTGTATGCGCGAATGTGTGAACGTGCAAATCCCACTGGCACCTTCACATCTTCTCTGTGCAATGGCTCCACTCAGTTCTACTGTCAATCTTCCCTCCCTGGATGAGATGCGAGAAGCTGTCAAGGCTCGCTTTGGCTTCTTTCCGTGCAAATGGCAACTTGAGGCCGCGTTGACTCAGCTAAAGCAAATGGACTTGGTAACTCTGGCACCTACGGGGTCTGGCAAAACCTTGACGTTCTGGATACCACTCCTTTTCAATGGGGACGGGATCATAATTGTGATCACACCGCTAATTGTCCTAGGCGATAAATATGTTGCGGAGCTGTCAGCAGTTTCAATCCCGGCAATAAACCTCGCGGACGAGTCAGCAGTGGACGATACGTTTAAGGTGGGACTCTTATATGGGTGTTTCTGTTTATCGAGTGATGTAATGAACAGGGAATCGAGTCTCTGAAGTACCGTGTTATAATTACAAGCCCCGAACGCGTTCTTAATGACCGGAGGTTCCTTGAACTTTGGAAATCGAAAAAATTCGTCAACAGACTGCGCAGTTTTGTGTTCGACGAGGCCCACTGCATCAGCCAGTGGTCTGGGGATTTCCGCCCTGAGTACGCCGAGGTCGGGAGGCTACGTTGGGTACTCCCTGGACACATTGTCTTCTATGCAGCATCTGCAACGTTACCATCTCATGTTCTTGGCCACATAAAGTCTATCTTGCAGATGCGATCAGAGAGAACTAGGGAGATCCGACTCAGTAACGATCGCCCAAACATTCACTTGCTTAGCTTGGAGATGCTGGACCCTATAAACTCGTACCACGACATCTTACGCGTGCTCAGGTTTGATGGCAACCCCCCACCACCACCGTTCATGGTCTTCTGTAACGACCGAAAAGAAACAGAGAGACTTGGTCAGTTTGCTCGTTCACAGGCGCCCTCTGAGCTCATCGGGAAGCTTCTCTGGTTCCATTCTTGTATGAGTACAAAATTCCGGACAGAAACAATCAAGAAGCTCCACTCACGTGAAATCTGGGGGATCTTCTGTACCGACGCGGCTGGAATGGTGCGTGGTTTCATAAAGCGTCGATCTCCTGCCAATCAGTCGCTAGGGTCTTGACCTGCGCGATGTTGAGCTTGTTGTTCAGTGGAGACACACAAAGTCTTTGTGTATGCTCTGGCAGCGTCTTGGTCGTGCAGCGAGAGATCCATCAACTGAAGCTACTGGAATTTATATTGTCGAGCCGAAATTCATGGACCGTTGCATGCAAACCAAACAGAAAGCAGCAACGAATGCCGGGAAATCGCAGCAGCGGCAACTGCACGGAGTCCCAGGCACAGTGGACGCAACGTCAATGAGTGCGCATGTGCAGGGTGGGAAGGCTGGCCCATCTTCACGGAAGCGGCCTCGCCACCAGCCTGAGCACGATCGTCCAGAGCCTGATTCTGGTGCACCATGGACAATGGGCAGGTTGATTGTCCAAGAGGAGCGACACGAGAATTACGAAGCGGCTGCCATGGATGCGTATATCAATGCACGTTCACGAGGGGTCTGTCGCCGTGGGATATCAAATGAGTTCTTTGGTAATCGACCACGTACGTGCCTGTAATCTAATACAGGGGCTCCGTTTTGACCCGCGGCCAGCGTCTCCGTCAATGGCGTGTTCAAATTGCCCTCGATGTGTTGTCAAGGCCTCCCGTTTGTGCTGTGATGTCTGCAACCCCGGGTCGTTTATTCTACCGCTCCCTAAAACATCTGCACCAAAACAAACTCGGGCTCCGAACAAATACAAGGCGGGCCGGTACGAGTTGACCGACGCAGACACGAGGCTCAAAACCGCCTTGCAAGACTGGCGGAGAAATCAGCTTCTAAGTACGGTGGGCGATGATGACATGTTCGGACCACAGCTCATCATGACCGACGACGTACTCGACCGCCTAGTGGATTTGGCCCATTTCCAGCAGGTCTCCGACCTCGCATCAATTCATGCCCAAGTCAGTTGGCGGTATACCGATCGCTGGGGCGCGGAGATTCTCGATATCATCGAGAAACACTTCCCGCCCATTAACGCTGGTTCGTCTAGACCAGCTCTGCAACCTGCCGAGAATATGCCTGGGCCATCCGCCGTGCAGGGGTCGACTGCTGTCCAATCAACCCTGCGTTCAAATGGTCCAAAACCGCCTCGCGCGAGGCGATGTGGTGCATGTGGCAGCAATACCCACATAGGTATGTCGTTATATTGTAATAGTCATGTCGACGTTGTTCATGGTAACTCCCACAGCTTCTAATCGCATCTGTCCGAATTACAAGTCGCGTACAGGAGGTGTGCAAGGCCCGAATGAGAACGTATTTACGGTCAGTGGACCTCTAAATCCGCGGCCTCGATCTCATGTGCCTCCTCTTCAACAGGTAGCACAACTCTCTTAGCGTGTACTACCTCTAGTCCCCTCGCAATGTTATCCGTGATTTCCCGCTCCACAGCCCTTCCGCGACGAAATTCGCACAAGCCAGACGTTTGCATATGGGTGCGCAACCTCTCGATTGTCGCAGTCATGTCTGGTGGCGCATGTTTGAGTGTTCGATGCGTGAGTTGAAACGCTTTCTCGACGATGACGTGGCAGCTTCGGAATACCTCGATCAGAGGCGATTGCTTGCAGATATAGTCCATATTTTTATTCGGCCCACATCCAGCGTAAATGACCTGGGACTGTGTCAGCACGCCGAGTCTCGTCAGTCCATTGGGCCATCGCCCTCTACTCCATCGGTCATGGTCACGTCCCGGTGCCGACGCTAGCCGCATCCGGGTACCAACACTGTGACGCCGAGCCCGACAACGCCGGTGCCCACCCAACCCCACCTCCAACGCCTGCTCCCCATCTGGTCTGGTTTCGTTGTCTCAAGCCGACCGCAGCAACGATGATCGCGATGACCCCACCAGCGCAGCCAATGGAAGCGACAGCAGGAGACGGCCACCTTCAGCGTCACTCGGGTCCACCTCCGGTGCCTCAAGCACCGGCCGCAACGATAGCCACAATGACTCCGCACGCATGGCCAACGGCACAGTATCTCTAGTGCGATTCAACTCACCTTCGTGTATAGGTTATTCCGCTCTACCAGCCAGTCCACAGGTCGGAACGCATTCGGTTTCCCTGTGGGGTTGCACAGGATGTTCATCCGGATGATATGGCTACGCGTGACGTTCACTGGCTGAGTGTCCCATACGCCGAACCAATGAGACCGGGATTTACCTCAAATCTGGAGGGTATACGTCGTGTAAGTTCATCACAAATCTCGCCAATTGAGAAGCGTATTTATGTTTTCCTGTGCTGGAGAACATATAGATCCATGGAATGAAGGAGGCCTCCACACGTCCAACGTCGCCGCTGTTCATTGCATTACAGAGATCAACATATAGAAGGAAATCCCGGTTGCGGAGAGCTTGGTTCTCATGCTGCTGGTCCCTGTCGGCTTCTGGTTTTGCGCGTGACTTGGATATGCCTTCCGTTGTCGCGACATACTTTTGGACGATGTCCCTCGACATCTTGACTATCAGGTCCCATTCGGGTTTTGAGTTTGCAAACTCCTTCAGGCTTGTCACTGTTGAACCGGAGGAAGATGCCTCTGTCCGCCAGCACTCGAGGATGGCAGCGCGAAGCTCATGATGGACCACATCATGCATTCGACGGAATCCGGGCTTTGTCGTAAGTATTCCTGTCTCCCGTGGTCGCAAAATCCCAGCATGCTGAAAGCTGCTGTTGATGTCCTCGCGCCCTTCCTTGTTTTGAAGGTATATCCTCCATAGTGCGTCGACACACGCCATCTTGTAGTGGAACAGCCCAGGTATGAAAACGACGTACTGAAACCGATCTTTAGGAGTGTCCTCGATCCGCCGGGAATCCCTCACGGTGTCAAGGCGTTCCTTCGTTAGAAGGTCCCCGTGGATCAAGAGTACAAATTCGGAAATGTCAACGTCTCCGCGGGTGTCAAAGCCAGGTTCTGTTGGATCGCCCAGGCCACCTTGTCGAAGTAAGTTCTCCATTACCTCGATGTTTCCGTCCACTGATGATTGCTTTATTTTCATCGACCTCATAGGTATCTGCTCGGTTGTCGAGAGTGGTATCCTAAGGACGGATTTGGGGACCCCGAGCTGCTTTGAGAAATGCGCGAAGTGCTGCCCGTGATTGGTCAGTATTTCGCGTACATGCCAAGCAAATGCCTCGCGCCGTGGAGTGAGCTCCTCCTCGGGCATACGGCGGTCATAAGTACCCAGCATGTGGAACTTTAACAGGTCAAATTCGTCGAAGGATATAGGTGAAGCCGATGGTGAAGGGTTGCGGGGGTCCGCATTCCACAGGGCCGCAGAACACCGCAACGCGTCAATATTTTCCACACCAACAAGTGGTATTGCTGTAGCGGATGTAGCGCTCACGAAGGACGATTGATGGGCGATTGTTGGTTCCGAGGTTTTGAAGTTGATATCAAAGTTGTCGTATGCCATAGCCACTTTGAGTGAGCGCAGATTCTGCCTGATTTTCCGTGCGCTATCAGTTGACATTGACTTCACAGCCCGTTGGATGGATTTGATACTGATCGACAGCCCAGCATGTGCCAGTACCTCCGTTACGCGTTGAGGTACATTGGCAGAGTGGACGAACATCCCAATGATCCCTTGTAAGTGGTTACAATTTTCGTTCGCGCTCTGTAGGATGATACTGATGCACACGACTGATTTCTAGTATTTCAAACAGTCTCATATAAGTTTCTCGTGTACGACTTGTATTAATTAATCGAGACATAGTAGTGACTTACGATGACTCGAAGAGCCGTATTCCGTGCCGATACATCCTTGCGCGACCTCTTCCGAGGCCTCCTCTCGTCCTCTCGTTGGACATCCGAGTCATTGTCATCTCCACCAGCATCTGAGTTCTCTTCGGCTGCCTCGTCTTCCCCAAGGTCTCCCAGCAATTGCTCAGACACGTGAAAAAGCTCAGATAGATTGACACTGTTTGGGTCGACCATGAGAGATGAGCGGCGTTCATCGAGTGCCCCAAGCAGAGTGAAAACAAGTCCCCATAGAGACGGGGCTAGAATGCGCATCTTCCCTGCGAGCTGAGGCATGAAAGCAAGTTCGATTTGTTCTGCTGTGGCAGTGCTCGCGCTGAAGTGAAGTCCATTCTTTTTTTTTGTCATCTCTTCTACCTCCGACCGCAGCGTCGACTGTGTGACCCGGAGAGCCCATGTAGATACAGACACAGATGTGGTTGCGTGACTGAGAAGATGAGCACATATGTCCACAGCATCGCGCTCCAGGTCTTCCCGAGCCAATTGAACCCCAAGATCATCCAGGTTGCACCACGAGAGAACGCTAGTGACCAAAGAGAATATCGTGTAGCCATTTTCAGAGAGGCACTGGAGCACAGTAGTGAGTTCTGGGTTTGTTCGATTGACCATCAGAATAGGCACGGTGATGAAGATGCACGCGGCGTGGATACACAGTATGTCGAGTACCCAATAAATTAATTATATTGTCCTAAAACGGACACGCGCGTTTACAATTTAAAAACACAGAGACCGTAACGAAAGAGCACGACGCGTCACGCCCCGGGAAACGCCGGCACAAGTGTCCCCAGTCGGTGCGTAGCGTAACGAGACGCAAAGTTAGGATATAAAAGGAAAGTGGGTGTGGGAAAAAACACGTGCACAGTGAGTAATAGTCTCTTACGCGGAGCATCGAACGGGAAGGAGTCTGCAAAAAGTTGAGAGTATGTGAAGCTCATTTCCAGATGCGGCTGAACAATGCCAAACGAAGAGACCCACACGCGAGCGTGAGAAATAGGTACAGGCCACCATCGTGCCACCGGTCGACCAAGAGCCGACGAGCAGACCAATTGCCGACTAGTCTGCTGCGCCACATACGTATTCAATCTCTCTTCACTTTTGAACGCACTATTAATACGGCTTCTTCGTGGTTCGTAGGATTCAGCAGACTTGGTCGAGGTACGAAGCAGGCAGTTGACGAGTAAATCAGAGTCATATCGTAGATGTAAGGACAAAGGATTGAACCGAAGACTATTGTAAGAATGTGAGAAGAAACACAGCACCTAACGCAGGAACATTAACAGCGCTGTCGTATGCGGTACAGGCCGTGTTCTACCTGACAATGTGCCAGTGAGTGACAGATGGCTATAACAGTTGACATTGGAGGTTGGTCGGCCCAAAGCCGGCGGCTTGGTGGAAAGGGGTGGGCAGTGGGTGGGCAATAGTCGTTTGTCGCAGAACGTGCCTTGGAACTCCAACGTCCAACCCTGAAGCTTTTAGGCACGGCTCGGCCAAGGATGGAATCAGGAGGATGGGAGTCCTCGATAGGAAGTTTACGGTAATTGTACGAACACAACGGTGCTGCTGAAGCGAATTGTCTCCGTCTCATACAATTTTGAGGTCAAATACGGCACAAACGACAGCGGAGGCGGGCCATTCATTGAGTTAAATGGACAGCTAATCGAAAAGTCAACCAACATCTTAACCTCTAACGCCGTCAGGTCCAGTGTCATTGCCCCGGTCAAATAGACATCCCAGTTAGTACTAGAGCATCATCCCGCTCATTGACAAATACCTCGCTCATTGTTCGGACGTCAGATCCCATTTCGTCTCCACTTTCTTCATACCCACCTCCCTCTCCTTCCCCTTCACACAATCGTAGAGCGTTCACACTTTCTCTGTATCTTCATCCTTTTTTTTGTGACCATGGCTCCTCCCCTTACCCACCCACCGGGCATGAACTTTGTCGGTGACCCCCTTCATGAAGAACGTCCCATTGACGCCGATGCCTCTGAATACTATGGAGGAACGGAGTATCACAGTCGCTCCAGAACGTATAGCACGGTACGACCTCTGCCCATAAATGGTTTGGTCTTACCTTTACCCCCGTCGTAGTCTGGTGGACACGCCCCCAAACGTCCTGTGTTCGAGGACGATTGGCACCTCAGGCCACGTAGGATGTCCCACGATGAGAAGAGTCGCTCGGCCCCACGCCGATTCCTCATAGATGTCGAAGAGACCATCCGCCTCGTCCTGGAACAGGAAGACACTGATGGTGACTTCCAAATTAGTATCACGGATGCTGGTCCCAAGATTCTCTCGCTTGGTACAGCTACTAGCAATGGTTTCAAGACCTTCGATATACGAGTGCGCCCTACTATAATGTTGTCTCACCATCTTGGCTGATGTCTTCTCCACCCAAGGGCACCTATATGCTGTCGAACCTCCTTCAGGAGCTCGCACTGGCTCGCGATCATAACCGGAAGAGAATTGTCCTCGATGAAGCCCGTCTCACCGAGAACCCAGTCGATCGTCTTTCTCGCATGATCAAAAATTCTTTCTGGCACTCCCTCACCCGGCGCATCGATGGCGATGGCCTCGAAATCATCTGCGCAGATCCTAAGAACCGCACAGGACGCATTCAACCACGGATCTATGTTCCGCATCGCGAGCCTGCAATGGTTGAATATTACAGAAAGATCGCCTCCGAGAAGCCTCACCTCAACCTCGACGTGCAAGTTCTCCCTCCCAACAATCCTGACGATCCCCATTTTGTCAAGAGTCTCAATAGCAAACCTGGCATTCTGGCTCTTGCCATGAACGAAGTCGATGACGGGCGTGGGGGGCGAACTCTCAAGGGCATCCCGTTCATCGTGCCTGGTGCTCGCTTCAACGAGGTCCGTAGATCCGGTCCATGATGGGCGCTTGTCAATCAACTAATTTGTTCCGTACAGCTGTACAACTGGGATTCCTACTTCATCTCCCTTGGACTTCTCGTTGATGGCCAAGTGCAGATGGCCAAGGGTATCGTCGAGCACTTCATCTTTGAGATCAAACACTACAACAAGATCCTTAACGGCAGCCGCTCCTACTACCTCGCCCGTTCGCAGCCACCTTTCCTCACCGACATGGCCCTTCAGATCTACAACCAGCTTGATCGGTCGGATCTTGATGCCAACCGACAGTGGCTCAAGCGCGCTATTCAAGCAGCCATCAAAGAGTATCACACTATTTGGATTGCGGAGCCCCGCATCGACCCTAAGACCGGGCTCTCTCGTTACCGCCCTGAAGGTGTGGGCATCCCTCCCGAGACAGAGGCGACGCACTTCACACACATTATCGAGCCATACGCAGCGAAGCATGGACTGTCCATCAACGAATTCAGCGAACGCTACAACACCCAGACGATCCGCGAGCCCGAGCTCGACGAGTACTTCTTGCACGACCGTGCGGTGCGTGAGTCGGGCCATGACACGACCTACCGCCTCGAGAAGCGCTGCGCCAACCTCGGCACGATCGACCTGCAATCTCTACTCTATAAGTATGAGGTCGACATAGCGACGGCGATCCGCGAAGTATTTGATAACGAGCTCGAGCTCGACGAGGACTTCGACCTCGCACCATTCCCCCCGAGCGTCGAGGCGTACGCGAACCCGCACCGCGAGCGCTCGCTCGCTCGCCCACAAACCAGCGCGGAGTGGTTTGCTCGCGCGGACTTCCGCCGGGACATGATCGACAGGTATTGCTGGAACGAGAGCAAGAGCCTGTATTTCGACTATGATACCGTGCAGGAGAAGCAGAGCCTCTACGAAAGCGCCACGGCGTTTTGGCCAATGTGGGCTGGGTGCGCGAGTGAAGAGCAAGGATGGAAGCTCGTGTGAGTCGTCTAGCTCCTTTTCACACTGTCCTCTCATGGACAACTTCTTGAACTAGTTCCGAATCGCTCAAGAAGTTCGAGGTGCTTGGTGGACTGGTCTCTGGAACCGAGGAGTCCCGCGGCAAGATTTCCCTCGATCGTCCCAACCGGCAGTGGGATTACCCTTACGCATGGTGAGTTTCCAGACTTAAGGGTGAGCGTGGTCGTGTTGCTGACCACCGACCGAAAGGCCGCCACATCAGATCATGACGTGGGTAGGACTTGAGCGTTACGGCTATCTCGAGGATGCCCAACGCCTCGCATATCGCTTCCTTTACATGTAAGCCCTATTCATATAGTGTATCCGGGAGGCAGTACTGAGCACGGGGACAGGATGACAACGGCATTCGTCGACTTTAACGGCGTCGTTCCGGAGAAGTTCGATGCCGTCAGGCTTTCGCACCTTGTCGACGCCGAGTACGGCAATCAAGGCATCGACTTCAAGATGGTCCCCCGCGAAGGATTCGGCTGGATGAACGGTACGTCCCATCCGTCCATTCCCTTTTTTCAGGCACAGCTCACTCCTTCCGCCACTGGCAGCCGCGTACCAAGTCGGGCTTTCGTTCCTGACGAACCACATGCGCCGCGCGGTCGCAGCGTGCACCTCGCCAGAAGTATTCTTCGGGCGCACGATGATGGGCGAGCACACTGCCGCACCACCGTCGAGCGTCGTCAATGACCCGCTCGGGCTCGCGATGGAAAGCCTCATACTTGGGCCTGGCTTTTCCGGCCCGGGATCCGCAACACCGCCGCCGTCCTACTCGCTGCCCTAGGAACGCATAGAAGGCGTCAAACACCCTCCTCGGGCGACGCGATCATATCTATACTGTACCTACAAGAGTTGTCTCGTCGAGCATGAAGAACGTGCAGCATTAATTCCAACGGTTCATCGGTATCAGTATTTTAATCCGCACCTATTAATTGCTTTATTCCTCTTTTTTTTTTTGTTTCTCTGGCCATGGCAAATTCGTGGTCTTGGTTTCATCAATTTATCGTCTACAATGATGACTTTCTTTTTCATTCAGTTCCGATCAGAAAGCACATGCATTACAGGCGTCCTTTTCCTTTTCTCTCCCTAAATCATTGTCGTCGTCGTCGCAATTGCAGTCACAAAAATTTCCTAGCTGTAGATTACTGGTACGCTTGCTATCTTACCCTACCTCTACTTTCTGAAATCGGACATTACTTTTGCTGAATGTGAGGCTCGGAGTAGAGACTCCGAGATATGGGACGTTTTTCTATCGATCCTGCACAAGGCTCAGCCATGGGCATATCATTGAAGACGACCACTCTCTGGCTGCGTTGATTCCGGAGGATAAGTGTTGAGGTATAAAACCTTGGAAGACAGCGTATATTTTTGTCCCACAGGTGATGTGGCCCTTCCTAATACCGAACATTCGGGACAGTAGAAAACAGGGAGAACCCACGGGTTGCAAATTCTACAGTCTGGAGAGTATATGGACACCTAAGTGAGATTGACCTACGTCCACGCATAGCCGGACGTGGACCACTCTCTGAGTCGCCGACGAGTCAGAGACTGCCAGGAAATACCAATGATCGTTGACAGGTCGGCTAAGCATTAGTAACAGGAGTTGTTTTGATCAACACATTGTGATGAAGTTACGTCGGGCGCGGAGAGGGAGAAAGGTCGTTGCATAACCCCTGTCAAGGGCATTGCAGCGGGGGAGCACCAGTGATCGACAGTGATGGAATAGGTGCTGTAGTCGCTGAGAAAGGCAGGTCGGGTGACTTGGACAAGGCTGCGGAATAACTCGGAGTATCACGAAACATAGGAGCTGTACCTGGCAAGAATCTTGCGCCGGTCGTGGGACATAGCTCAGGGTGCGTGGTGGGCACTACAGCTGGCATGGGGCGCCGGCGTGAAAGGCAAAAGAGGATGTATGCGCTTACCTCACTTTTAGAATAATGCCGTGAAACTCTTTTGGGGCCAGACTCGTCTAAGTCCGAGTCGCTGGGTACTCTACCTGGCCCTCAAGCTGGCCCTACTAGAGCAACTCGATCGTGAAGCGCGTGAAGGCTCGACGTGATTACTCACAGTAGTGCACTCGGTCACCAGTCACTGATCACTGGAGGCACCCAGCCAGAGATATTAGTGAGTAGTAGATGTAGTGTCAGCGCTTGCCCTTGCGCTTACCTGCTCAGCAGCACGCAGCTGTGTCCAGTCCAGGCCGTGATAGCCCAGGGTGAAGAAGAATGACGAAACCTGCTTTGTGGGAGGATGGTCTATTATCAGGTGAAAATGACATTTCATTTCGAACAAGTTGCATAGAGTGACACATTCTTTGCGGTCGTCAATCATTCGATGGGGTGTATGACTACCACTGCCGGAATTGCTCTAAAAGTACTAATTATCCGACGGAAGCGTGAAGGTCGACTGCGGAGTGATGGTCCTCTTTTGCACCCCCGGAATAGAACTACCGAACAAGTATCAGGGCTCGCTCTCAAGGTTCCCTTGGGCCTCACGGGGTATTATCGGCCACCATCCGCTTATCCTACACCCCTTTGGCAAATTTCTAGCTGGTTTGGCCTTGGGTCTGGCATTTCTTCAACAATCCTTCTGATAATCCTCACTAGGCTGTTCGATTGAGATGCTGATGATAAGAATAGACCACTTGGACAGCTCGGGTGGGCGTTCACCGGTCACCTCCCAAAACGACGGACACCTATCCAATTGCCTCGGAGGCGCCGGGCCATCAAAATGGACGACGTGATCTCGTCGGGGCCAGTCCCATCTTCTAGCGCGGGTGCCCATGTTAAAACCCAACGTACCGTGAACACCCACTTGGGGTGTCACCGTAAGCCTCCTTCATGAGCTTTCTCGCGTTAGCAAATCGCCTCGAGCTGACCCAGCTGACTGCCGCTATGGGGACTAACTTGCTCAGGACCGTTCGGAAATCTTTCACTCTTCCTCTCGGTATCTCCCCGCCCCATTGCCTCGCTGGGATGCGACCCAGCTTTGGCTTAACAACCCACTACCCTCGCCCTGGCATAGGCGCTCAGAGCCGGGCTGCGCCGCTCCACACCCGGCGTATCTTTGTTTTGTGCTTCGATGGGACTGGCGATCAGTTTGATGCGGATGTACGTCAAAAAATCTTTATTTATGCATCTCCTGATGGCACGTCGCCCGTAGAACACGAACATCGTGCGGTTCTGCTCGGCACTCAAGAAGGACGATGCGAGCCAACAGATGGTTTACTATCAGGTTCGTTCATTGTCGTGCTTTTTACTCGTGGTTGTAGTCTAGAACGCCTCTCTTCACAGCCTGGCGTCGGGACTTATAGTGTTCCTCAAGTGGTGACACGAGTCCGGGCAAGCTTCCAAAAATACATCAACATGGCCATCGCAAATCATATAAGCGCTCATGTCATGAGTAATGCCATTCCCGTTGATGCGCGTGCACTCTTGCTGTAACTTACACATTCTCCATAAAGGTGGTTATGAGTTCTTAATGCAGAATTGTAGGTCCGTCTAGAACTTTGTCATCGATGAATGGATGATTCAACCGATCGTCAGACCGCGCGATGGATAAGATATGCATCTTTGGCTTTTCACGTGGCGCATATACTGCCCGAGCTTTGGCGGGTATGATCCATAAGGTCTGCATCTGTAAGCATTGCTACTTGACGACCTCTCAACTCGGTCTCAGGTAGGCTTGCTACCTCCGGGGAATCACCAACAAGTCCCTTTTGCATATGAGATGTATACTCGCGAAGACGAGTTGGGATGGCAACAGAGTAAAGACTTCAAGAAGGCCTTCTCTGTCGATGTCAGGGTAGACTTTCTTGGCGCTTGGTACCTTTCTAATTTTCCTTCCTGTCAAACTTCCTACAAAACTGAAAACGATGCGCTGGGCAGGGATACTGTCTGCTCCGTTGGCGTGATACCGCACACCCTCCCGTTCACGAATTCTAACTCCGCCATCCGCCATTTTCGCCACGCAATGGCGCTTGATGAGCGCCGCGCCGCTTACCAGGTCAACCATTGGCATCCCGGGAATCCCCACGACCCTGGAGCTGTCGATAGCAAAAAGACAGACGTGCGCGAAGTTTGGTTCGCTGGGTGTCATTCTGGTGCCCCCTTCCTTCCTCTATGCCCACTGCGAATCTGACGTCGTTATTGCGCAGACATCGGTGGAGGATCGGTCCCGAACGGGACGAAGAACAGCCTCGCTAGGATATCCCTACGCTGGATGATTCACGAATGCTTCCGCACCCAAACTGGTATTCAGTTTCGCCGAAACGCCCTCGAGAACCTTGGCATCGACGTAGGGACACTTCGACCAGCGCCTCTCACACCTTCAGTCCCCACTGGACACCTGAACATCCACACAACTACACAGATGACTGCTAGCACGACTGAGGCCTCTACGTTGGCAACCAACAAGGAGGAGGAACGCGCCGATGCGCTGAGTCGGATGCACGACCAGTTGAAAATGGTGAAAGCATGGTGGATCCTTGAGTGGCTTCCGTTACGGCACCGGCGGCAGTACCACGGATATCTCCGACCAAAGCACTATTGGTCGTACGTTTCCTGTGAACCGCATCTTGCATTCAGTTGTTCAATCGATTGCCATGATCTTACAGGATAAATATGGGCCGCCCACGCGAAATTTTGAGACCCACTCGTGAAGGCGAAAAAATCTTAGTGCATCGTTCCGTAGAGACTAGAATGAAGGCTAATGGGTCGGAACTGGAAGCAGGGAAGTACATGCCCAAAGCAGGGGTTGATCTTCGGGACGTTGAATGGATAGATTAATGCTGACTGGTCAAACGGCTTTTGTGATCGACTCCAGCGCCTTCACTGCAGTATTTACAACGCCGACGTGTGGACGTCACCAGACACGTGAAATTTTACTCGCACCCTATTTTTTAGAGTACACAAAGTAGTAATCAAATACACTATGGTACTGTATAAAGAGCCACACTCTACTGCTGATAGCGCTGATTAGTGTAAGCTATATTGACATGATTTTCAATGCCCGTGTCAGCTCAGCTCTATTTCCGTTCATCGCATACCTTCCCTATTTGGCTCGAGATCTTCAACACTCGCCACGTCCTCGCTGATCCTCTAGTATGACATGAGCTGCTAAAGGCTCCGGGGCGTATAACCTTTGAGTAAAGTAACAACCGGGATTTTCGGAGAATGTCATTGGGCATCAAACTATGATACGCCTGTCCATGGTGTTATGATAGTTACTCTTTTGGTTCTATTACGGATAACTAGCATTAGAGCTCTTTCCTTGCGCCAATAGAGTCTCCGCGTTTCCTCAGTTCGCGGCAACTTCGCGCATATAATAGGGGACAGTGGCGCTCCTGGGTTTGCATTCCTCCTTCCTTCTCTGGCCGCTTCTCGACTCTTGGTATTCTTGATCTCTTCTCCCTGATGCATAACTCAGGCGGTGGAGACGAACCAACTCCGTCGAGCGGCGGCATAATCTCCGGAACCAACGACCACTCTTTTACCCCGCCACGCACTCTCGTATTGTGTTTTGATGGGACTGGCGACCACTTCGACGCAGATGCAAGTCGTCTTGCTAGCTCGGTTGTCTCTCCATGTATCGCTCGCTTACCGAGGGCCACCATCTGCAGAACACGAATATTGTACGGCTTTGCTCTACCCTGGAAAAGGGAGACAAGGATCAGCAGATGGTCTACTACCAGGTCGGTCTGACGTGCCCCATGACAGAGGCTGCACAGTAACTTGAAACATCACCCCCAGTCTGGCGTCGGGACATTCAATACCCCTCAAATCGTGACACCGATCAGAGCAGCCTTCCAAAAATACGTCAATATGGCCGTCGCGAATCATCTTGACGCACACATTATGGGGACGTCGTGCTAATTTGATGCAAATTTGGTGCATATAAGTGCCCTTGAGCTTACCTACTGCTCTCCGCAGGTGGCTACGAGTTCTTGATGGAAAACTGTAAGCTTATTCCCCGTCATAGAGGAATGTGATTCTCACCCTATCGCTAGATCGTGCTGGCGATAAGATATGCATCTTTGGTTTCTCGCGCGGTGCATACACCGCACGAGCGTTAGCGGGCATGATTCACAAGGTCGACAGTCGCGAATCGCTTGGCTCGGACCTCACGCTGACTTCACCCGCCAGGTCGGCTTGCTTCCAGCGGGGAATAGCCAACAGGTTCCCTTCGCTTATCGAATGTATACACATGACGACAAAGATGGATGGAAGCAAAGCAAGCAGTTCAAAGAAGCCTTTTCGATGGATGTCGGAGTGGAATTTCTTGGCGTCTGGTACTTGTTTTGTTCTCTGCTTACCGAGGCGTTGTACAAACGACGATGCGCCATGCAGGGATACGGTCTGCTCTGTCGGCCTTATCCCGCGCGAGCTCCCATTCACGGCGTCCAATACTGCCGTGCGTTTTTTCCGTCATGCTCTTGCACTTGACGAGCGGCGCGCGACGTTCCGGATGAACCACTGGCACCGAAGATGGAGAGACGACCACGACGAAGAGCGTCCGAAAACCGATGTCCGCGAAGTTTGGTTCGCTGGTTGTCACGCTGGTTTCGTTTTTCGTCTATTTTTTTTATGGCCGCGACGCCCTGACACTGTGCACGCAGACGTCGGTGGAGGGTCAGTTCCAAATGGTACGGAGAATAGCCTCGCTGGAATCTCACTGCGCTGGATGATCCTCGAGTGCTTCCGTACCGGAACTGGAATTCGGTTTCGCGAGGACGCCCTGAGGAGGACCGGCATGGACCAGAACACACTGACTTCACTCCCTGGCGGACAATTTATCGCCGAGCGCACACGCCCCCAGAGGTTGGCAACCGATGTTACCGTCTTTGAGACTCCGAGTCCCCAGAGTTCTGCATTCCCGGTGGAAAAAGAGGGTGCCTGGCTACGTCAAGACTTCACCAAGGACACAGACATCGAGCGAGGGACTGTTGGCTCCAAAGAAAACGTGTCCGAGCTGCCTACAATGTCCAAAGAAATAGCCGCTACGAAAGGCAGTTCCGTATTCATGACAGAACAGGAACTGAAAGACGCCCTGAGCCCCATATATGACCAGCTCAAAATATGTAAAATCTGGTGGCTCCCAGAGGTCATACCGCTACGACACCGTGTACGCGGCCTGGAGGACTTGAGGGCCCTGCGGGGACACCACTGGTCGTATGTATCTCACCGATGCCCCTCATGATCGATACTATTCGTTTCCACAGGGTGAACTTTGGTCGGCCACGTAAAATTATGACACCAAATAATGAGGGAGAAAAGATTTTGGTGCACCGTTCTGTGAAACTGAGGATGAACGCTGAGAAGTCAAAGTTGGGAGGTAGGGCTTACAAACCAAAGGCCAAGTTTGATCCCGAGGAAGTTGAATGGGTGGATTGATCCATTGGGCCCACTCCAATGCCCCACAGATTAAGCCAGAGCATTGGAGGTTGTCTTACTGTAACCTATCACAAAGTGTATCGCGAGTACGTGTACTTGTTCCCTGACTTGTAAATTGCAATTCGCATTCTTTTTTCTGCCAGATTAGATAGTCACCCGTGGTTGTATGCGATTTATATAGCACTCACACGTATAATCACATCCTCGAGTAAAAGGCATAACATCATCACCTGAGTGGACGAGAAGGCACGGAGGAAAATCGGGTACTGAGGCTGACGTCAGCTTTATAGGCGGGTGTCAGTACACGGCCAGACGGTGAAACAGTCCTGAGGTTGCCCTGTCCAAAAACTACCACGTTTTCAATCAGATGCACTCCGTAGTTAATAAATGAAAGCAAACACTGTTTTGATATTGTATGACCCGCAGTCTGACTTCAAATTGAACGTTGCATGGTTGCCGGATTGACCCGAGGACCTACCATTTTTGGCAGGTGCTTAGTGTTGAGCCGCACCTGGGGACGCTGGCAAGTACAACCTGAGGTTGAACTGGGTTGACACTCTGGTTATCGAGAAACAGGTCCGTCGTCTGCCACATCACAATACACAGGTTGTCTGTCATGTCACCACAGTCTCCCCCTCCGAATACTCTGTGGCTTGCATCATTACTGACAGCTTCCCGTTCACAGCTTCCCTTCGCCAATTCTCTGGCCTCTTTACTTTGGTTTTAAACTTTGAACACGACGTGCCACCTCACATGAACTTGTACCACAACCACGACCACCTCCCCTAAGCTTTCGACTTTGGTGGTCTCGTCAAGGGTGTTCCTGGGGGTGTGGCTGTGGGAACGTACATTGACACCTTCAAGGTGCTGCTAATGTGCGTCTGTCCCTCTTTTTCATCCTCCCTGTTGTCATCGGCAACGTTAACACCTACCCTTCAACTCCAGTGCTTATCAAGAACACCGCAGTCTCTACCTACTGTCAACATCTCCTGGACATTTCTCCTAGGGGAACTGTTTTTCAGTGCTGTCTTTTACCTTGTTTTCGCCAACCACCAACCTCCCCTCCCCATCATCTTCAACTTTGGGCATTCCCCACCTTGTTCCCCACATCTTTTCAGTAGTTTATTATCGCTCGCCATCCTGTACCATCTCATTTTTTTCTATACCCCATTAGTTCATTTTATATGCTGTTTGTCGTACCATAGCAAGCGAGGTGTGCAATAAATCTGAAGTTTTTTTTAAATAAAATGGGAGGCCGCTGTGGACCCGTGTATGATGTGGTGTTTATGCTGTCCATACATGGTCCACAGGATAGCCAAAGGATGAAACCCAAGGCAGTGTGCGGATCAATTTGTCGCTAACTGATCTTGGACAGAATGACAACCTCAGGTTGCGTTCGCTTCAACCTGAGCGTGATTTAGTATGTATCCGTAAGCAGGACCTAGAACCATCCCATGTTACAATCTCAGATACAGCGGTATTCATAACACTTGTCACCTCACGACCACTTTGGGGATATAGGCGGGATTTTAATGGTACCTTGGTGACCATGCCGAATTTCTTTCCCACAAAATTAATCGTAGTAATTAATAAATTTATTTATCTATTCTACTTATCGGTTTTGAAAATGAAAAAACTGTCGTTCGGCGTAGTCGGGCAGATGGTGATCCTATACAGTGTCGGGGTCGTCGGACGAGTGATCGACCTACACTTGGCACTTGGGGTATCGGCCTCAGGATTGGAGATGTGGAAGGGGTCGGTGAAGAAGTAGTGGAGGAGGCGAGGGCAATGCGAGGGAAGTAGGCTGGTATTCAATTACGAGGTGAGCAGACTTGTGAGTCTACTCACCCGCTACTGCGGTCTGACATACATACAGAAACTGTCTACTTAGTAGTACTTACCTATGTTGTACAAGGCCTATCCGAGTCCCAATGTATTTGCATGAGAGGCCGAGGTTGCCAGCGACGCGCGGCTCTGCGAGGTCAGGGGATAGTGACCGAGGGGAAGGCGAAAACAGGCTGTACCACAGCTCGTTGTCGAGTGTCGCTTCAAGCGATGGGTCGCGGGGATGTGCGTACGTGGGATTGGTACTCAGGGAGATAGGGAATGTCGAGATCGTCAGGCATGTGGTGGTGATGAACGGAAAGCGGCGGAAAGCGAGTGAGTGGTGTAAGACATCACGTGATGCATGACGGAGCGTGACAAGAACACGGAGCCTGAGCAAAAAAAAGACAACACGAGGCGCGGGGACGCGTGGCCTGCCAGTGTTTATGAGCATGGGCCAATTGCGAGGTGTGACAAGGGAAGGGTGAGTGAGCAAGATAATGAGTGCGTGTCAGCGTTGATGTAGAGCTCCGGCCAAGGCTCCGGCAAGGACTAGTTGAGCACCCTTTCAAAAATCAGTGGAGACTTGGGCTTGTTTGAGCTGTGTGTGCATGGCCAGCATCAGTGGGGGGCTCCGGTGATGGTCGCAAGCGAGGACTGGAGAGAAAAAGGGAGGAGATGGTGGGTTAGCAGGCTCACTGGTGGTTTTCCGGGGCCTTTCCCGGGAGACCCGCACCGAGGTCAGTGGTGAATACCTAGGACAACATGCGTGTCTTTTAGCTGCTCACGTGGACACTCGATTTTTGACAACTCAGTCAGTTTGGCAGCTGTGGCTCGGCTTGCAGCGTAAGGAGTGGCTCGCATGGTGAGTTGGAGGTGCCGAGCATAGCAATCCAGATAACTATTCCATAATCCCATTTTTTCAAGATATCTATTCCATAACCGCGATTCTGTATGATAACATAATTTCTTGAGAATTTCCCGACCTACTTAACAACGAACGTTTTGAATGTCCGTATGTCCGCTAAAAAAGGCAGGTGACAACTGTTATGAATACCGCTGTAACCGAGGGGTGAGGGATTTGGCAACTCTGTCCTGCTTCTGTGAGGTACTCAGTTGCAACTGGAACCAACCACAGGCTCAACGACCACCAGCCCACGGAGTTTGTATCCACCAACACAATTATATCTTCTCATTCATCCTGCCATTCGGCGGCCCAAAACTACCATAGGTTGTAACTAGAGCATCCTCAGGTTACTTTTCCCAGAGCAGCCTCAGGACAGTTCCACCGTCTGGCCGTGTACTGTACAACCGGCTTGGAGTAGGCACTAGGTAGGCGCTGTACATGAACAGCATCAACAAATCGAGTATTATCGACAGCATACACTGGCAGTCGACAGTCATCGACGGGGTTAATGGAACCACGGCTGCTCTTAACAACGCCACCAACACCGTGACGTTCTATTGTAGTGACCTTCAGACAAGCCTTCAGCTTCAGAAGTTCAGAATGCTGTCTCAGCAATTTTCAATGGGACGCAAGCCTGAGATGGGATGATGGTCCTGGAACAGCCCACGCAGAAATTCCTCGCGTGCTTCCTGTCATCGGCTCCAACTTGGGCCCCAGGGTCGGTGCGATTGAGGATGCACTCACATTTTCCGTGCGTGAACGAGAGCATAGTATTCTCCCCCGACGAAGCCTGAGTGAACGCGGATACTACAACTATCACAGCCACATGTGGCTGTCGGAATAACGATCGGGCGGCTTATCAATACCTACACTGTGACAGCCACCCGTGCTCTGAACAAAATTCTTAGTTCCTTTCGGGTGCACGAGGAAGGTAGAGACCTAATTGCTCCCTTCGGGGATGCATACGAAAAAATTGGAACGATACAGAGAAGATTAGCATGGCCCCTGCACAAGGATGACACGCTGTTTCAGAGTGGTAGACCTACGGGTCTCAATATTTATTTTACTAGCAATTCACAACGGCCCCAAGGGGCCGTCATTCACGAAAGCTTTCTGATGCTTGAATCCAGTGTGTACGTTGGCCCAACTTCGTATTTGTAAATGTAGAGACAATTCTTGTAATGATGTCCGGCACCACTAACTTGTAACACCTCGCAAGACTTCGCTGCTACATTCACCGACACCTGCACGCTCATCGTGCCATCCGGGGCGCACCAGCACCAGCGACGGCAGGCCGTCAGACATTGCCAATGCCAGCTGCCCCTCGACGCAAAACATATTTCCTTCACGCCTCAAATCGACTTGTGCATGTAGTTTGGAAGTGGAACCTATCGCTGTGATTCAGCAGGTCCACAAATCTTTGGCTGATTTACCTTTCCTGTGCTGCTTCCTAGGGGTTTCATAAAGATGTTCTGCAGCTTTTCAAAGTCTGGCGTCCCAAGACCTGTGACCTATGCAACACAAATCAGCCAACCTCGAAGGCGAAGAGATATAGGTCTGGCGGGACGAACGGGATCCCATCCTGGGACGGCAGAAAATCCATCGCTGCCACAGCCAGGGTTAGAGCCAGATATGAAGTCGTTGAGGCCCGAATCCCATTGTATTGCCAAATATTGAGGAAACCAAGCGGGGGCCTGCCATTCGTAATAAGATAGTCATTCAGCAGTGAGAAAACGCCTGGCACTGTCTAGGGATTGATGGTCAGCTGAGAATGGACAACGCAGAGTGGATGGAGCAGGGAAAGACACACAGGAGTCGAGGAGCTCGTGCCCTCCACACCAATGCGAACATTTCTGAGAAATATTATGAGTTTGAGAGCTTGGGTGGCGATGTCAGGGATGCCACGACCCTCAGGGCTGCACAAACCACAAAGTAAGAAACGGTTGCGTCAGATGACAGCAGCAAACGCACTTGTTGAGGCCAGCATACTGGGCGCCTTGACGCTCGAGGAATGCAGACACGGCGACATCCCGGTAGACCGGGTGTGGAAAGTAGTCCAAAAAGCCACCTCCAGAGAGGGGAGCCGCAACCTCGGGGTTGTATTCTGTAGTGCCACCAACGATGGTGAGATAGGGACGTGAGCGAACGAAGTGAACTCGCCGCTCGGTCATGTGAGGACATGTGAGCCATGTCGGTCCTCCGTTTGTCAAGAGCAAGTGAGGGCGCTGCGCGATCGTTTATGATCGCTTGAGTTCTTCAGTGGTTCTGCTCAACTCCTGCGTTCGATTTGCTTGGTGGAGTCATCATCTGGGTGTGAGGTAACAACAATGGGACTGCTAACTGAACGACGCAACTCATCACGTTCATGTTCATGGGAAGAGGGGTCAACAGCAGATGGTGTTTCATTCGCCAACGACTGAAAACGGCGATGGAAAGATAACTCCAAGTGGGACGGGGGGGGGGAAACAGATGCAGGGAAAAAATATACTTCTACGTGCGCAGGCAGCGAAACCTCCACTTGACCAAAGATGACCGTGCTTCACTTGCACACTATGAGAGCTTCAGTGGTCAGCGAGAAATGAAAGGGAGCGTATGGCAGACGAACTCTTCGCAAACTTTCATGGTGTCGACACATATCCACGACAGCTCACACAGCAGGAGAGATGTACCACACAGGGGGTTGGAGCGCAGGATCTGACCATCAAGAGTTTCCCGACGCGAAACAACGAACCACTGTGGTTGAATCAAGCAGTACGGGTATGACGTGTGAACGTTGTGAACTGCCAGTTGTATTTCTCTCATAGAATGGGAGAACCAAGTGAAACCGCGAAGCCAGCAACAGCCCGGTCATGTGAGGAACATGTGATCGTTTGGGAAACCGCTTGGAAGGCAGACTCCGAAGTGGCTGAAATGATCCCCGCCAACGCACACTGTTGCTCTGTATGAGACATTGCCTTTCCAAAAAAAAAAAGGGACAAAGGAAGGAATATAAATGCACAAAGTGGGTGTAAAAAAAAAGCTTACGACGTTGAAATCGATGAAGCAAGCGAGCGGGAAAAAAGGTTCGAAGCCCGACAACTCCGTGACAAAGCGATGCCAAATTATTGTATAGATTTTCAACGATCCTCAGGTATTTACCACTCTCTAATTTAAGCAACACAGGGCGGCAGTGGGTGTACCCCGAACTCAATGTTCGCAATCCCCGTAGCAAACGCCATAATAATCAGTCTCGTGAGGGAACGAATACTGCCCACAGCAACCTAGTAGTATCTGGTATACTTACGTGCCTATACCTATTATCTTATCGTTTGACACCATACAGTAGCCCTAGCGTCTCGCCAAAAATGCCACTGGTGCCCAGTTAGTCCTTCGGTTGCACCGCCGAACAGTTCGAGAAGTACTGAATTCGAACGATGCCTGGCACCGAACTCAGTTAAGAACAGCCACCGCCGGTTTGTCTGACGGATGTACCATACGCAAAGTCAGAGGCTTTGTACTCCCCCAGTTGTCATGAAAGCAACAGTTCGACTGCAGGTCCTCGGCTCTTCTGAAGATATTTTTTGTTGAGACGCTCCAGGAGACATCATAGGAGATAAGACGGTAGGCACCCACATCTCAGGCTTGCCCTACATCCCAAACTACACTTCCCTAGCAAGCGAACACGCGCCTGCTCTTGCGCTTACTATCTCTCCTGCAATCGCGATTATGTGCTGTGCATCGTTACCAGCGATGGCACACTCCAAGTGAAACGTAGGGGTCTCCTTTAAAGTCTACGTCGTCCACTTGTGCACGAACGCCCACGGAAAATGCTTGCTCGTGCTGTCCCTTCTACATCACGCACACTGCCCGAGGCCTAAGGTCAGACACATGTAACTTGGCGTTGACACTTCCACCCCCGCTTGACTCCCCAAGTCTTTTATGCCATTCGAAGCTGTCAATCATCTAGAGACACCAGCATCGAGGGATTGTTCCATGAGCTTCCGATGCTTCCTCACGCCTACTGCCGTCTCCTTAGCCAAGGTAAGCAACTTATCCGTACCTTGCAACCCCACTAAGCGTACCGTGCCGATAACGGTCCAGAAAAGCGACGACAGCATCAGTCTGCGCAGACCGGCATGGTTGCTAGTTATGGTACCATTTCTACGGTCTGAATCGCCTATACGGCCCAACATGGAATTGGTTCGGTTTCACGCGGCGCTAGTATTCTCCGTGCTAGTTGGGGAGTGAACAAAATTCCGTCCCGAGGGAAGGGAACTCCGAGGGATAGTATACAGCTGGCGAGGGAATGATAAACCCAAACGCACTCATACTCCACACGCAAATAACGGGCCGAGCAATGGCCGAACCTAGCATATCATGTTGCTTGTTAGTCTACCATTAGCACGCACACACCGGGTTGGCGAGTCTGAGTCCGAGTCACTGTCTGCGCATCTCATCGATAAAACTGTTAAAGAGCAGCTTGTAGTCATGTCAGGACACCTCAACTCCACAACTATTGCTCGACCTACATCCATAATTCGGATTAAGAAAATTGAAAATTCGATTATATTGAGTGGCACTGGCAGTATGCAGCACGGTGATGAAGGGTCGCGAGCTCCACACAGCTAGTCATTTCCTTGTTTGTCCTGCTCCAAAAGTGGCTCCAAAAGTAAACAGAACAATCGCGGCGTGTGAGTGCGTTTGGGTCTATCATTCCTGAGGCGGTGCGACAAACACGGACGGAACTTAGTGAGCCTGACCGTACCGGCGATTGCCGATGGCTGGAGTGGAGCACTGCTACTACTGGCACTACAGCTGCCTGCAACCGAAGTCGCAGCCTTCTCAATATAGACCCATCGCTTCGAAGTGCCACTTGGGGCCTGCGTCTACACCATCCATCGTTTTGATCTCAGATCTCGGTACTCAATCCCTCGACCTGGGCACGGGCTTGAAGACTTCGAGCGTGGACAGTGCCGGGGGTACCTCAACCAATTTACCCCATCCCACCTCACGATAATGAGGTGATGATATTTTAGGTCTGGTGGGTCATCGAATATTGTTTAGTAACAAACAAACGCACTTCGATAGGAGACCACCGATCCACTATTCCGGATCTATAACCCTCTCTTCTGTTTTTGCCCTTCCTCCCATCTTGCGAAACTCACACTACCTCAGTCCCCTTCGCCGCTAGACCCCTCAATGGTTCTAGTAGTCTAACGCTGTGCAGAGGTAAGTGCCGAGCCACAAACGTGCAAGCAACCGAGAAGAGGGCATGATCTGATGTGGAACAACCCGACATGTATGTTTGGTGGAGCGGCCGACTTGAACCGACATCTGGGTCGACCCGTGCGAATTCCGTATTTGGCTAAGACTAGCAGCGACAGCGTAGCAAAAATTCTTGCAAAAATTCCAAGAAAAAATGCACCTCCCACCGAGGCAACACCGTATCATGGCTTCCATACCAAAACAACTGTTATCTCTATACTTGAGTCGTGGTGCCAGTGGAGTGTCTTAATTTGATAAGTGTACAGAAGCGCAAACTAAAGACAGCGTGCGACTCGGCGGACAACCTCAACGGGACGACCATGTGGTACACGTTCTCGTAACTTGTTGTAACCTCACAGTTGTCTTTCGTTCTTTCGTTCTACCTTCCTCTTCTTTTATTTTCTGCTTTACCCGATAAAGGAATAAGTGTGCTCGTCAACTCGTCTCATCTCCCAATGAAATGCTGAGAGCTCGTGCGGCGCTTGGTGTGGCGATCAATGCTTGAAATTGAAATTTCAAGTCGTTACTACTCTCACAAGAACCACTCACACAAGACAGCTTACTCCATCGTGACCCTAGCATGATCTCACGGGTTTCTGACTACGCAGTAACTTACAGTTGGAGTGGCCATAAAAGTTAAAATTGGTCATGGTCTGTCAGTGGACTTACCTGAATTGACTTATCTGTATTGCTTTAGGGCCCGTATTTCCCAGTGCTGCACACGTCGACAATTCTATTAATGGAGGAGATTAGGCTTCGCCCGGGCCTATCGGTGTTCAAGTCGGCGTCAGTGTAGTGTAATAGACGAGCATCATTGCTGGCTACGGTATGTATCTATTATTCTTGAAAATGTAGATCTCTAACCTGATCCCAACACCCCCTTCAATACGCAAGTGTAACCGACCGCGCAGCTAGTAGCCAGCGTGAGTCATTGAAGTCGGGTCACAGCGTATCAACTTTGAATAGTGAGTGACATTGGAATGCTCAGGGGGTGCTAAGGTCTACTGGCATTGAGGATCAACTTGAAGCACGTGAACCGAGCAGAGACGCAGTAATACACCCGTTGAATCTGTTTTTGTGGCCTACCCCATCGGTCATAGCGTACTCTGACCGGATCATGATGCCCCGCGCACCTTCCTTTCCGTCCGAATCACGCTATTTAGGAATCGGCAATGAGAACACTTGCCTTGAGCCGATCGAAGTCTCCGCGCTTCCCCAATCTGCACGTATAATGAGGGACACCGGAAGAGCTGGGCCCGCTTTCCCTCTCCCTTTCTCTCCGCCTGGATGCAAAACTCACATTATGATAGCGAGCCAACACCATCTGGCAGTACATTTACCCGTGGCAGCACCCTGACTCTCCCTTACCCCTCTCCACGCACCCTCGTGTTGTGCTTTGATGGGACGGGCGACCAGTTCGATGCGGATGTACGTCATGGTGCTTCTGGTTACGCGTTACGTATCGTCCGCTGACCAAAGGGGCTGCCGCCATTCGCAGAACACGAATATTGTGCAGTTTTGTTCCACCCTGAAGAAGGACGACAAGCACCAGCAGATGGTCTACTACCAGGTTCGTCGGAGGTGTCCACAATTTGGTACCATAACAGGCACACAGTAACTGGAAATGTCTTCCCAGTCTGGTGTTGGGACATACACCGTCCCCGAAGTCGTGACACCGGTCAGAGCGGCCTTCCAAAAGCTCCTCAACATGGCCATCGCCAATCACCTTGACGCACACATCATGGGGACGTCGTACTGACTGATGCGTATAAGTGCGCTTTGAACTTACCCGCCGCTTTACGCAGGTGGTTACGAATTCCTGATGGAAAACTGTAGGTCCACCAAACAATACCCCTACAGCGGAACGGATTCCCATGCTGCCACTAGATCGTAGCAACGATAAGATATGCATCTTTGGTTTCTCACGCGGCGCATATACCGCACGAGCGTTGGCGGGCATGATTCACAAGGTCTGCACCTGTCAACACGAAGTCTTAAATAGTGCGGCTCTGAGCTTGTGCTGACTCGCTGCCAGGTCGGTCTACTCCCGGCTGGGAACAGCCAGCAGGTTCCCTTTGCGTATCAGATGTACACACAGGACGACGAAGAGGGGTGGAAGCAAAGCAGGAAGTTCAAAGATGCCTTTTCAATTGATGTGGCAGTGGAATTTCTTGGCGTCTGGTACCTGTTTCGGCCACCGTTTGCCGTTTTCCCTCTTAACAAACGATGCTGTGCGACGTAGGGACACAGTTTGCTCGGTCGGCATTATCCCTCGCGACCTCCCATTCACAGCGTCCAATACTTCCGTTCGCTATTTCCGCCATGCCCTTGCATTGGACGAGCGTCGTGCGACATTTCAGGTGAACCAGTGGCACCGAACACTCAGATACGACCACGACAATGAGGAGCGCCCGCAAACCGATGTTCGCGAAGTTTGGTTTGCTGGTTGTCATGCTGGTTCCGTTTTTCGTCCTTTTCGTCACGCCCACACTCACTCTGACGTCGTGTATGTGTAGACGTTGGCGGAGGTTCGGTCCCAAATGAGACGGAAAACTGCCTCGCTAGAATCTCATTACGGTGGATGATCCTTGAGTGTTTCCGTACGGGAACTGGAATTCGGTTTCGCAAGGGATCCCTTAAAAGGATTGGCATGAACCAGGATACGCTCGAATCATTCACTGGTGGTCATTTCATCATCGAACGCGTGCGCTCTCAGATGTTAGCGTCCGAGGATACCTTTACCTCAGCTACTCACCCCGGGCCTGCGTCTGCAACAGAACAACCGAGAGGGGAGATATGTCAAGACGACGGTCTCAAGGGAATCGACATCGACCAAGGGCCGCTCAATTCTATAGGTAAAACGTCAGGACTGTCCATAAGGATTAAAGAAGTGTCACCTCCGACTGGGTCCCTCGCGTTCAAACCAGAGCAGGAGCGGAAGGACGCACTCAGCCCAATATACGACCAGTTGAATATATGGAGAGCCTGGTGGCTCCCCGAGATCATACCGCTACGACACAGGGTGCAGAGTCTGGAGAGAAGTCCGCAGGGGCACTACTGGTCGTACGTATCTTACCTATATATACACCTTTGGCGAAATCAGTCACACCAACACTCTCATAGAGTGAACATTGGTCATCCGCGTAAAATCCTGAAACCAGTTCGCGAGGGAGAAAAGATTTTGGTGCATCGTTCTGTAGACCTTAGGATGAGGGCCGCGGAGTCAGAGTTGGGGGGTAGGAAGTATAAACCCAGGGCTGAGTTTAATCCTCTGGAAATTGAGTGGGTCGATTGACTGACCCATAAATGCCCCTGCGATTAAATCATAGTAACTGCGCCAGTTCGTGCTGACGTCAGCGCCACACCCGCCACCCAAACAAAATTCAAAGTTCTTTTCAGGCATACAGGAGAGTTCTACTTATCATTGCTCCCTTCGGGGATGCATACGAAAAAATTGGAACGATACAGAGAAGATTAGCATGGCCCCTGCACAAGGATGACACGCTGTTTCAGAGTGGTAGACCTACGGGTCTCAATATTTATTTTCATTTTATTTTTATTAGCGATTTTTCTCAGGATTTTTCTTTCCCTGTTCGTCCAAATGCCCTTCCAATGACCACAACCATCTCCATTTGCTCCTCAGGAGGCGTTAGAATTGGGCCTCGTCAACCATTTCACGCCTCCAAAATAGAAGTGCTGTTTCTGGGGGGCTAGTGATGAGCTTTGGTGCCCCTATTCTGCCTTCAAGCACCCATTTCTGGTGGTCGGAGGGACCTAAAGAGGTCGTATCCAGCGCCGACGTAATATATCATTGACGCTGAGAATCCGTTGCTCTCCGCTACTGCAGTCATGATAAGGATTATATAAAAGGAACTGACAATAACGTTCAATGAACCCTAGCCCTTGCTACTCTGATGCAATTCTGCGTTTTGTCTAACTTGGGGGTTATTGGCCATTCGCCGTAGCCCGCTACAGAGGCTCATATCGTCTACTACTTCCCCCCAAACGCCGACTTCGCTGCATCTAGGTCAATGGATCCAAGGACCCATCATCTTCGTCTGTTTTTCGTCCTTCATGTCTCGCACTGGCACAGCCATTAGGGACATCAAGTGCGTCGGCGTCATCGGCCGCGCACCTCATGACCCCCCACTTATCTCCCTGTGCCTCTTTTCCATACTACGCGTTCAAGTTCTTGCGCCGTCTTGAAAGTCTCAGGTGTCCTTTCCACAAAAGCGTCTCCGGCATTTCCACTGCTATCCCGTGCTTTCGCTGTATCCCGGTCTCGGTGGTTCTTTCGCTCCATATGCCAGTGTCGTTCTAGCCCTTTGCGAATTCGCCGCGCGCCGTAAGAGCAATTAATATTCGTATCGCATCGCTCTGTTCTGCCGCTTCGCGATGCACAAGGCTGGGCACCGTTCCCTATTTCGAGTTCGTTTGGTCGGCCCCTCTCGAGACCATTCACTCAAAACGGAAGGGTAAGTAGGTGTTTTTTTTTCTTTTTTCCTTTTCAAGTCTGCGGACATGGTGCGTTAGCGACATTTAGGAAGCAAGAAGAGGTAAAAAAAATTCAATTGAAACCGATCGAGCGGTAGAGAGGCCACTTTGAGCTGCCCCATAGACAAACGAATATGGTAGACGAGTCTTTCTCGCGTATGCACGAAGACAGGCATCTCGGTTTCCGCGCCTCTACGGCGAACTTCGATACGGGCACCCGATCACCGCAATACCGGAAAAATTCATCGTTCGTCTCAGGATTTTACGGCAATTTGTGACGATTGAATGCGGCAGTTCAATTGTCTTTTTTGAAGGGATTTGTTTCATCCCGCCAGGATTGGGGTGGTGGGCATGACCAAGCAAAAAAGACGAGCGCTGCCTCGAGTCGCGCCATTTTCGGTTCTTAGGGAGATCCGAGGATCTCCCGTTTCTTTTGGAGAGTTTGGTTAGTAGAGACATAGAACGGTGTTCTTTAAGGTCATCTTTTTCTCCCAACATACCACACTAGTGGATAGATAACTCGGTTCTATGATGACCCTTGAAACGAGGCAGTGTATCTGCGCAAGGTCCGTTAGCCTTGATTCTGGCTCGATCCCGGTCCGCAGGCCCTTGGGCGAGAAGATTACGCCGCAGCAGGGCGGCAGCAGAACGTTCTGAGACCGATCAGACCCACGTCTCGCCCAGAAGGCAGGCGCTCCATCACGGAAGAAGGCCCGCAATGAAAGAAGAGACGGGAAAATAGGCTCAGATTCCCAGGTTTCAATGGTGTGGTGTCGGATATTCCCGATGCGAACTCCGTGGGTTTCCGTGGGTTTCCGTATCGGCCGGTTATGTAGTCAGCGAGTCAGCGAAATGGACTTGAATAGGCCGGGCCAAGCATCGGAGAGGCTGAGCGAAGTCACGCAAGCGAAGTTGAGATGTGGCCGGGAACAGCAAAGTGCGGCGAAGTGGTGGTTGGTGGCGCGTTCTTTTTTTTTAAGATCAATTTTTATATTCCGGGATGCAAGTTCGAAGGCCGGCCACAGTTGCGAGAAGCGTAGATGCACGACGCCCTCATAAGATATAGCCATGTAAGGAGGTGGCGCCTTCGTTTGTTCTGGAAAGGTCCCAGGCACAAAATATTTTGTGTGTGCCGTCTTCCACGAGATTGAGCCAGTACCGCAGTAGCCTTCTGGCGCTCGAGGTTGAGGAGGTGGACCGCCCAGGAACAAGTGTCATGGGGAAGAAAAATAAGAGAGAGAGAAATGGAAGCCACGATGGCACTCACTCCGCACCGCGCGGCAGCCACTCTTGGCAGTAGGCCTGAAAGGCCTGCAGCAAAGAGTACGAAACCGACCAACTATATACCCATTACCAAGGTACCACGTATGGCGTAGTACTTCTGCTTCGTCCGAGGTGCCAGTGACAACCGGAGGATGTAGTATAGCCGGGAAACCCTTGGGGAAACCCCCGCCAAGGCCGGGCCCACGCTGCGCAACAATAGATAGTGCTGCGAGATCAAAAATCCCCTCGTTCCTGCACACCTGCACACACGAGATCGTAAGAATCGCCGGCTTTGCTACTGCTCTATCCCCGCAGATAGCCCGTAACCCGGAGGCTCAGGCTCAGATCGCGCAAACAGAGTAGCTGCTTAGTACGTAATGCATATTGCAAATCTCGTACCGGTGCCTCTTTGTTTCGGTTTATCGCTATCGTACAGTTCGGGGAAATCTCGTGCATTCGAGAACCGCATCTTTGTCTTAGTTATATGCTATCATGATATGATTTCAGAAATGAACAAAACTAGTCTCCATGGGTTGTGGGTGCCAGTGAGACCCGAATCACCGATAGAGGGCTCTGATGATAATGATGGAGATAGGTCTTCTAAGATGGTACCGACAATGATTTGGGCCATCAGAATGTTCACTGCTGGCAAACATGCCACTCGCAACTTCCGCATGTTATTTTCCGATAGCCTCTGCTGCCAGTGAGTAATGTTGACGAGTATGCGCTCTTTTTGCCTCACTCAAAATCCGAGTGCCAAACGCTATGCCCGAGCCCGAACGAACGAATGTGACGGTTTCACTGACACCTATTCTTTGTTCCGACGCACGTTGCAGATTAACCTGTCAGCGGTACCGTTCTATAGAGAAGGAATGTGTAGTTGACAGATAAGAGTAAGCCGGGCTGTGTATGTCCAAAGGCAAAAAAAGGCAAAAAAAAGGGTCGAAAGAGCCTGAGCAGGTGTTTCTTCTGTTAGGACATCTGCAGAGTGAGTCATCGGGTGTGGTGTTGTACGTTTGACCTTTTGGTTGTTAGATAGGACGTGTCTCTTTCGATGCACGTAGCGGCAGAATTAAAGAACATAAAATGAAAACAAACTCTGATACCGCACCGCACCTTGTACGGGCACAGCATACCGATAACTTAATTTACCGCTATGGTGGGTCACAAGCGCGCGATAACATTAACTTTGGTTCATTCGAAAAGAATCGAACGAGGCTAACTCAAAAACCAATGTGTATATATCGGCGAGCCGAGAACTCCCACTTGGGCGGGTCGTCTCCCTCGGAAAGACCCGCTGCAAATACACACGAACGGCCCCATTTACAGAAACGCCGTTGACGAGCGATTTAATACTAGCCAGAGGGAGTTTGATAACGAGAGGGCAGAGGACGGCCGAAAGGAGCGAATCGTCGATACCCACAGGGGCTAATCTGTCTATTCCTCCTCGTGCGCAAGACGCCACACTGTGGGATGTGTGGCGTGGTGGTAACAACGGGCTGAAGGGGAAACTGTATGTTGCCCGCAAGCATCTTTCTATATTTAGATAGAGTTGGGCAGCGGGGCAAGATAAGGTGTCCAAGGAACCTCATCACATGTTGCTGAGGCAGCTCCAAGGAATCCAAAATTCCTCCAAACACGTACAACTCCGACCTCCAATACAAGTTGGCGAACTGTGGCACCTGGCACATGAAGGTCCATTCAAGTCATCAGGTGACGGAGAAGAGAAGCGTATTTGTCTATGATGATGGTGGGCCCGTCCATCAGCCCCGGCAGCGCGGTTGTCGGAACTGGGTCGTGATACCAGAGTCGCCTTGACGCCATCGAGATGGGTACCAGCAGTCTTTCCAGAGGACCCGACGTAACGTTCCAGAGTGTTCGAGACCCTCAGATTCGCACAATGCCGGACGAAAGAGTAAAACGAACCAGATGGGGTTGCTGAGGCAGGATACGCTATGTATGCTCAGGAGCTAGCCAGATACGCCCACACGAATAAGGGCGAAGCTATATGAAGAGTTGGCCAGAAAATGGGACCCGGGAGGCTTTTTTTTGCAGTGAGTGAGCCGTTTGCTCTTTCATGTACAACCGTATGCAGTACATTGAGGGGTGGAGGGAGCAAAGTTGGGGATGCGGGCACGCAAAATGCGTCTGTTTGGCGCTTCTGACCGGCGCCGTCAATGATTGCCGGGGCTGAGAACAACGAACGAACCTTATTGAGGAGGTAGGTGGGAGGCGATGTACAATAAGACTGAAAGAGCACACCAGACGGGATCACCATCTGTCGTTGCCATCTGTCGTCGGGGTCGGGGTACAGGAGGGATTGCGCCTTCTAGCCCGCCTCGAGCAAGGTTTACCAATTGAGTTCTTGGTACTATAGATAGGCTGGCGGAGGTAGCGCCGCCAGTGCCTGTTAGGGTCGGTTGCATCAACCAGTTGCATCACGTTGTGTGACGGGCCCCATTCCCCGAACGGCGAACGGCTGTGCATTGAGCGGATGTTCCGCCGCCGCATAGTACGACGCGGCTATAGCACTTGACGATCTAGGCCAACTAGCCATGCAGTCGGAGTGAACACTGGGTCAAGTCACGAGGGTCAAGACGGCAAGAGCCGGGTTTGGTAAGCCCAAGGATCCGAAAGAGCAGGAGTGTGATCGTCAATGTGAACTGAACGGGTCATAAGGAAATTGGGGTCGGAGCCAAGCCATGCGGGGCTGGACTACGAAGTTACGGAATGAGAAGTTGGGGTAAGAGGACCCGGAGGTAGAGTGTCGCTGGGAGTGTCGAGCGTGTGATTTATGAGTGAGTAAACCATGCCGGCATTTCTGCCAATTGACAAACCCATGAAGGGGTCTGTGTTCTTATGTTTGATTCCACTTTTCGTGCTCTCGTTCTTCATCATGCAATGCAAGCCCCATCGTCCATTTTCTTAATTTGGAATGCAACGGGGCCGAAACCTCCGATTGCAGCCGTCGCCTGGTTGTCAAATATTTTTAAGGACGGCATAGCAAGATCTGGGGTTCTCGTTCTGAACTACGGAGCCAGATTGTCGGATGAGGAGCGATAAGGGTTGCGAGATCCAAGATCACGAGGCAGTGCGCCCGTTTCTCCTTCTCCTCTGGGCTCTCCCACTCTTAGCAGGTCTGGGAAAAACGATTAATTACGTCTCAGGGCAGGGGAAGGAAGTTGATGGAAAGACGAAAAGTGAGGGAGAAGGACACGTTAACGAAGAACGTAGGGTCAGGTCAGCAGTTGCGATCGAAAGGATATTTTATGTGAATAAGAATGGAATATATATATATGATAAGGAGGCGCGGTTGCAATCTCAGATGTAAGCTGGTGGCCAAGCGGCATTCACCTCCTTCTTAACACGAAGCCCCTTCTTTCCCACAACAACACTGCAACCACGACTCCCTCTTTCCCCCCGCATACCAATGACCCCTGCGTCTGTTCCCTGCACCTCTTCAGAAGATAACTTCATTCACGGTCTCGACTATCCCCCAGACTTTTTATCTTCTCTCCCTGTACTTCTTCCCCGTCCGGCGCCGCATACACCCATCCGCGCACTTTCTGCATCCCAGTTCACATCCATTCACCACGCCGCTACTGCCTCCCACGCACCGGATCACGTCCTGTTCCCTTTTCTTCATGGCCTCGAGGGTGAAAACGAGCAGCAGAAGGCCTTTTTCTCTGTCACTTCTGAAACCACCGTAATTCCACCTCGTTTCCGTGGACTAATTTGGGTAGCTTGTGAAGACGACGATACCCCTTCTAGTGACGATGGTGATGACTCGGATGTCGTTGCTAGCGACGACTCTGATGATGAGCACGGTAGTGACGGAGGAGACCATTCCTTCGGGCTGGACATTGACATGGACATAGATACCGAACTCGACCTCGATCAGACCCACAAGCAAGGTCCATCAAGTTCCCCGCATTCCCCTTCACCCTCCGGTCCCCCACCTAAGCCCACTGACCTCACCTGCAACACCTCAGACCTAGACACTGCACCACATATGCACCCTATACAATGCCGTGCACCACGCATATATACCAATGCGACAACAGCTCGCGACCGCAGTGCCTCAGTCTCTTCTAGCTCGTCCTCGTCTTCTCGGTCCCTTCGTGTTCCTTCGCCGTCCACCCCAGCGACTTCTCTCGACTCGCCCACTCCATCATGTATGCCTCTGGGGCCACCCTCTCCCGAACCTCGACCCCGAACGGCTCCTCTCATTGCCTCTGGTTTCAAGCTCCGGGAGCTTTTACATTTCAATGCAGAAGGGAACGCAGAGTTTATCCCTCTACGAGTCCCTGATGGCATTTCGCTACGCAATTTTGATATCCAAGTGGTATGTGTCCTCCCAAGTTATTTCGCCTTGCGCTTGTCCCCATGCCATTCATTTCCGTTGTTTACAATCCAATCCTGATCCTGCTTGATTTATCATCGAGTTCTATATGGGCGCCTGCATTACCCCGAACTGTCAGATGATCACTGCGGGGAAGTCTTGTTTGTTGTTTCAGAGCTATCGTTGACATGCATTTGCATGATGGTAAACCCAATTTTGGCGTTTATTCATTCCACACGCGCCATTTCCCCAATTGGGCACCAAGAATGCGCCCCGCTCGACCCCTGACCTTGGGCGACGATCGGTTTAGTGTCTTCCGGTGGAGCGGCTTACTCTTCCCTTTCCCCTCAACCCAATTTCGTTTTTCCATTTTCCAAATTCGTTCCCTTCCGCTTTTGCTCACTTCATCGTCACTCCCAGCCAATCTATGCGACACTTTCGGACATTGTCGTCTATTCCCGCCGAGGCGCAACACGGGCTGCCTTTGCCGTCGCAGAGAAGTTCAAACAAGCTATCGAAGCCCGCGCTGGTTCTCGAATTCCATATAACGTTTTCGTACTCGATGCTACTCCCGCGGAGTTACGTGGCAAGCTCAAGCATCTCCTTGTCGGACCCAATACCATTAACTTCGCACAGCGCGAGAAAGATGAGATGCGAGAGCTAACACGAGCTAGCGAGATTCTCACCGTCCCGTCTCTTGGTCAGGAAGGCGACAAGTCGCAGGACATCCGTTCGTGGACACCTGGGTTGGGCCAAGTTTTCCTCGGAAACGTCAACGATGTCCCTTTCTATACTGGCAACCCTTCTGACCCTCCTCTCCGGGGCATCGATCTGCTTGACAGCACTGGAAACTCGCCGGCAGACGGGATGGGTTACGACATCTGTATCGAGTGTCGACTTCGGGCACCACGGCCCACCCTAGGCTTCCTCCTTAGTGCCCAGGAGCACTTGATGGAACTCGAGCGGCGATGGCAGGCGACTGGTGCGAAAGGACCACGACCACCGCCGAATGCGGCGGCTATCGTCTATCTTGCGTTCCCTTTGGTGCCCGTCGTCGACGAGATGACTTTGTTCCTCGAATTTTTAGAAAAGTTGCTGAGGCCTAATTCACAGCGCAGGCTGGGCCGGCCTGCAAAGATCCTGATTTGGAGCTCTGACGGATACACCGAGAGTAGCGTGCTTGCACTCTCGTTAATCATGGCCTTGCGCGGAATGGTGCTTCCTGAGGCGTATCTCGAGCTTCAGGTGAGTCTGCAAAAGCAGTACGACTTTATTGGGGATTGAGCATTTTATGGACCAGGTCGCAAAACAACGCAGTTTTTTTGTTTACGAGGCCGATGTTCGATTGTTAAAATCCATCGAGGGTAGACTGGCGCGTGATCGCCATGCGAAATTGCCTTCCCCCCGTCGTTACCTCTCTGGACCCGCCCGCACCAAATCCCCCAATTCCGATATCAACTCCAGTGCAATGTCCGCATCCTATGAAGAATCGGGCAGCGCCCCCATATCGTCAATGCGACGGCCTCGTGCAAGCACAAGTCCACATTTGCCATCACTTGTTGATGACCATCAGGTCTGGTTTGATGATCCTCGTTTCGATGGGAGTTTTCCAAGTCGTGTCCTACCATTCCTATACCTCGGAAACCTGTGTGTACTATTGTCGCCTCCATGCATCGTGTCACTTACATGGCAACTATTTTGCGCAGAAATCACGCATCAAATGCCTATATGCTTCATGCCCTCGGTATCACGCACGTGGTCTCGGTCGGAGAGTGTGCACTCATTCCTCCTCCCGACTGCCCTGCTGGAATGGCGACGCAGGGTACGACAAAACAGTCGAGCGCTGTCGGAACGGATTCGTCGTCAGAACGGCGGGGCAACCTATACATCGAGGAACGCGAAGGCCGCATAAAGGTTCTCGATATTAAAGGGGTATGCGACGACGGCATTGACACACTCGAGCCCCAGCTGGCTCCGATCTGTGAGTGGATTGACCGGGCGCGCGAGCAAGGTGGAAAAGTGCTCGTGCATTGTCGGGTCGGCGTATCGCGCAGCGCGACAGTCACAATCGCATATGTCATGAAGCACCTCGGAATCTCCCTCGTCGAGGCGTACCTTGTTGTACGCTCGCGCCGTTTGAGCGTACTAATCCAGCCGAACATGCGTTTAATGTATAATCTCTGTGGTTGGGAGGTGAAGCTCGCGACTGAGCGTGCGGCGGATGACTCGGAGCGCCTGCGCACCGAACTAGCTCGTGGCGTCAATTGGCCCTACCTTGCACGCGAGGTGCACCTCCTCAACGAGAAGTACCTGCATATGTGAGGAGTCCAGAGAGCCACGCGGATAGCTACCGTTCACCCCCCCCTTCTTCCCTTCTCTCCACCCATCCTCTACTTATGTTTCTCTTTGTCCGGTTCTTTTGTCTCGACCCCCGTCCCCGATATGTGTACCATGCGTTTAGTATTCCAGTCGCTACCTATCTCCTCTTCTGCACCCCTGCATTTGCATTGCCCAAAATTCTCCCACCCCCTACCCTCGTCTCCAATTCTCATAGCCATTCATGAACATAATCATCCACCCCCTACTTTGCCCAGTCTCATACCAACCCCCCCCCCTCTCCATGTACGATGACGACGACGACGATGTTGTACGTCTACTTAGCAGTGTATACTTTTGTTATCGGCTGTACAGCATTTGTGATTATGCGTCGTAGTTTTGATAAGTGGCTACTCGCACTGAAAATCTCGAGTTTAATGAGTCAATTCCTGTCCCATAGCGAATAGGACAGTGTCAGTGGATGCAGGTGACCGTTCGCAACAGCATCACTCTCAGCCACTATCACGCTCAGATCCGTATCAAAATGATGAGCTCTACAACACCAATACCACCCCCAGAACGCGCCGTGGAGCTGCACGCCGCTCTAAGCGACATTCGGGCTCGCATCGCTGCTGCGATATCTGATAGGAACTTGCCGGGACTCATACCGAAACTCGTAGCAGTGTCCAAGTACAAGCCCGCAGCAGACATACGTGCATGCTATGATGCAGGGCAGCGCGACTTTGGCGAGAACTACGTCCAGGAGCTCATCGACAAAGCAGCTGCACTGCCACGCGACGTGCGCTGGCACTTTATCGGCACCGTACAGTCGAATAAAGCCAAAGTACTCGCCGGTGAGCCTTTCCTGTCTTTCTCCCTCCTTTACTCCTTTCTGGGGAAGGGGAGGGACAAGACACTGATCGATCGGCAGGCGTGGAGAACTTGTACGCTGTGCAGACGCTCGCGAGCACCAAAGTCGCCGACGCGCTGAACCGGCACCGCGCGGCGACGACGCACGCCCCGCTGCGCGTGTTCGTGCAGATCAACACGTCCGGAGAGGCCGCGAAGGGCGGGGTAGCGCCGGGGCCAGACGCAGACGAGGGGATGATACAGCTTGCGACGTACGTCGTTCGCGCGTGTCCGCGCCTGCGCCTCGTTGGGCTGATGACGATCGGCGCGGCTGGCGCTGGTGATCGCGACTTTGCGGTGCTCAGGGAGGCGCGTGATCAACTGGTGCGCGCGTTGCCGGCCGATGGGGTATGGGGCGAGGATGCGGAGGAGGGGGAGGGTGGGGAGGGAGCAGCAGGGAGGAGGTTACTGTTGAGTATGGGCATGTCGGACGACTTTGAGTTGGCGCTGGGTGCTGGCTCGGATATCGTCCGCGTTGGGACGGGCATCTTTGGTGCGCGGCCGCAGAGGAAGGGAGGGCCTGACGCTCCTGCCGGGCAGTCGTAAGATAACTAGGTTTATACACTGTCCAAGATACTGTCGGTGCGTCCTTGTCGTTCAGTTGATCGATAGGATATGTATGCAGCTTTTCTGTATCTCCCACAATAGATACGGGTTGTACTTGCGTTTGATATCTCCTGTGCTCTAGGTGATCATACGAAAAAGAAAAAAAATGCCAGGACCGTGGATTGAACACGGGACCTCCAGAATGCATAGTACTTCAGTCTGTTGCTCTCCCAGCTGAGCTACCCCGGCATGCAAATACAACGCCTCCAGTTACTACTCGTGCCAGGATTGCGCCATCACAGACAGACCCAATTCGGCGCGTGGCACCAATTTCCCAGTCTAACCGTCTCTAACGCTTCGACGTCGCCGAGCGCGGCGTGTATTGACCTTCGGACTCGTGAATATCAGGAAGCATATCAAGGTCGACACGAACTAAGCTAGGCTCTACTCTCGTATGATTCCCTCAAAATCCCACGAACCAATCCGTGATCGGGAATCGTCGTTGAACGCGTAACGTGTTAGGGAACGCTGTAGCGACAAGTCAGGTAATGTGTTTGCCGTGTGCGTAGGGGGAGAGGGGATTGAGCTGAAGACTTGGCAGATACGCCTTGTGCCGCACGGCAAGTCCTGGTGGGGCTTGCACATCAGTTCGGTTCGTGTCCTCGGTAAGAACATTTAGAAGAAACTACCTGAAACCTACTCTTAGTATGGCCACGAGGGTGCTCCAACAATTAACTTGGTTAGATCTGGCGATGTTCGTTCCTTCGGTCTTTCTGCCCACTTTTCCATTTTCGTATGGTTTCGCCGTCTGCAGGCCTTGCATACAGTATGCTCCCCTTGGCTCCAACAATAATTAGGGGTGCACCCACATGACTCGTGTATGAAGTGCTATCTCTCCATGCTGTGGCGTTTCTGCGCTCTTCCATACCCCCGCGGTCCTGTTCGTTCCGCTGGGATTGTATCACCTCCCAGCGTGATATGAGTCCGCTAATCGCTGGTTTATTCATGCCGCTATCACATTCTCATTTCCGACTGATGGCCTCACTCTCCCCCTCCAGCTACCGCATGTTTTCTGATGTTCAATTCGTTTAGAGTCTAGCTCGTTTTTCCCCCAATTTCTAGCACATTCGACATTCCTCAGGTTCTCCTTTAGCTTACCCTGGAAGGCGCCATCGTTTTCGTCGAATATCCAAACATGGCTGGCGGTTGACGAAGACCGAGGTCATATATCCATCGACTTGGGTCTCGGAGCCACGGAGATGAAACTTTTCCAAATTCCTCGAGATCACGTTGCGTTTGGCTTCATTTTACGTGGAGCCGTCGATGGCCGTCGATGCATTGTCCACTGAATGCATACATTCCCCGCCAATGCCTTTTCTTGCAGGTCGAAACCCAACAGCAAATCACCAACTTCGACCTCTAGGTCTGGGCTCCTCCGCCGCCCTGTGTACTGTGGGCCTTTTGGTCTGCCTGGGCTCTCGGTAGCCCATTTTCCGAACAAACGTCTCAATAAGGCAGGTTGTGGCTATAGTATCCTATCGGAAAGGCTCCAGAGATCTTCGCTCGTCGTCAGGTCATTTGCGTCCTGCACCAGCGCTTTCGCCCACAAATAGACTCAGGGCCTTGTTTCTGCGGCCCTTTTTGGGTTCACTGCCATAATAAACACTTCCCAACAATCTCTGGCTATTGAGCTTGTTTTGCTAATCGGGTCCAACATCGGTATTTCTCCATCTAAGCTTTCTGGGGAACAATGGAACGAAATAACTCGATACAGCAGGGGAAATGTGAAAGTTTACTACGTTATTTTGCGGCAATCGCCGCATACTTCGGTTCTCAATGCGATGAGAAAAGTGATGTCCGTGATAGTCTTACCCTATGTACCACGCCCCGCCAACGTGGCCATCTCACACTACCCTTTCAGAACAACGTTTTCCCCTCATTTTCCCACCTACTTCAACCAGCTGTTGCCCTCGTCAATGTATTCTTACTGCCCCCCTACTCCTACCCCAGAGCTTGAGGCTCTAGCCCACAACGTTCCGCTATCGTTATTTTTACCGATTGGACGCCATGTCTTCCGAGCCGTACCAAGACTCTGGCGCGCACCGTATCAAGCGCAAGCCACCACCACCATTTCCGTACTCAGCGCGCTACCCCGAGCCCGACCCAACCGACCCTTTTGCCCCGCTTTCCGTCCTCCGTGATCGTACCGCGACTTTCACAAACTCAGCATACGAGTCTCCCATTGCCATAATTCAGGACCCAGCGCCTGGGGCCTCTAAGGTGCATGATCTCGCGACCTTCATTGTGCACCAGCGAAAGAACGGCACTCCTCCTGGCCTCCAGTTTGGAGAGAACCGCTGGTTAGGACATGCATCCCAACTACGCAAAGGGGCTTCTTTGGGCCTTGGACTACACGAAAACTCGTCCAGCGAAGCCCCTACGACGAACGCGATCGCTTTGACGACGCCGCGCCCGGGTGCGAGAGAGACACGGCGACGCGAGTCGCGGCGTCGCTCACAATCGGTGTTTGCGCTGCGCTCGGGCGCGTTTTCCTTCTGGGATTCGCGGGGCGCTCTAGAACCCCAGTCCAACGTGGACTCGCCTGTCAGCCGACGGCACTCGCTGCTGCCATACGACAGCAGTACAAGTGTGCTTACATCCTCTTCGACTTCATCGGGGGAGTCTACACATGGAGTACGGCAGGCAAGTAAGGCCCCCGTACGACCGCGCTCATGCAGCAGTTCGTTCGTAACCGCAGCATTACTTGATGGTGTTCCAGAGTTCTCAGGCGACGCAGTGCCAGTACACAAGAGCATGCATGTCATGCAAGTCGACCTGCCCACACCTCAGGTTGTAGAGGAACGCTCAGAATGCCCTCCTTCGCGTACCCTCTCTCCCCTACCACCCCTCGAGAAACGTACTCCATCAGAATCATCGATTAGCTCCTGGTCCCGCGACTTAGCCTTTTACTCTGCTACTTCACGCCCACAGACCCCCAGTTCAATTCAGAGCAGCCGTCCCACTTCCTTGCCGGCATCTGTCGCCCTAACACACCCTTTTGCACCTGTCGCCCTCTCACCTGCATCCCCGCCACTCTTCACCACTCCACCCCAGACATCTTCCTCTCACCAAAACGCTCCGACAGTCGCAACCACTCTCCCACCCAGTATCTCGAACTCCCGTCGTGTGTCTACGCCACCGGAAAACCTAGATGCCTTACCTCTGCAATTGAACTTCCGTTTCCCGAAACAGCAGCGATGTGCCGAATCAGAGCCCGAGTCTGTCGAGCGTGAGAACGGGCGCTTCGCCCGGCTACGTGCACTCACATCAACGGGATCCCAAAGGCAAAGAATCAGCGCTTCATCGTCGCTGCGCAGCACACTGCAGGCTGCTGCTGATGCTGCAGACAGGCTTGCTTCTCAAGACGCTTCTATTGACGCACTCCCTCCGGCCCCCACTCCTGCAGTCACGCAGGCACAGGCCATCGTGGCCGAGAACTTAGTGATGTCACCTGTTGCCGAGACTGCTCCCGATTGGAAGGAACGCGAGGTCGACCAACGCGCACAGGTGCAGCCAGGGAGCCAGGCCTGTGCTGCCGAGCGGCATAGCCACGCAGCTTCCCCTGTTCCGCATCAAAATGGCGACAACGTCCCGTCTGCGTCGCGTAATCAGAGCGTCGCCAGCGCGAGACCCACACCTTCAAAGCCTGTCCCCAAGCCAGAATCAGGATCCACGCCTGCGTTGAAGCACCGTTCACTATCTCGGAGCTCCCAAAGATGTTCATCGAGGCGCAGTGCCTCGACACCATTGCCTATATCCCGTCCTCTACCGAGCCCACCCACTGTCACTGCACATCCAAATCCGGAGCCAGTCGCGAAGTCTCCACCTACCCCTCCCCCGCGTGCGAATGGACACGGACTGGCGCGCACGCAAGGTTCAGCACGCAGCTTCGACATCCATACACAGCGTCGTCCACGCGGCGTCGTCCGCAACGTCACACACCGGCCTTCCTGCAGGCGCAGCAGCCCCACGTGCACCCTGTGCGCTTCCACCTGCTCCACAATCTGCTCACCCCTTTCCGCCAGCCCAAGCGAGCAACCTGCCCCCGCCACCACCTCCACGCGCCGCACACACCATCCCCCTGCCGTCGCGCATGGCGCACGCGTCGGCCTCGAGCGTCGTACAGTCGGCATCTTCGAGTTCGTCGCACGTAGACAGCATGTCAACGGCATCGGCGCCTCAACTGCGGCGCCGCGATGCGTCCCCCTCGTCGTCGTCGCATGGCCGGCATAGTCCTCACATATCTGAGAGGACATCACCATCACCACCACGGCCATCATCCTTATCATCTTGCGCACCCACGCTCGCTATCCGAGCCAGGACCATCGGGAATGCTGAGCTCGACGCAGCTCGCACACTGCCGCGCGCATGCAGGTCGTGCGTGAGAACGGCGTGCGCGTGCAGTTCGGAGAGTTATGGCGCACACAACGCACGGTGGTGATATTCATCCGGACACTTCTGGTACGCACACATCACTCATCTTTTTAATTCCCCTGGGATCGCTAAACGTAAAACATCATGCAGGTGCCCGTTGTGTCAGGACTACCTTACGTCGCTCATGCGCGACTGGAGACCACGCCGCGCTCTCGCGCTCCGGCGTGCGCCTCATCGTGATCGGATGTGGGTCGTATGGGCTCATCCGCTCCTATCGCCGTGCGTGTCTCAAAACTATACTGACCTCCGCCTAACGAACGTCTCTCACACCTACAGAGATCTTCCGCCTACCCTACGAGCTCTACGTCGACGCGTCGCCAGGCCAGGAGCTCTACCGCGCGCTCGGCATGGGCCAAGCCCCGTCCGGCGCACAGAAGACGCGCCCCGCGACCGAGGGCAGCTCGACAGGATCGTACGTGCGACACGGCGCCATGAGCGGGCTCGCGATGGTCGTCGCGCACGCCCTGCGCGTCGGGATGCCCGTGTGGGCGCGGGGCGGCGACGCGGCGCAGCTCGGGGGCGAATTCGTGCTTGGGCCAGGGTACGTGTGGCGGACCCTAATATAACTATTTTCCCCCTATTCTTGACCCCGATCGCACCAGGCTGAGCTGCACGTATGCGCACCGGATGCAGAGCACGGCGGGCCATGCGCCGATCGTGGACGTCCTCGCGGCGGCGGGCGTGCGGCCCACGCGGAAGCACGCAGGAGGGCCCGTCGCCCCCGCGTCGTCGGCGTCGATGATGATGCAGAGCGCTGGCGTCGGGACTCTGTCGGTACGGCCGAATATCAGTCTGCCGCTCGAGCGCGGGCGCGAGGCCAAGGTACTTTCCGTTGTACGGGAGGAGGCGTGTGGCTCGTGCGGAACGTGCGAGGGATGCGCAGAGGCGCTCAACATTGATCTGGAGTCTACAGCGTCGGGCGAGTGGAGCATGGTCGTGACGGGGAACACGCGCTCCATGCGCTGAGACGATATTATTTTGACGGACTTGCCGGTCAAGTCAGGTCTGTTTTGGGAGCTGTGTCGGGATCAGAGTATCTTATCATATGAGCGCCTGAGCGAACGGACGACCTGCCTTTTGGTTAGTGTGATAATATGTGTAGTTATTTTTTTTATCGCTCGCGAGATTGCTGATGATAGCATTGCTCGCAAAAGTTGATAGATGCAATGTACAAAATACAGGTATTGATGATGCACGACAACTCCGAAGATAAGACAGTGACAAGAACGCAGGTGTTGAGAGTGGGAGGTCTCATGCCCAATTGTCGATAAGCGCGTCGCGCATCTCGCCGACGACAGCACCTGCATTCTGTCCTTGGAGTTCTGCGGAAGAGGACGAGAATAGGTAATAGAAAGAAAAAAAAGAGGGGATGCGCACTAAACGTCGCTTCAATGACACTGATCTCCGTCGCGGTGGTGTCGAGACCGGTGAACGCACACCAGTCATTGACGACCAGGCCGGCGCCAATAACGTCGGACCCTCTATTGACAGTACCAGCCTTACAGCAAACCATCAGCAGTGCGATCGCAGGAGGGAGGGGGGAGAGTAGGACGGACCACTAGTGGGACCTGTAGTAGACTCGAAAGCTCATCCTGGTCTTGGACGGAAGTCTTGGGATGGACGAGGCCTCCCTGGTTCGTGATCGCGCAGTACGAACCGACGAGGACGTTTTCGGCGATGGTCTGGCGGAAGACCTCGACCTTAAGGACGTCCGCGATGATCTCCTCCGTCTCGCGATCGACGTCGGGGTGCACGAGCGCGACATGGTCGTTGCACGCGATGACGTTACCAAGCGCGGAGAGGCGTTCTTCGACGCGCTGGAGGGCGACGGCGTCCGGGAGGGCATTGCGAAGGTGCTGAAGTTCCTGATCGGTCGTCGATGCCGGCACGAGGAGCCCGTGGCGGTTGCCGGCGGTGAGACGGCCGATGATGCGCGTGCCGCCGATGGAGGTGTGCACGACGGGGATGATCTCGCTGAGCTCTGCCTCGAATGCGGAGTAGAAATTGGTGCTGCCCTGGATGGCGACGAGGCAGTACGAGTTTGTGAGTTTGGAAAACACGCCGATATCGCTGCTGTTTTCGAATTGGAGACCTGTACAGTGGGTTAAGTTTTTTTTGAGAAAACGTCGACAGTGAACGTACGAGTCGCCATGTTGACGAGGACAAGCTGATGAGGATAAGCGAAGGGTTTGGGTTGAGAGGGGAAGAGGAGGACTCGGAAGTACAAGTACTTGTGGTTGTCCGGAACCGGATCGAGTCACCAGCGAGTCATGTTTCTTCGACACAGAAATGTCTGTCGCACTCTGCTCGCTCGGCGCTACGTCCAGTCATCGCCATCTTCGGTGACAGCAATCGAGAAGATATTATTGGACACTATCAAGGTGTGTCTGAATGTCTGTCCGTCTTTTGTCTGACAACTTTGGGCACAGGCAAATGGACCCGTGTCCTACGCGACGTACATGCAACACTGCTTGTCTCACCCCACAGAAGGCTACTACATGAACCCTGAGAACGCCGTGATTGGTGCCCGGGGTGACTTTATTACCAGCCCAGAGATCAGCCAGATATTTGGTGAGGCGCGTGCACCCCTTCTTGGGCATGACCAACGACGATAATGAACCGTCCTGTGGACGCGTAGCTCTTGGGTATATGGTTAATGTCACAATATTTCAGCAACGGAGTGAAGCACGACATTCAGCTCGTCGAACTTGGGCCAGGGAAAGGCACGCTCATGGATGACATTCTCCGGGTGCGCAACCCCGCATTTATGTGCACCTTGCGTTTACCAGACAGAACCTAACAGACATTGTTGCAAATGCCCAAATATCGCGCTTTCATCAAACACGTCCACCTTGTGGAGTCAAGTCCTTCCCTCCGTGCTGTACAGCAGAAGAAACTAGAGCCATGGGATGGCAAAAACGACCTGAAAATACATTGGCACGACTCGATTGATGACGTCCCTGCGTCAAATGGCATTTACACAATGCTAGTGGCACATGAATTCTTTGATGCGCTCCCATTCCATCTTATCGAAGTACGTGGCTTCGATCTATATTGACCGTGAAAATACATCCTCATATTGTTAGAAAACACACCAAGGTTGGAAAGAGGTCTTGATCACCTCCGCCCGCGACCCGGCTGCCAAAACTATCCTCAGGCCATCCTCGCCTTCGCCCTTAGCTCCAGCCACGCCCTTCCCTTGACCTGTCAGCGTCAACACCAAAAACGCGTTTCCGCCCTATCCTAGCAGCGGAACCTACCCCAGTCTCGACGCTCCTCGGCGCTTCTTCACCACGCTTCGCGTCCCTCCCAATCGGCGCGCGCATCGAGGTTTCTGCCGCTGCCTTCCAAACTGCGCGCAAGCTCGGTACGCTGGTCTCGCAGGGTGCGGGGGGCAGCGCTCTGGTCGTCGATTACGGAACCGACCACGCCGTCGGCAACTCCTTCCGCGTACGCGATTCCACTCTATCCTACTTGCTTTTAATCACTCGCTTCCCCTTAGGCCTTCAAGGGACACGCACTTGCGGACCCATTCGACCGCCCGGGACAGGCAGACCTCACCGCCAATGTCGACTTTGCCTACCTGGCCGAGGCGCTCAAGGGCACCGGTTACGTCCTTCTTCGCTCCCTCCATAATAAAATTGAGCTCATTCGATTAAAAAAAAAAACAGCGATGGCGCACGGCCCGCTATCCCAGCGCGCCTTCCTCCTCCGCATGGGCATCGGCATGCGCGTCGGCACGCTACAGCGCGCAGCGGCGTCCCCTGCGCGCGCGGACGCGCTCACTGAGGCTGCGGTGCGGCTCGTGGACCCCGCGGGGATGGGCAGGGAGTATAAGGTGATGGGCGTGACGGGTGGCGCGACGGCGGCGGCAGATGCGGACTGGGTGTGGCCGTTCGTCGCGGGCGAGATTACGCGAAGAGGAGGAGGCGGCGGCGGCGGCGCCCACGCCCGCGCAGAATTAGGCCCGGGATGCCCGGGCCACTACAGTAGCAGCTCAGTATAGTTTGTGTGCAATCATACCCGATCGACTTTGCAACCGACATTCGGCTCGATCCGGCTGCCCTCGGGCGTGGGTGCCCGTCTTGGGAATGGCTCAGACGATTCCTGCGAGACTTATCTTATCAACACGTAAAGGCGATGGCGATGCCCCGCGTCGGGGGACGTATAACGGGCAGAGTCATCTCGTTCAGGCCATGGCGCAATACCCTCGGCCAGTAGTCGAAGCGTATTTGGTACCGTGACTACTGTCGTACGCATGGGTCGGTGAATCCCATTGTGCCTAGCCCGTGGTGGGCACATGATCCTGCATGTTTCATTGTCAATCGTGTGAGGGAAGGAAGGTAAGTGCACATGGGATCCCCGACCCGCTATACGGCGCATGATAGTGATTCACCGTACGTCTGCTATAGCACATGTATTACTATGGAAGACGTAAAACAAAAAAGGGCCCGCCTGGGGCGCTTATAATAATAAACAGAACACGACTCTGAGGAAAGCGTACTACCTACAAAATACAGATCTGGGGTGGGGGACGTCGTGTATGTGTCATGAGGCCATGCAGTGAATGGATGATATGGTACGATTACACTCGTTGATTGTGATACACTTCGTGACGGTATGTGGCCTTCCTTTTTGTTTTTTTGAAGTCCTACAGTCATGTCCCAAGTCTTGAAGGGCGACTAATGGAACGGAATGATGATGGGACCCCCAACGCGCGTCGGGACGGTGGTCTGGGGAGGTGCTGCTGTGTCTGTGCCCGCGGGGGTCGACGGCAATGTCCCTGACGGCGAGATCGAGGGCCGTGGTGGCGCGCCTGCAGAAAGTGACGTCTTTATCGTCTTGTGGAAATTGTTGTTCGCTACAGTTCAATTTTAGTTCAAAGTGAACCACGTAGACTGGATTCGTAGAACTGACCGACTGCCAGAGACGCCTCCCAGAGCATGACACCGCCGAACGAGGACCAGGTTTTCTGCGCATGCTTTGCGTAGTTCGCCAGCGTGCCCACGTCGACGTACCCCATGCCTGCAGCATCCTTGCTCGCAGGCGCGCCGATGTAGACTTTTATGTTCTTGTTCGCAGATACGGTCTTCGCCCAATGGTCCCTGCACGCATCAGAGTCAGCTCCATGAGCGCGGCGCGCCACGTCAGGCGATTCGCTCACCATGTGGCAAAGTTGTACTCCTGGGAAAACAGTCATACTCAGCACGTGACACCAATACAATCAAATGAAAACCACCTTTGGCTGGTCCAGGCCGCAAAAGTTATTATCTATAATAAAAGGCGATGAGAGAGAGAGAGAGAGAGAGAGAGAGAGAGAGAGGAGAAGGCGCACAGAATTGGACGTAGACGGCGTCGAACGGTGCTCCGTTCAGGGCGTCGCCGATGTTTGCGTCCGGGAATGGACACTGGGGCGCAGCGGTGACGAAGAACTGCTTTTTGGCACCCTTTGCGCGTGCACGGATCTGCTTGACGAACGCAGCGTATCCCGAAGGCGATCCCTGCTCGATATCAAGATCGACCCTGTGGGCGTGCCCGCACGTATCAACAACAAATGAAGGAGGGCAAGCCGGGGGGCGCGCTTACCCGTCCAGCACGGCATCGCCAAACGGACGTGGGGCACCCGAGCCGCCCAAGAACGAATTCCATATCTGATCCGCGAATGCCTGTGCCTGTGAGTCGGAGGAGAACCCAACCTTTGAGTCTGCGCCGCCGAGGCTGAGCGTGACGATCTTCCCGTTCTTCTGGCACGCCTCGATCTGAGGAGCCATGAAGGAGCAGTCCGCGAGACTGGTCCCGCCGAACACAGCGTTGCCAGACGCGCTGCATGTCTTTGCTTCCGTAAGTACGATTCTTTCGAAGCGTCTGAAAAGACGAGAATACACACATTGGCGAGATTGATTTCCGGCTGACCGCCTTTGCCATGGAACACGTCCAGGAACGCGATGATGACGTTGTCTATGGCGCTGTCCTTGCAATAAGCAGAGAGATCCTGTTGCTTTCCTGAACCATCCTGTCCCCAATAACTGGTCATCGTCAGTATTGGCACGGAGTTTTCTGTGGGGAAGCATGTCCGACATACACAGCAAGCTGTGGGAACAATTAACCTACACCCTCTGAGATCGAGGACAGAGATACGCACGTTGTCGTTCCTCGTGATATTATACGCAGGGACTGCGATCGGCGACGGGACAGAAAGGGCAGAGACGGCAAAGGCCAGAAGGAGCAAAACGAAGGGGCCGAGGACCGTCATGCTTGACCAAGGCGTGGTACAAAGCAGCAGGGACGTTTGACACAGGCAAGGGACCTCAAAGAGGAGCATCCCTATGAGTCTACTCTTATAACGATAGAGTATACATAGCAGCCCTGGGAATGGCCCATATCCGCTCGAGCGGACCCTGTCCCGGTTAGCCTTGTCTGGTCCCAACACGGAAAACCAATAGCAAAATTTGCAAATGGTACGCAAGGTGGAATCAAAAAAGAGCACGATGTGCTGGCAGGGGTACGCAGCACGGCAAATGGCCGGAGCTGGAGGAGAGAATGACGGTTCATGTGTATGAGGAGACGATAGGGCGCTTGCCCGCTCTTCGAAGTCCGGCAGCGAGACGGCCCGAGATAAATTCTCACCCAACACACATGGGTCCGTCCGGAGGTAAGCCTGAATTCACAGAGAGGTGAATCGTAGCCTCTGATTGACATCCAAGGAAGCCCGATTGGATGTGCTCATAATTATGGGCGCTGGAATACCGTGATTCGATGCCCACAGGCGTGTGGTCGAAGTTCGCGTCGAAGACAAGTGCAATCGCCAAACCGAAATAACAGCGAAAAGTACGCATGGCACCTCCTGGACCACGCATGGGGATACCGCCGAGAGTTCGTTCCAGCCAGAGATCAAAGCCTAAGCTCTGAGGTCAGCATGAAGACCAAGTGGAAACCTGACGCGACTCGGAGATTCTGATCTCATATGAACTGGAAGCTCGGGAATAATTCAACCTTGTTCAACCGGCGGCATCACCGCTAACGGTCACGTGAGATTTCCATCCCAGCTATGTTCCCTTCCCAATTTGTTGTCGTCATGGTATGGAATCACCACCGTGGCACGCTGGCGAATCTAGGGTCTTTTGAGGTGAAACTGTTTAACTTCTTACCCTGGTGCTGGGTCATTGGTATACAGACACGGACCGTGTAGTGATGGGAAGGTCCGGTTCTGAACTTCAGTCCGAACCCGAACCGGACCGGCCCGGACGCCAATTGAGGGGTCCGGTTCAGCTATTTGTCTTGAACCGGACCAATGGTTCCGTTCACAGTTCGGCAAAATCCTGAACCTGAGAGAACGCGTTCGAATGCGTTCGAACGCGCAAACACTCCTCCCTCAACTTTGGTGCCATCTCACCTGGGTGGGGGTCTTTGTTATCTCCACCCTAGTTCTGACTCGGACCTGTGTTACCCCAGGCCTTCGTTATGACCTTGCACTATGTGAATGTCAGACCAACTATAGCACACTCTGCTCACTTCCCCAGCATGCCGCACTCGTGTGCAGCCTTAGCGACTCAAACCCAACGCGTCCCTGACACAGGCGGCCACCTATGCGCAAAATTGCGCCGCGTGGAAGCATGCGCGACCATTTCCGACCACCAGTGACCACCTGACCCAGTGAGACTCACCATTTCCCTCCCCGACCCTGCTGCACCCATGCGCGGCTTTAGCCCTTCAACACCGACGCGTTCCCGACACAGGCGGCCATATATGCACAATTTCGTGCCGCGCAGAAGGGTGCGCGACCGTTTACGACCACCAACGGGGCTCCATCCTCCATTTCCCTCCCCAACCTCGCCGCACCCACACGCGGCTTTAGCCCTTCAATACCGAAGCTTCCATGATTACCATGGACCCATGTACGATACTGCACGCTCTGCGGAGGCCTGCACAACTGCAAGCGACATCCATGTCCACCACATCAGAGGCTTTGGCAAGGGTGGTGTGACAATGACAAGGGACACGCTACCGACACACCCGAGGTACCACCAGGACCACGATCATGACCAGGACCCCAGGACCACTGTGACTGCAGCTCCGAGTCAAGTGCACCGCTGACCACGACCAGGCCACAAGCAAGCACGCTGATCAGTAATTTTTACTTTTTACTACACCTGTACTGTACATAGTATCAATAGATTATATTTCTTTGTTCATACCCCAAATCGTTGATACCACTGTCCCTAAGCGCTAGGAAACAGTCTGAGATGAGCGCAGAGTCTAGAGGGTGTGAAGCGTCGCAAGCGGTCACGCAGGTTTCCGCAGGACGCGAGATGTCATGTACAGGTCTGTGGAGATCACGGACGCGTTGGTGTCGAAGGGCTAAGGGCGCGCGCAAGTGCGGCGAGGTCGGGAGAGGCTACATGGAACCTGAGGGTCAGATGGTCCCAAGTGATCGGAAACGGTCGCGCACGCTTCTGCACGGTGCGAAACTTTGTATAGGTGGCCGCCAGGGTCTGGAACGCGTCGGGTTCGAGTTGCTAAGGCCGCGCACGAGTGCAGCATGCTGGAAACGCGAGGAGAGAGCTTCACTGAGCTCTGAAGTCTAAAGGGGGGAAGTCTATTACTTGACTGAGGTGTAAAGTTGTATTTACAGGAGGATATTAAGGAAAGTAAACTAAGGAAAGAGGGAATTAGAGAAACAGGGGAATGCTAAAACACGAAGGGAAGTGTCCAGAATGAGAGAGAAGCTGAGCGCACAGAGCGCGGGAAAGCGATGAAGTGCACGAGAAAGCGACACTTAGAAAGCGCAGAAAAGTGTGGGAAGGCACAAGAGAGTGTGAGCAAGCACAGGGGATCTAGGAAGTAAGTAGAATCTGTGAAAAGTGTTTACAGAGGCCAGAGAGTGTGCAGTTGTATCAGCGTTATACACTTTTTGCAGGGCAGGACAAGGTCCGCCAGTTTGATTTGATTACATAAACCAAAGCCCTGTTATAGGGTTCAGTTCGGGGTTCGGGACCTCCCTGAACCCGAACCGGACCATATGAACCCAAACCAAGGTTCTGGTTCAGGGTTCGGGAATTCCCCCGAACTGAACCGATGGTCTGGTTCTCAGTTCGGCCAAAAGAGGCAAAGAACCGAACTGAACCGAACTTTCCCATCACTACACGGACGCTCACTGACAAAGGAATGGTAGAACTAGTACCGGACTCGGTAGAGCAACCAGCTTTCCTCTCGCGGAGGAATCTCAGGGGTATCGATCGTTGTCTATACACATACGGAACCGAGCCTAGCGACAAGGGCTGTCCTTGAACGCTCTCTGTACATCACTTCCTTCAAGGTACGTAGACTTATTCTTATTATCGCGGTCTCTGGCTTCCCAAAATGAAAGACAATTAAGTCTAGAGAGGATCGATCGGTCGATTCCGGTACCGTTCTGAATAGCCAGTAATGAAGATTCCATTCTAGCACTTATTGTCTGACATAGCGAGTTACCGACCGCGGCGGTCTTCTGGGCACATCGATAACCAAAGTCCCATCATCACCAAAGCGTGCCCGCACTGCTCCCAGATCGACCTCTCTCGGTGGCAAAGCAACGTGCCACTCATAATGACCTGCAAAAATCAGCACAAATGAACTGGTAGCTCCGTAAAAGCCACTCACAATCGTGTTCCAGATGCCACGCGTCCGCGACCACCGCAAGCCGCCCCCCGCGCCGCGCAGAGATGGTGACCATCTCCGGCGCGAGCGGCGCGCCGCCCGGGCGCGGCAGCACGATCGACAGCGTATGCATGGTGTCCGAGCTCACGATGCGTGCAGGTGGCACGTTGTGTCCCGCCAGCGCTCCACGGCGCACGTGCGCGAGTGGCGATTCTGGGCGCGGCGGTGCCGTCGGCTGCTGCTGCTGCTGCACGGGGGAACGCCTTTCTTCCGTCGTCTCCATGGAAACGGGGGGCGATACACTCCGCTTCGCTGGATTGCGGATGGGGGAAGGCTGCTGCTGCCGCTGCGTTTGGGGCCAGGGCACGGCTGCTGCGGGGTTCGCACGGGATCCACGCACGCGGACGGTCGAGAGCCAATGGACCTTCTTTGTCGCTTTGCAGGCCGCCCGCGTCGACGCTGCTGATGCGGGCGTAAGAGAAAGGTCGTGTCGCGTGCTCGTCTTGCCCCAAGTCCTGCTCAGGTTGTGGAGTCGCACCGGAGTGGTCACCGCGCGGGGGCGTACGCCGATGATAAAATGGTGATTAGAAGAAGACGCGGCAAAAAGCATCTTGGTTTGGAGGTGCAACGAGTTCAAGGTCTGCCCACGTTCGTACCTCATCATACGGTGATATATGCACACAGTTCTAGAACAGACTGGTGACGCGTTGCCCGCCGGGCTTGCAGTACAGATTCGGTCTAAGTCCACTTGCCGGTCGAGGTTACGATCTTCAAACCAGGGATGGTAACTTAGCGTGTAGTCTGAAACTGACGTCAGCGCGTAGGAAGCTGTTTTTCCGCCCGGCTCGAAGCCTGTGCACAAGGGAGGAATAGTCCATATTCATAAAACGATAGTTGTAGCTAGTGTACATGAAGCTTAAGCCGTATCATTGATATAACAAGCCTTGCTTTACCAGACAAGTCGATCGACATAACTCACTCTACTAGGTATCGTGAAGCATATGCGCAATTGAAACTGGGTATAGCGTGACTCGCTTTTGGTTTACCGCCTCTCGCGGACGAAGAAGTGTAGTACAACAAAGCTCGAGGCCGTGAACGTGACGAAGAAAATGCCCAGCAACACGATGTTCGGCCACCAGAACGATTGCGCGCGCAGCCCGAACGTAGAGAGGATAGTTGCCGCCGGGACGTCGAGCTCAACTCCGAACTGAGTCACACACGCGCGTCAGATTAATTCACCGCAAGGAACGGAAAGTGTACTAACTTTGTCTTCCTTGAGTTGCAGGAAGCGAAGCTCGTTGACGGCGAGTGCCTCAAATGCAGCGTGGAAGAACGAGACGGTATGCAACCATTGTAACCAAGGCTTGACCTTCGAGCGATTGATCAAGAGACCAGTGAATAGCAAGCTGTGGAACAAGAAACCTCAGTAACCCCATAGCGTCTTGCGTGAGTGTCAAGCGCTCACTTGAACAACATGACCATCGTGCCAATCAGACTCGCGACGCTCGTGTTCGCACATGCAATGGAGATGAGCAGAATCACGCTTGCCGTGGTCAGGTTGAAAAGCACGAGCGTGAGAATAAACTTCCAGAAAGCTGTCACTGTCGGAACGAAGCCGACCAGTCCATAGACGATGCCTCCGAAGAGCAATGGCGGCACAACGCGCAGCGGAAGGATGTCAAATAGGATCTAGACGGATGGTGTTGCCGTGGTGTCATAGAATGGGGTGAGATAACCATACCTTGGACGTGAAGTAGGTGAAAGAGGAGTAATATCCGTTTGATCTTGTTGGCGGTGTGCGTTAGAAGGGGTACAATGGCGGTTAGGGTTCTGAGGTCGTACCTTTCCCGCATGAAAAGTATACGCTCGTTGGCGAATAGCCCAAGACTCGACAAGCACGAAAAACCGAACAGGGCCAAGGTGAAGAAAAACACGCCTGCGAAACAAGCGTCAGCCCAATACATCGCAGTCTGAACCAGGGAATGCTCACCCAATCTATTTTGGAATCCACCGATGTCGTTCGACACGTTATGGTAGAACAGTCCACATAGCACTAGATGGAGATAGACTCGGTAACCAAACCAGAACACGGCACGGGCGACAACTCACGAGCTGCTGCAATCGATGCCGAATACTGGAAAGTCAAAAGCGCTGGGTCGCGATACATATTCTTGAACGCCCGGCCGCTCAGGATCCTGAACTGCGTCGTCCACGTTGCGCGCTTGCGCCCGCGCAGCAGCGTGCTCTCGACTACCACGTCCGGCAACTCGTTGCTACCATCGGGACCCTGTGCGGGCTGCGCGACGGCACGGATGTCCTCACGGATACCCACCGCGATGTCGCTCGTAGCGTATGCATCGACGAGCGCGGAGACGTGAGGCATAAGCTGCGGCCCTGAGTCGCTGCCATGTGTAGTGCTGAGCGAGACAACTTCAAGGAGCTGCGAGGTCTTGCGCCGCAGGAAGCTTTCGCCATTTCCGTTGCCGTCGCCATCGCCGTGTCGCCGTACTTGCAACTCGGTTTCGTCGTCGGCGGAAGAGGACGACTGACCGCCGCTGGAGACGTGTGCCTCATGACGTGAAGGAAGGAGGGCTTGTTCTTCATCGCGTAAAGAGGCAGATGCTGTTACTTCACCGCTTGGCGAGATCACACCAGTCGAGGTATTTCCAGACCCTTTTGACTCCTTCTCGACGGATGCGGTGAGGTCAACTACATGGGATCGTAAGTAGGCGGCGTTGCTGCACGGAGGCAGACTTGCGTACTGAGGTAATCCGCAATATTAAATCCTGGAGGACAATGCTGTCCGACGGAATCGAAATAGGACTGGCATTTCCCAAATTCACCGGCATACACGAGGCGTCCCTGTGCGAGAAGCACGAGCTGATCGAAAAGAGCAACTATGTTACTACGTGGTTGATGAATCGTGAAGACCACAGTGCGGTTGTAGTTGCGCGCGAGTGAGACGAGGCTCTCAACAACGTTGAAGGCGTTGTACGCGTCGAGGCCTGCAAGTGCGTTGTAAAGAAGAATCTTGGTTATCCCATGTACGAAACGTACCGCTAGTGGGTTCATCAAGGAACAGGATAGATGGGCTAGTCACGAGTTCGCACGCGATCGAGACGCGTCGCTTCTCTCCTCCAGAGATAGAGCGATGACCTAGGGGAGTTCAATCGACGTATGACAAAAGATCGAACACGAGCGCACCAGAGTCTCCAATTCTGGAATCTTTGATACCGAGTATACCTAGTTCGTTCATTGTCTCCAACGTTCTGAACTGTTTTGCCTCGATGCTCATATCCCTTGGCAGTCTCAACAGCGCAGAATACAGGATGGTCTCATAGACGGTGAGGGTACTCATGAGCGTATCTTCCTGGTCCACAAAGCCGATGACATTTCTGAAATCTGCGTCGGAGACTTCACGACCGTTGACAAGGGTCGTCCCCCCAACCAGACCGCGCTTGCGCTTGCGCGCGAGGATGTCAAGGAAGGTTGACTTGCCAGCGCCGGACGCGCCCATGATTGCGAGAACCTGACCCGGGCGCACGGAGCCGGTGATGCCCTCAAGGATTGGTCGGCCATTAAGTGTGTAGGAAATGTTCGAGAAATGAAGTGTCGCTGGGACGTGATCGGCCATTAGCTGTGCAACCTCCGCATCTGGAAGGCGGATAGCGCCAATGTCGGACTTCCGCGCACGACCAGCGTACCAGAGCACTGAAAGGTGTTATTGGGACGAAAACGGTCGACAACAGCACATACCCGCTGATATCAAAACTGCGGTCAACCCAGCTCCGGCCACGCTTAACGCAATCCATTGCGTGTTGTTTGGTTTGGGTGGTCTCTGAAATAAAACCATTAACGCAAGAGTCAAGTAAGGAAAACCTAGAGACGCACGACGTAACCAGGAACTTGACTGTAGTGCAGGCACTCTCCACCTTCGCAAGTCAATGAGATGTATCGGTCGCCGAAGATGTCGTTAATCAATTGGTTCATCGCTGGCTCCTCGAATTTACATCCGGCGCCCGTCTTGCAGCTAAACGTAGCAGGCCCTTTGATCTCCTCTGTCAAGAAATCTCCAATGTCTATCCTTGTTTCAGCACAGCACCAACAACGGGGCGCCAAGTACATACCGACGCTACCATCTTCGCCGCAAATGAATCTTCCCGGAACGCAGCTACACTTCATCTTCTCGCACACGTATGACGTAGTGTTGTAATCGTATCCTAGGGTTACTTCCGTCTTGCACGAATCGAGTGCGCAGTAAAATGACTCGACCTGGGCGGTCCAAAATTGAAAATCGCACGTTGCGTCCATTTTGTCGCAGCTGAAGGTGACCTGGGGAGGGCGATCGGGTAACATATCAAGGATTTTGCGGTCTGCGTCGTATGAGTCGCACGAGTCGTAGGGACTCATAGAGGGTGTGATATATGCGTACTGGTAACATCGCAGAACTGGTGGTTATTGAAGACGGTCTCGCCGCCTTTGTAGCAGGTCATGTTTACGGAGTCCACAGCATCTAAGTTGGTTGTGTTACCGCGAATGGGGAAGTTCGTGCAAGCGTTGTCGATTTGGCAGACTGGAGATGTGTCAGATAACAATGGGGTACAGAGCAATGGAGGGACAGACCATTGCAGTTGATTCCTCCCCAGCCTTCTCCGCATTCGCATTCCTTTCCATCTTCACGTAAGTGCCGCTCTCCTCCGTCCGCAAGAGAGTCACATTCTACGCATAGATGATGAATCCTGAGCGAGTTTCTGAGTTACGTTCGAAAAGGATACATACGTGGTGTCAAACAGTCGATCCCTCCCCACCCAGGCGGACAATTGCATTGACCATTATATGGATCGCATTCACCGTATTGACCACATGTAAATGCAGGGAGCATGCAGTTGAAGCAGGGAGGACATTTCCCTGACAAAGGTGGTGTAAGGAGGTAACCAGGAGATACGTTGGGAAGGACAGATACCTTTCGAAGGAGCGAGGTTGTCAAACGCCTAATGGTATTAGGGAGCGTGGTCAACCAAAGCGTCCTAGCACACACAGAAGGGACGCACCGAGAACCGATAGCTCGAAACGTCATAGTCCGAGCTGTTGCCTCTTCTTGACTTCGCATTGACGGTTAGTGGGATCAAAAGGGTAACTAGTGTTGCCCATTGCCTGAGGTGCATGGTTGAGAGAGGGATAGGGTCCCAAGGCCAGGCGAGTTGAGTGGGAAGAAAAACAGAGAAAGGACCCGGGGCTCGGAGGTCCACAAGTGACCGTCGCGTCAACTGACGGTCCGCTCAAGCGCTCACGCTCACAGCTCGAAGCCTGAGTTTGACGCTCAGAGCATGCTCAGAGGCAACGCTCCCAGGAACCCCAACGGCCTCAACCAACAGAGGCAAGCATCACCGCCCATTTCCCTGTCTTTTCTGATGTTGTTCAGTCAGCCGTCATCACAAATCCGCGATGGGCCTGGTGCTGGACACCCTCATTTTCGCAGTTGCATGGACACATGTTCTGCTGGCTCCTTATACAAAAGTCGAGGAGAGCTTCAACCTTCACGCCACACATAATATTCTTTTCCGTGGTGTTCGTCCCAGTGCGCTTCTGGAGGTGAGATTTGGACCCATCGTCATGTGGTCCCACCCGTGACACGAACGTGCCCTCACCCTCTAGTTCGATCACAAAGTCTTCCCCGGAGCCGTACCCCGTTCATTTTTGGGAAGCTTAATCTTGGCTTGGCTCTCTAGCCATGCCGCTCGGCTAGCGAATGACCTCTCCCTGATCACTACCAAGTTCGACCTCCAAATCGTCAGTTCGTACTCTCCCTAGCTGTCCACCTTGCCGCGGTTGACACGTACCAGTCCGCCTCGTCCTCGCAAGTATAAATGCACAAGGGCTTTGCTTCCTTCGACGCGCGGTCGCGCGTCGTTTCGGGCGCTCGACGTCCGTCTTGTTTGCCCTCATTACCGTGAGCCAGTTCCACCTGCCATTCTGGATGGGACGGACGTTGCCCAACATGTTTGCGCTGCCATTAGGTTGGTTATGGTCTAATAATCACTCCAACCATTCCTTCACACCTCCCGTCTATAGTGAACTTTGCGCTATATCAACTATTAGGAAATGGAACCAGGCCGGCGTTTCGCGCGGTGGCGCTACTGACATTTGCTGCGGTGGTGATCCGCGCAGAGCTTGCTGCTCTTCTAGGTTCCTTCGCTATCCAACTCTTGCTAGATGGAAGGACCTCTCTCACCCGTCTCATCAAAGTCGGCCTAATCTCCGGTCTAGTATCCGTTGGTGTGTTACTTTTCTTTCCCCTGCATCTGCACGCGTTCACACATTCGCAGCTTCCACGGTACTAATTGACTCGTATTTTTGGGACCAGTGGCCCCTCTGGCCCGAGTTCTTTAGCATATATTTCAACGTTTATGAGGGCAAGAGCGCTGAGTGGGGTGTTGGTATCCTCTTCATTCGGTTATTGCGCCATCTCATCCTGCTTAGGTATCTCCGTTCTGGACTTACCTCACGACCCTCCTCCCACGCCTTCTTATGGCGACCGCGCTATTCATCCCCATTGGTTTTATACGAGACGCTCGCGTCCGAGCACTCGTCCAACCCGCTCTTCTCTTCGTCCTCCTCATGAGCTTCATTGGGCACAAAGAATGGCGCTTCGTTGTATACGTCGTGCCATTATTGAACATCGCTGCCGCGCAAGGTGCCCGGGTCCTGTATGTTTCACCGATTTGATTACGTCAGGAAGCTGAGACATCCGTGTTTTTGTTTTTCGCGGGTAAAAACAGTTTGAACAGGCGCAAAGGAAGCATTTGGGGAAGGTTGGCGTTCCTCACGGTGGCGGGCGCTCTCATGCTCAACACAGTTGTCACCGTTCTCCTCACGCGCGCATCGATGGCCAACTACCCGGGCGGCACCGCTCTCGCGCTGCTGAATGAGCGCTACGCAGACTCCGCATACGGTAAGGCTACACTCGTCCCCTCGACATGTACGCAGTGCGCCGATCGGCCGACTAATGAACATGTGTGTGTATGCGTGCGCGACACGACAGTGCACGTCCACGTCTCAAACCTCGCCGCGCAGAGTGGCGCCTCGCTCTTCCTCCACACTCACGCGCCGCCTTACCGCGAACGCATTGGCGTCCTTCCGCCCACTGCACCTGCCATTTACCACCCGTGGGTTTACAACAAGACCGAGGACCTCACGCCGGCCGATATCGCTTACAGTTCTGCATTCACGCACGTGATCGCGGAGAGCAGGGACGCGCTACCGATCGGGCGCTGGGAGATCATCGATACCATAGACGGGTTCGAAGGGTGGAAGGTGCATCGTGATGTACTAGGCCTTGTAAAGAAAAGAGGCCTGCAAGGATTGTGGGGCGTATTGGAGATGAAGAAGGCGGAAAAACTGTGGATTTTTGAGAAGCGCGGGGGGCAAACCGGTACAGTGTGACAGCGTTCTCGACTTTTTTTCCTTCTCGTAAAGGTGAATAAATTTCATATTTACAGCGCAAATTCACTGAGTGACGGTTATCCCGAGGTTGTCGCACATTGTAACGCCCTAGTGACGCTCAAATGAAAGAAAATGAAAGAAAAAAACTCTGCCACAGGCTTCACGCTCAGTGACGAGTACGAAAGACAGGTCTCTCTTGACTTTGTGGCTTGTATCTCGTCACACCCTTTCTGTTCATGTGATTGACTGGTCCTCGTTCTGGTAGTCTATCATATGGTACTTATCTAACCACTGGCACGTTTCGAAAACGTTCCAAGAACGAGGACGCTAGTTTAGTGACGACGATCAACACACCCACCTGCATCTAACAGTCGCGTCAAACTCCGCTCGCTCTGGACGTGCTCTACTCAGGGATTTCCACTCATCGGGTTGGCACTTGGAGACCTTTTGGCAATGCAATCGCAAAGCGGCCGCACGCGGCTAAAATGCAGTATGAGCAGTACTCTCATTCATATCCAGAACTGCGATATCGACAGTAAGTCCGGCCCCACCGGCTGCAGTTACGTTTTGATCGACAGGTCTCTGGATAATTCTAAATGGATAAATGACCAGATAGTTGCTGGAGGGTTACATGATACCCAGGAACTTTGACGTTAAAACAACCTCGTCTTCTCACTAGAGAAAGAGGTCGGAACGCCCTCTCCTTCCCGACCTCATCACTTTCCCGATACCTATGTCCACATTCGACCTTAATGTGGACCCTGAGGCCCAGACAGACGTTGGAGACCGTCAGGTTAACGACACTACCGAAAAACAGCGTGGAGACGATGCTGAAACTCAGGCCTCCGGTATGTCGGCCCATTGTTTGACAAGCTCTCCCTCATATACTTTCTAGCCGAGAACTATGGTGACCCTTCGGGCAAGCTGTGGTCGATGTACCTTACCGAGACCAAGAAGGAGGATGGCCAGATGGCTAAAAATTGGGCCGAAGATACGAAAGGGGTCTTAGTATTCGTGAGTTGTGAAACCTCGTTCTACTTTTGTCCCATGCCTAAACTAAAACATTTAAGACCGGTCTTTTCTCGGCCATTGTCGCGACCTTTATCACGGAAAGCTACAAGAAACTATCTCCTGATTCTGGCAATCAAACGGTCGCGTTACTCGCTCAGCTTGTGGACGTCTCCGCAGGAGTACCCGTCGTAGTGCAGAGCAGCCCTCCATTCCATGTGCCCGCCTCTATTGTCAGGGTGAACGTGATGTGGTTCCTCAGCTTGATCCTCAGCTTGTCCTGCGCGCTCCTCGCAACGTTGGTGCAGCAATGGGCCCGAAGGTACCTGGAATATGCGCAGCACCGTGGCGCGCCACGACGGCAGGCTCGTATTCGGGCATACATGTTCGAAGGCGTCGAGCAGTTTCGTTTGTCTCAAACAGTTGAGGCGATCCCTCTCCTTCTTCACACCTCCGTTTTCCTCTTCTTCGCCGGCCTCGTCGACTTCCTCGTCCCCATCAACAAGGTCGTCGCCTTCTCCGCTCTCGGTTGCGTTGTAGTTTTCGCATTGATATACGCGATATTGACGCTATTACCAAGCTTGCATCTCAACTGCCCGTACCGCACACCTTTGTCTGGGATCACATACATTTCACTCCAGCTTTCTGCGCTCAACCTCTTCTCGATCGCCATTGCGATCGAGGGCATGTTCCATGAATTGCTGCTAGACATCAGGCGGCGATCCTACCCGGATATACGAGGGTCTCAGGATGATTGGCCTACCAAGTGGAGGGCGATGCTCGAAGATAAGGTCAGGACACATTACAAACGGTTCTTGCGTGGCCTACGATGGAGGGTCGAGCTTAGCGCTATGGAAGCACCGCCAAGTGTAGATGCGAGTGCACTTCACTGGACACTTACTACTCTTGATGAAGACAAGGATTTCGAAGACTTCGCTGCACGCATGCCGGGATTCTTCAACCCTCGCTCTGGCTCCGATGCGACTTCGATTATACTTTCCCTCATGTCCGAACCAAGGTCCGAACAGTTAACACCTGATCCCATCCTCGGATCCCGTCTTCGTGAGCTTCTAGTCACGTGCTTACCGGGCTCCTCACTTCTCACCGAAGGACAACGCAAAAACCGCCTGCGTGTGTGCCTAAAGAATCTGTGGTATTGTGTCAAGGCATACAATGAGAAGCCGGAGGTGCCCTTAGCCCCGTATATCCGCGCCATCTTCGCAAGTCCTGAAGTAGTTCGCTGGATTCGGACCGAAGAAGACCTCGCTACCCGCTTACTAGGACGCTGCTTTGGAGCGTTGGTCGTCAAGAAGTTGGCGAATGACATGACATCACCCACTCGCACCAGTTTCGCGGCTATCACTGCAGAGATGGCCTGCATATCGCATATCCTCGGCGCCACTGGTGAACAAGTGAACGACTGGCTCGGCCAAGAAGGCGCTATCGAACTCGCAAACGTCATTTCACTCGCATCGGGAGAGCTTAAGGCGTTGGTCGCCAGTGGGACCAAAGGAGTGCCAACTAATGTGGTGGACATCTTTGCACAGACGCTCAGCATCCTTGCAGAAGGGATTGACTCGAGTCACGCTAACGCTAACGTTGAATGGGACACCGACCAGGTGGCACGGTTCCGCAAGATATATTCCAAGTTCGCGAATGCACTCGCTCCAGACCTGCTCAAGGAGCGGCTACGGTACATATCGGACAGGTTGCCCCCGATAGATATTCCCAGTGCTGAACCCGATTCGGAGACTTTATCCCCTGATACGTCCCAGAAACCGCGCGAGATCCAGGTGCGGATGGATGGTGCACCGGATAGTGGTTTTATTGACGGTGACTGCTTAACTCCCTCGCGAGACTAGTGGGTAGCTTTCTATGATGTCCCGATGTGACGCCTTTTCTTGCATGTTACTGCGCACGCCCCGGGGTACCTACTTTCATTAATCTCATGTTCGTAGTGGCACAGATGTCATTTTCGCGTCCATCAGATGCCGGCGGAAGGCAAGTGCGACAACGTTTTCTCGACAACTCTTATCTCGGCCTCGGCCCTACTCTCGTAAAGTGAATAAATTTCATATTATACATCGTAAACTTCGCGAACTGAGTGACGGTTGTCGCGGGGTTGTCGCCTTGGTTGTCGCACACTGTAACGCCCAAGTGACACCTGTGAAAGAAAAGGCTCGGCCACAAGCTTCAAGTCCAGCAGCTGGTATGAAAGATCTTGATTTTGTGGCCCGTATCCTATCATACCCCATATGATTGACTGCATTCTGCTGGTCTATCAACTTACCTAACCAACAGCACAGCACGTTCCGAAAACGTTCCGGGAACGAGGACGCTAATTTCTCCCCCATTCAAGTTAGTGGCGATCAAACTCCGCTCACTTGCGGTGTGCTTTACTCAGGCATCGGGTCGACACTTGGAGTCCTTTTGGCAATGCAATCGCAATGCGGCCGCACTAAATGCAGTACGGGCGGTACTTTCAACCATATCCAGACTGCGATATCGGGTTAAATCAGATCCGACCAGCTGCGGGTCACGTTTTCATGATTGACTCGGACAGGTCTCTGGATAATTCGTGTTTAAATGGATAAATGGTCCGTTGGCTGCTGGAGGGTTACATGATTTCCTAGGAGCACTTGACCTTAACACAGCCTCGTCTTCTCGCTAGTCAAGAGGTTGGAACGCCCTTTTCTTCCCGACCCCATCATTTTCCCGACACTTATGTCCCCATCCGACCTCCACGGAGATCCTGAGGCCCAGGTAGACGTCGAAGAGCATCAGGTTGACGACACCACCGAAAAACAACGTGGAGACATTAGTAAAACTCAGGCCTCCAGTATGTGCGCTCATTGTTTGACGAGCCATCCCTCATATATCTTCTAGCCGAGAACTATGGGGACCCGTCTGGCAGGCTGTGGTCGATGTACCTTACCGAGGCCAAGAAGGAGGACGGTCAGATTACTAAAAAATGGACCGAAGATACGAATGGGGTCCTAGTATTCGTGAGTTCTGAAACCTCGTTCTATATTTGTCCCATGCCTAAACCAAAACATTGAAGACCGGTCTTTTCTCGACCATTGTCGCGGCCTTTATCATGGAAAGCTACAAGAAACTGTCTCCCGATTCGGGTGATCAGACGGTCGCATTACTCACCCAGCTCGTCAACTTCTCCGCCGGAGTACCCGTCGTAGTGCAGAACAGTCCTCCCCCATTCAAAGCGCCAGCTTCCATTGTCAGGGTCAACGTGATGTGGTTCCTCAGCTTGATCCTCAGCGTGTCCTGCGCTCTCCTCGCGACGTTGATGCAGCAATGGGTCCGAAGGTATCTGGAATATGCGCAGCACCGTGGCGCTCCCCGAAGGCGGGCGCGAATCCGGGCGTACATGTTCGAAGGCGTTGAAAGGTTCCGTTTGTCCCAAGCCGTCGAGGCGATCCCTCTCCTCCTCCACACTTCCGTTTTCCTCTTCTTCGCCGGCCTCGTCGACTTCCTTCTCCCCATCAACAAGGTCGTCGCCTTCTCCGTCCTCGGCTGCGTCGTGATTTTCACGTCGATATATGCGATATTTACGCTGTTACCAAGCTTGCATCTCAACTGCCCCTACCGCACACCTCTGTCTGGCATCACATACGTTTTACTCCAGCTTTCTGCGCTCAACCTCTTCTCGATTACCATTGCGATCGAGGGCATATTCCATGGATTACTGCTAGATATCAGGAAGTGGTCCCGCCCGGATGCGCGGAGGTCTCAGGATGACTGGCCTACCAGGTGGAGAGCGAAGCTCGAAGATAAAGTCAGGACACATTACAAACGATTCCGGCGTGGCCTACGGTGGAGGGTCGAGTTCAGTGCTATGGATGCACCGCCAAGTGTAGATGCGAATGCACTTAACTGGACACTTACTACTCTTGATGAAGATAAGGAATTCGAGGACTTTGCCGCACGCATGCCGGGATTCTTCAACCCTCGCGCTGGCGCCGGCTCCGACGCGACCTCGACTATACTTTTTTCACTTATGTCCGGACCAAAGTCCGAACGATCGTCATCTGATGACCCCATCCTCGGATCCCGTCTTCGTGAACTTCTCGACACGTGCCTACCCGGCTCTTCACTTCTCACCGAAGAACAACGCAAAAACCGCCTGCGCGTATGCCTAAAGAGCTTGTGGTATTGTGTCAAGGCATACAATGAGAAGCCGGAGGAGCCCTTAGCCTCGTATGTCCGCGCCATCTTTGCAAGCCCTGAAGTAATTCGCTGGATCCAGACCGAGCAGGACCTCTCTACCCGCTTGCTGGGACGCTGCTTTGGAGCGTTGGTTGTCAAAAAGTTGGCAAGTGACATCACTTCACCCACCCGCACCAGCTTCGCAGCTATCACTGCGGAGATGGCTTGCATATCGCATATCCTCGGCGCCACTGGAGAGCGAGTACACGATTGGCTTGGCCAAGACGGCGCTATCGAACTCGCAAACGCCATTTCCCTCGCATCAGGAGAGCTTAAGGCGTTGGTCGTTAGTGGGACCAAAGGAGTGCCAACTGATGTGGTGGACATCTTTGCACAGACGCTCAGCATCCTTGCAGAAGGGATCGACTCGAGCCTTGCTAACGCTAAGGTGGAGTGGGACGCCGACCAGGTGGCACAGTTCCACGAGATATATTCAAAGTTTGCGAATGCACAAGCTCCAAAGGTGCTCAAGGAACGCCTGCGGAACATATCCGACAAATTACCCCCGAGTTCGTACGTAGAGGAGGCGGAAATAGAGATTCCCAGTGCCGAACTGGATTCGGAGATAACACCATCCTCTGGTATGCCCCAGAAACCGTGCGAGACCCAGGTGCCGATCGATGGTATACGGGATAGTGGTTATGGTAATTGCTCGACTCCCGCATGAGTACTGATGCCTCCCGATGTAACGCCTTTTCTTGTATGTTACTACGCACACCCTCCGGGGTACCTACTTTCATTAATCTCATGTTCGTAGTGGCGCAGATATCACTTTCGCGACCATCAGATCGTTGGTGGAGTGAGGGCCACGCCGGTGGCAATGCGACGACGATGAGCCACTGATCGCCAGGCTGGGCGAACAATGGAACCTGCCGTAAGACAGGAAAGGCGGTGTGAACCGGACTATCTCATATCGTAGGGCTGTTCCTCCCAACAATGCTATACAGAAAGTTTCACTGCTATCACCGTATCCTGCCAGTGTGATCTAGTAAGTCGAAAATGTCTCACTGACTACGGCCGAGCCAGTGACGGGAATGGCGCTTGTAACTATACAATTATACAATTCTCATACAGGGACAGTGGTGGACGGTTTCGATATTACGGAGATGGAGATGACCGAGCATGATCTTGGGGGCTTGGTTCGGGGTTCTCGGAGATGGCTCGGGCCTGGGAAACGGAAGACGGCATGGGCGGTCCGCCGCGATCACCCGTCCCTTAGCGAACCATGGCAGCATCCCCCAACTCAGCGACAAGATCCCGTACAAGTTCTCCTGCAACACCAGACGGCCTTTTCGATGAATCGATAGATACTTCTCGCTGCTCACACATCTCCACTTTACTATCGGATACGGCCGAGAGCGAGCCAGTGCTCAAGACGTTTCGCCGCGCAGTTGCATGGAAGGCACAACGGACTCATGATGCGCTTCATTCTGCAAAACGGCGGAAGGTGCGTTGCGTGTCGGTGTTTGTGGCACAGGGTCGTACGAATATTTAGACAGGTAGCGTCTCCGATATGTGGAACTTGCGGATTGACAATGGCACGCCCGTTTGTGTGCCTTGAATGTGCCTTCTCTGGCTGCTGGCAAGACGAGCATATTCTGGAGCACCTTAAAGATGAGGGTCACAGGTTCTGTGCGTCCTTCTATGCGTCTCAGTATCTTTTCTGAATACACTCAGGTGTCGATACGCAGCTCGGTATCGTATATTGTAAAGAATGTCAGGACATGATCTATGATCACACGTTGGACAACATCTATCAACAAGTCATTCTGAAGATCGAAGAGCGAGAGACAAAGCTTTTAGGTACCTATTCTCGTCTTTTTTTTCGACAACAACTGTCATAATGTCTAGATGAGAAGCGTCCTCGCGAGTCTTACCAACCCTGGAAACCCGGAGAGAAAGACATCGCCGCGCTCGAGAACACCACCCTACTTCCCTGCCAAGGGCGGCGTGGTCTCCTCAATCTGGGCCAAACGTGCTTCCTGAATGCCACTCTACAGGCGCTCCTGCACAATCCCCTGTTGCGGAACTACTTCCTCGGAGATAAGCATAACCCAAGGTGGTGCAAAAAAAACAAGGAGAAGGAGGATTGCGCCTGCTGCGAGCTCGACCGACTGTTCTCCGCCACGCACACCCCGCCTCCGCAGCCGGCATTCGGACCCACTGCGCTGCTCGCGACGACGTGGCGCGCCGCCGGGTCGCTGGCTGGATATGCACAGCAAGACGCTCACGAGTGTTTGATCGCGCTGCTGAATGCGGCCCACACGAGCGCTCGAGGGTCCACTCTGTTGAAATGTAATTGCATCGTGCACAGCACCTTTGGCGGGCTACTCCAAAGCGACGTGCGCTGCCCGCGTTGCAATTCCATGAGTGAGACCATGGATCCTTGCCTTGACATATCTCTCGGCCTTGGTCCCGGACAGAACACGCTCGCTGGGTGTCTCAAGCGGTGCGCAGCTCGGTATTCACGGCGATATCGGGGGCGTTCTGACTGCGAAAACATAGATACACGCAGTCTGAAAGCCTTTCGCTTAAGGACTGGTCGTGTCAGAAATGTAACAAGGTCTCACAGGAGGCGAACAAACGACTGTCGATCAAGCGCCTTCCCCCTGTTCTCTCCATCCAGTTCAAGGTCAGTGGTCCAGCTGACTTGAGGGTGATATGTTTTGACGCGTACTGTATAGCGCTTCGAGCAGCGCGGAACGGAGACGTACAAAATCGACACCCCCGTGCGAGTCCCCTCGTCGATCAACATGGCCCCGTACACAACAACGGCCCTCGATGGCAGCGGCACGTAAGTCCTCTTGCGACCACCGCCGGACTCCGCCAGCTCATTTCTTTCCCCGTGTGAGCAGGTACCCCGGCCCGGAGGCAATGTATGACTACGAGCTCTTCGCAATGGTGAACCACGAAGGCCAGATCGACAACGGCCACTACACAAGCTTTGCGCGCTTCCAGGACACGGTACGTGCCTCCCCCCACCCACCACATATGCTCACTCATATTGGGGGGGCCCTCCCTGCCGTCGCAGTGGTGCCGCTTCGACGACGACAAGGTGACGCCCGCGACGCTCGCAGAGGTTCTTGGGACGACGGCGCCGATATACATGGCATTTTATGTGAAGCGGCGGCTGGACTACAAGCCGCATACTACGCCGTCGTATGTTCTGACGCGGGAGAGCGAGGCGGTCCGTGAGAGAGAGGCACTCGCGGCCAAGGCGCGTGCGGAGCAAGAGCAGGCGCGCGAGCGTGAGCGCGAGGTTGAGGATGAGCTACTCGCGACAGTTGGCGTGTAGATGACCCAGCTCCTAGAACATCGTACTCGCTCGACCACTGGGATTTTATTGCGCTGTTATTAATTTCATGTCACAGTCGACGTCGATTACGAAAATGAAGATCATGTCTTTGCTTCTAAGTTACATTAACGATCTCCATCTGCGTCTGTGTCTGCGTTTTCATATTTCTTGTTACAGTATTTCTCTATTAATTTTATTCTTCCCCTCGGGCGGAATCTATTACTCGGTGACAAGTCATAGTGTAGGAATATACGCTGTAAAGTACTAGTATAGAAATACGGTATTCGTCTCGATTTCTTCACACGCCTTCACCTTCATTCACCTCATCGTCATAGGCTCGCGTTTTGCGTTTTGCGAGTCGGATGTGTTCTGTATCTTGACTTGAAGTTGTGGCTGGTGGCGGGTTGTGCAAAGGCGTGATGTCCGATTGAGGTCTCATGTTCTTTCGCCATCCTACCACGTCTCTTGACATCAGGGTGCCAGTCAATGCTGTTGGGTGTGTGGCGATTGTCATTCAACAAAACGGGGTAGGTGTCCTTTTCGTGCCCCCTGCACCAATTGAAATCGACAAGAAAAATGTGCTGGTCTTCGGTGATCATGATGTTTGGCCCGAGTCCCAAAGGCGTCCTGGTTGCTGCTACACGCTTATCTTCGTTGGAGTACAATGCTGCGGAAAGGTGAAAGAGAGAATGTGTGGCCGAGTACGTTTCAGGCTTTAATTCGATTCCAACAGCATCTCCATGGGAAATGCGAAGAAATTTTGCAAACGAGGGGCGATAGAGTTGGATGGGAATGCCACAATTCGTCGAAGGACGCCCATTCCATATGGGACTATTCTTCTGCCCGGTAATAAAATTTTGGAGCATAGCGCTGGATGAGGGCGAAGGAATGGTTCGCGCGATTTCGGCTCCAGTGCGTTGGGCTGGAGAGTCGAGACTCAAGGACGCTGAGAGTTCAACTTGTCAGAGAACATACCAGCTTCCAGTTTGGCAATACCCATCGTCCATAGGCCAATCGCGTCAGACGTTGAGGCTTGTGGTTGTTGAGACAGCGAATCTACAACAACGACGAGGTCAGACAGGTGGCGAGGGAAAACCACTCGGACTCACGGGGTGGCGGAGGCTTCACAACAATGTGTACGTGCCCTGGAGGAGGATTCGAGAAGACATTCGATAACACCTGCGTAGGAAACAACTGCTCTTCATCGACTAGGTCGAGTTCGCTGAGCTTCAGTTTGGGATTGTCGTCGTCTGGGACGGAAACCCGCAAAAGAGTGAGGGTGTCAGCTTCAACGTCGCGGAAAGTTATATTATTTTTGTCCTTGATCGCTCGCCTGAGGCTGCTGACATTCTCGGTATTGGGGATCTTGACTGAGAAGATGTTGTTGCGATCCTCGCCGAGTACAAAACAATTTAGCTGGAGCCGCCGAGGTTCATTTGTCTGGATAAAACCCTCGGGTCGTACGACGATGTGGAGGTGGTCGTCCTCAAAATTGCCCGAAAAGACTCCCGACAACCTATTCACAGGTCGCAATGGCGTCCTGCTCTCGAGCCATAGACCATTTATCTTTTCTTCTGAAAGTTCGTCGATGGGGATACAAACGTTCCATAGCTGAAGGGTGTTAGCGTCAACGTTGCGAAAAGTATTATTCTTTTCGGCCTTGATCGCTCTCCTGAGGGTCATGACATTCCCGTTACCAGGGATCTGGACCGAGAAGACTGTCGTGATGTTGCCCATAAACCAGGCAGTTGAGCGTGATGGAAGCGGACATGATGACCGTTGTCTGGGCAAGTCCAAGTCGTCTACGAAGTCGAAAGAGAACAGAGACGTGCGTCCTCAGGCCTCAGGCCTCAGGCTCCATTCGACCACAATTGGATTGGAGCACTTTTTATTCACAAACTGGAGCTTCATCCATGACAGTACCCGGCGGTGTGGACCATCCACTGGCATCCAGTGTGTCCTCGACCACCTTTTCAGGGCTGGAGATGGCTACGAGCTCACACTTTCCAACGAGAAGATAGTGACCATGCGGCTCAATGAGAAAATCGTTGTAGGAGGGGCCATCACGCACGAATTCAAGTTCAAGGGCATTTGCTAGTCCACATCCTGTGCGGGGACCATAATGGATAGAAGAATGATACGACCGTAGCACGCAATGATCCCACGACTGTCAAAGGTGCTTGCAAGGGTGTATCGTTCAGGCTGGGAGTACCGGCGCCAGTCGGCCATGTTCCAAATCTGACACGGCATAACACTGATCTGTTCCTTATCAATGGCTCTACCGTACAAAGATTACGAGTTCAAGGGACGTTAAAGGTCGATGAGAATCATCGGCCTATGCTAGGGAAACGATAATACAAGTTAGGAGCACTGCGCAGTGCCAGTGAGAGACTACAATAGTACTACGGTGAGTAAAGCCAAGAAAAAAGAGCTACAGTACTAAAAATATAGATACAGTATTGTTCGTGAAAGTATTCGTAGGGAGTCGTACAGCGTGTCCTCGGCACATGAAAAATCAAAGGCGTTCAACGATCGTCATCAAAGCGCGCGACCAGCCGCGACAAACTTGGCCTGGGTCTCCTTGGCACTGCTCAGCGGCATGAACGAGAAATCCTCCCCCGCCTCGTCATCAAACAGCATCGAGAACTAGTTCTGCGCGGGCGCAGGCACGCGCACCGTCACCCGCGCAAGCGCCGCACTCGGACTAGGCGGGAAGTACACCGTGCGCGCCGGCGCCGCCCGCGCGTACCCGTACCCATAGTGCAGCGGCATGGGGACATGCGCCAGCGCCACGGCTGCAGGGCTCGGCGCGTTCGACTCGGCCTCGCCGGCGCTCACAGCACTCACGGGTACGCTTGGCTTGCGGTGCGCGCCGGGGTTGACGGACGCGGACGTCGGGGCCGTATCGGGCGACCAGGCGGACTTGGGCTCGTATGACGGTGGCAGGGCGTACGAGATGCCCGGAGTGGTGTGCTCGAGTTCCGGGAGGCTCTTCCCTCGCAGCGATGCGGCGCGCTCCGTGGAGATCGTCAGCTGGGGACGGTGAGAAACTCTTGCGCGCGGCGCCCTTGTCACCCCACAATGAGAGGGTTATGCGCTTACGCCAGTTGCCATCGCCACGCAGTTTGCGCGAGAGTGTACGGATCATACCTCAGGTGGCGGAGGTTGCGCAGATGCTGGAGATATGTGATCAGAGAAGCTATCGAATGACTTGGTAGGGCCGTGCTTGAGACTAGACAAGGATGTAAACTTTCGGGATCTTCGGAATTGACATGACGGATCGTCGAGGGCGTGAGAGGGAACTGCGGAGGCAGATTCCTGACTTGGGAGGACTTCACATCGGGGAAGGGATTGACGAGCCCTGTGCGTTGATTACGCTAAGTTGCGCTTGCCTCGAGCGTAGAGGAAGCGACGACCATACGAATGCCAGAAGATGATGGCGAACCCCATGAGCACAACGACGCCCCACAGCACGAGAAATATCGCAAACATCATACGTTCCTTCTCGAGTGACTGCACATAGGTATGATCAGCCGCCCTGCGAGCCCACCGTCGCCTCCAGAGTGCTACAAAGTCAGCTGATCAGCGGGTGTCTGCGCACACGCCGAAATGACCGACCATGATCCTCGCACTGAGTGCCGCGCGGGCGTTTATGTTAGCGATGCTTGAGTCGATGTGAAACTTGACGGCCTCTCCATTCTCCACGAAAATTTGCTTCAACAACATTCCAGCAATTTTGCACGCCTCTAGGAAGTAGTAGGAACAAAGTGCCTCTCTGGCCGATCGGGGCTGTTCCAGCAGAGGATGAGGCGCTCCCCTTCGTTGGTGTGGGGCCGAATCAACACAAAACCTTGCCGCGGAACTTTGGCCTCGACACTCCCACCGAGGGCCTGTAGGATGATTTTTGATTGAGTGTGTCGAAAGGGGCGAAACGACATAGGTGTATCTCACTGTGATGGTCTCGCAAAGCTCCGCCTGCAACTCGGTCGGAAGGTCTTTTTGTATGAAGAACTTGACAACCATACCATTGCTGTCTTGGAACACAATAGGCGAGGGAGGACAACGTGCCACTTCCAGTGACATAGATGTTGTCAGCAAAGGAAAAGAACGTGCAGATGAGCGGAAGCAGGAGAGACCAGCCATTGCAGCACAAGCTACAGCACAGACTCGGCACAGCGCAAAGTTCAAATCTGCTTAGTCATAAATGTGGCTGCACCTAACCTTATCCTAGCTCCGACACTACCCCCAACCCCATTACGAGTCTTATTTCTGTCTTGCTAAATGGTACTGTGCCGTCCTTGTTCCCTTCGTCTACATTTGTATTTGATCGCTGCTAGCCTGTGTTTCAAGACAGCAATGGGATAGCTGTCAAGTTCTTCATACAAAAAGACCTTCCGACCGAGTTGCAGGCGGAGCTTTGCGAGACCATCACAGTGAGATACACCCTCTCGACACACTCAATCAAAAATCATCCTACAGGCTCTCGGTGGGCGTGTCGAGGCCAAAGTTCCGCGGCAAGGTTTTGTGTTGATTCGGCCCCACACCAACGAGGGGGAGCGCCTCATCCTCTGCTGGGACAGCCCTGATCGGCCAGAGAGGCACTTTGTTACATACACTTACATAGAGGCGTGCAAAATTGCTGGAATGTTGCTGAAGCAAATTTTCGTGGAGAATGGAGAGGCCATCAAGTTTCACATCGACTCAAGCATCGCTAACATAAACGCCCGCGCGGCACTCAGTGCGAGGATCATGGTCGGTCATTTCGGCGTGTGCGCAGACACCCGCTGATCAGCTGACTTTGTAGCACTCTGGCGGCGACCCTAGCGCATCTGCTCAAACGGCACGGGTGATTCTCGCAGACCCCAACACCGAAATCTTTCAGCACCTAGTGAAGAACTATCAGGGCGTTCCAGGGAAATACGTCGAATCGTATTTATGGGTCAAAAAGTGCGTCGAAAAGGGAACGGTGGTATATACACCCCTTGTGTATAAAAACCCTGGTGGTAGACGCCCAGGAGAAGAGTACGTTCCGTATTTCAATTTTTTAAGCCGAAAACTCACACAATCGTAGGAGGACCCAATTCACGGAAGAAGACGAAGAGCGCCTTTGCAATTGGATCGCCGCCAAAATTCCTTACAAGGAGACTGGTGGTAGGACCGGCAATAGACTCTATCAGCAACTCTGCGATATGGTATGTCGCGTCTTCCCGTTTTCTCGTTTCTTGCTCTGAGAGCGATGCAGGGAAATGACCCAGAATACAGTTGGGTTACACGCCATACGTGGCAGTCTTGGCGCGAGCGCTACAAGAAGAACTCGCAGCGACTAGATACATTGATTCAGGCCATCGTCGAACAGAAAAAGCCCTCCCTAGGTGAAAAGGGCCAGTACGGTTACGTGCGCAAACCGGAAGAAAAACCAAAGAGAAGTAGGAAGCGAAGGGAAGATGGTCCGGGCGCAGGTCCATCCAATGACGATGATTTTCTCCAAGCTGGTCCACCGCATCCGATGGCTATGGCGATGCACGTTTCCCTGTCTGCCCAGAATGGTCATCCCCATCCCGGGTTACCAGTGCCCCCAGTGCCGGTCGACATATATCAACATCCCTCGGCTCATCCACACCTGCACGGTGTCTCACATCATCTGAACCAAATGCAGACTCCCGCGAGCAGCTCCATGAGTCTAGGCGTTATTCAAGACGGCGTAGTGGTCGTACGGGAGAGCCCCGCTGAGGAAGAGATGGAGGACGAGGAGGCTGAATGGGAGGTCAGAGTGGGCAACGACTCACCACCCATGTGGGGAAAGCGCAAAGCTGGCGAAGACCCAAAAGAAAACGGCAAAAAGGCCAAGGTGGGGTGAGTCTCCGCCACGTTTGTTACCAATATCAATCGCCCATCGAGAGTCGCAGCGAGCATACGAGCGGTCACCCGGCTTCTGGAGTTATACAACGAGATGGACCGATTCTTCACGTTGTGGACCAAAGTATCTTAGATATCGCGCGTGAGTTCCGTTTCACTGTTGAGGAGGTCCAGGAGCACTATGATCGTTGCGGCGCTATGGAGCGGACGAGAGCACGCTTCAAGAAGATGCGCGATACGTTATCGGCCTTGACAGATGATTCGGATCATGTTGCATAATGTCTGGGTATTCCTTAGCGTGTACACGCGAGATTATCACAACACGTTGGCAAGAGTGCGTCCGAAGAAAAGAGAAGTACCCGCCAAGACAACGATGAACCAAGTTACTCCAAATCCATGAATAACTTATCGCCCGTAGCTCGGGCAGGCGCGGGTGGCGTACTGAAAGGCTTTCGTCGCCTTGACCCGAAAACGGTCTCAGTAACGTAATGGACAGGGATGAAACGGCATACCTTTCTCCTGCAGCTGCAGATGGGAACGAACCAAACATGTCTGGATGTTTGGGTACTGGGGTCTCGCTACAATACGTCCTCAACAACGATCGTGGCATGTAAGCCGGCGAGGACATACGAAAAGTATGGATGTTGCAATGCTTCATCTGCAGATATCCTCCTCTCGGGGTCGTACGTCAATAAAGACGACAACAGGTAAATTCCGGCTATTGTTAGGAATGGGCGGAATTGATGGGGCTGGGGGGACGGTAAGGTAATAGACCTTGCTAATGAACTTGAACACGCTGGCGGGGGCCTTGACGGAAGTGGTCAACACCATCCCTTGCGCAATCTGACCTCCCGCCCCATCAGCTACTGCCACCACTGACATTTGCACGGCCACCATGAACATGATTGAAGACAAAGAGGGCTTCTCCCTCGCCCGTGCTGCAAATTGTATCATTGCAAGCACTTGCAGGTCCCAAGGTACGTGCAAAGCCTTGTGCAAAGCTCTCATTCAGGACGCGATGGAAAAGCCTTGGGACAAGCTCCGGAGTCTCAAGTAGCAGTGGGTTCTTAGATACACGCAAAAGCACGTAAAAGAACCAAGTCCGGAGCAGTAGACTAGTACAATCTAATCAGTTACTTCATTGCGTTTATATCATGTGGGCTCTACTCCTCAGGCCTAAGGTAATAAGTTAGCTAAGTACTGCAGGTGCACGAAGTCCGGCGACCCAAGACCTGTCACCTACAAAGCCCAGCATCAGCCAACACAGAAAATGAACAAACACAAGTCTGATAAGACACACGGGATCCCATCCAACGACGGCAGGGAAGCCATCAGTATTGCAACCTGGATTCGAGCCAGACGTGATGTCGGTCAGGCCCGCGCGGGCGATACCGTAGAGCCAAGGGTTGAGAAAGCCGAGCGGACGCCTGCCTTGAGAAATCCGATAATCATTAAGCAGCGAGATAATGCCTGCCACAATCTGTACATTGGCGGTCAACTAGGTGCCTCCGGATGGAACACACAGAGAAAAGAGACGGACGGGCGTTGCACAGCTTGTGCCATCCACGGCTCTGTATTCGTTGCGGAAGATGACCCCAATACGGTATCCCTGCGCGGCAATGTCGGGGAAGCCTCGGCCCGAGTCGCTGAACAAATCAAAGTAAGATATTTTGTGATAGGATCATGGCAATGAACACACTTGTAGAGGTCGTGATATCGGTTGCCAAAATTCGCGAGGAAGGTGGTCACGGCCACATCCTGGTAGTCTGGGCGCTTGAAGTAGTCCGAGAACCCGCCGCCGCTGAGGTCGGATGCTATCTCCGGCCCGTAACGCATCGTTCCACCGACGGTGGTGACCCAGGGACCTGCAAAAGCGAGGCGGTGTGGTGAACGAGCTGCGCTGGTATACTACTTTCAAGCAGAGAAAACCGTCACACGTACAACTTGCGGGGAAGGTGGGCCTGAATCGGACTTTCCCGTCGATCATGCAGTCCCCTTCGCCAACACCATCGTCGCCGGACGCGAAGAGGACGCTAACACCGCGCGCGCCGAGTTGCATGAATAGGTCGCACAAGGCCCTCGCATAATCCAGTGTAAAGTCCGACTCGTAGTTGGCGTACGATGTGCTGATCGTCTGTGGGATCTCGTCGAGGTTGAGCATGTAGTTGAGCCAGGAGAGGTACTGGTCATCCTCGTCATCTGTCCCATCGCCAACGCTGTAGTAGGTAATTGGTGTCGGGTATGCCATGCCTGAAGCGTACTGGACGTTCAAGTTCGCCTCGGTGCCGGGGTGGTTCGGGTCGTATCCACCGTTGTCGACCTGTACGACGGTGTAGGTTGCCCCGGTCCCAGGGCTATGGAAACGGTCCATGAACGTCGTCAGGTCTACCGGGTTCGGGTACTCCTCAGTATATCCTGTAACCCCGAGCACGTTCCGATCCGTCGCCGCGGGCACGTAGTTGACAGAATTGTACAGCCAGCGCAGGAACGGCGGTGTGACATCGTCGTTAACACGGCCCAACAGCGTCGTCACGAGATCGCCTGATGTTGCATTCACCTGCCCCGCTGCTGCCCCGCCAGAGCTCTTTCTCGGTGTCTGCCACGACATGCGCGAGGAGGCGAAGTACGTAGTTGGCGCCACGGTCTGCACATGCCCGTGGAGCGCCGCTGGGAGCGAATAGCCGACCGTACGGATAATGACCTCTTTCGTCTCGGCATGCCGGTAGAGTTGATACGACGCGCCAAGGAGATCGTTAGCTTTGAACACGGACACGCCCGTGAGTGTCAGCCAGTTGCCGCCATGTGACACCGAGATAGATGAAGGGAGCACGCCATGGAAATTAAGCCAGGATTTCACGAGTTCGAGGGAATGTGGGTGCGGCATGACGTGCTCTGCAACCTGCTCCTTCGACAGGTGTAAGCCGTATCTGTAAGGGAGAAGCAGCACGCGTGAGTAGATGCATACATAGAGGAGTGGTGGAAAGGACGCGCTTTGAGTGCCCAGGAGAGCTGACCTCGTAGAGGGCCGTAATTAAGGCTTTCTCGCGGTGGGGTTTGAACGCTAAGTGGAGGTTGATGGTGGTACCAGCAGACGGGATGCCCAGGCTCTCCCAGTTCCCCGGGATGGATTTCCAAGCGTGTTTCACTCTCAGATCGTCCCAACGTGGCGTCGCAAGGCAGCCGAGAATAACGGCTGCGAGGGTGAAGAGGACAGAGAGCAGATGGTAGTGCATGGTGCAGCCTCAGGCGGTTACCGCGCTGTGCTTATAATAGAACACCGACTTTAAAGTGCACCTGTGGCCCCAGCGCGGAGACAGAACTCGGGGGACACAGAGGGCATCAGAGTGGTAGAAGCACAATCTGCGGCTTTTTGCTACTGAGCTGTCGGAGCCGCGGTCCAACCGACTTGTGAGCGAAGCCTGCAGTGAGGTAAAATTCGGCTCGTTCATATCCAAAACCTCATAGTACTAACTCATAGTAACAGTCACCCCTTATAGCGTCTTTCATAACGAGTGGCCCCTGAGCTTTTCGCGTAGGCCAGCCTGAGCCTGAGCAAAACACAAGAATGGGGTTCATAGCTACAGTCATCCATGGCTCTTTGGAACATCGGGGTCAATGGACCAAATGACTCTGATGGCCGCATTTTTGATTAAATTGCCTCGGACTTTTTGTAATATCCAATATATAGCCCCAATGTGTGTCTCATTGAATTTTGTTAGAGATCTAATGTGTAGATGTCGCAGGAGACTCATTTCTTGTAATTTTGGCCAAAAACTGAAAATTGATGAACGGAATTGATGAGAAATGCTCTGATTTTTCTCCCACTTTTCATGGCCATAATACAAACTACATGCTATATAGTGGACTACAAACAGTTGTTTTGAATACAGCCATGTCGCATTGTACAGTATTCTCTTGAATGAGTCGAGATTGGTGCTCGGGAGTCAGGAGAGTCACAGTCCGGAAAGTCACACCTGCCAAATTCAGAAGCCAGGAACTGGAGTCGTTTCTCACTTTTGGCAAGGCAGTCGCTTATGATGGTTGCCTCCAGTTGAGAGAGTCATGCCGGACACCCCCATTGCCGGAACCGGCACCAGTGAATGCATTCTCACATTTAGCTGGTGCCGCGAGCGACGATTTCGCCGCCGGACAGGCTCTAAACATTCGAAATCCAGGCAGTTCAGGGATAGAAAACGGAAGACGAGTCCGAGTCGCACCTACCATGGGCGGTCCGCGATTACCTATCCAGTCTGCGTCCACCTAACTATATAGCTGGGGAAACAATAATACAGGTTAGGAGTACTGAGACTACAATAGTATTACGGGTGAGTAAAGCCAAGAAAAAAGAGCTACAGTACTAAAAATATAGATACAGTATTGTTCATGAAGGTATTCGTAGGGGGTCGTACAGCGTGTCCACGGCACATGAAAAATCAAAGGCGTTCAACGATCGTCGTCAAAGCGCGCGACCAGCCGCGACAAACTTGGCAGTGGGCTCTTTGGCACTGCTCAGCGGGATGAACGAGAAATCCTCCACCTCCGCCTCGTCATCAAACGGCGTCGAGAACGGGTTCTGCGCGGGCGCAGGCACGCGTACCGCCACCCGCGCAAGCGCCGCACTCGGGCTAGGCGGGAAGTACACCGTGCGCGCCGGCGCCGCCCGCGCGTACCCGTACCCGTAGTGCAGCGGCATGGGGACATGCGCCAGCGCCACGGCTGCAGGGCTCGGCGCGTTCGACTCGGCCTCGCCGGCGCTCACTGCACTCACGGGTACGCTTGGCTTGCGGCGCGCGCCGGGGTTGACGGACGTGGACGTCGGGGCCGTATCGGGCGACCAGGCGGACTTGGGCTCGTATGACGGTGGGGGGGCGCGCGAGATGCCCGGAGAGGTGTGCTCGAGTTCCGGGAGGCTTTTTCCTCGCAGCGACGCGGCGCGCTCCGTGGAGATCGTCAGCTGGGGACGGTGCGCCTTGTCGAAACTCTTGTGCGCGGCGCCCTTGTCACCCCACAATGAGAGGGTTATGCGCTTACGCCAGTTGCCATCGCCACGGAGTTTACGCGAGAGTGTACGGATCATTCCTCCAGGTGGCGGGGGCTGCGCAGATGCTGGAGATACGTGATCGAAGAAGCTATCGAATGACTTGGTAGGACCGTGCTTAAGACTGGACAAGGGATGTAAACTTTCGGGATCTTCATGACGGATCGTCGATGGCGTGAGAGGGAACTGCGGAGGCAAATTACTGGTTTGGGAGGACTTCCCACCGGGGAAGGGATTGTCGAGCCCTGTGCGTTGATTACGCTCGAAGTTGCGCTTGCCCCGAGCGTAGAGGAAGCGACGACCGTACGAATGCCAGAAGATAATGGCGAGCCCCATGAGCACAACGACACCCCACAGCACGAGGAATATCGCAAACATCATACGCTCCTTCTCGAGTGACCGCACATAGGTATTGACAAGTCGCCCTACGAGCCCGCCGTCGGGGCTATCGTTACTTCCGATAGCCGCAGCTGCGATAGGCTGTGTGGCCGCATTCACTTCATCAGGGGATAATACCAACGCGCTCTCATTCACGCGCGAGACGTCAATGCGCAGGTTATCGTGTAGGAATGTGAGTGCATTCTCGATCGCATCGACCTTGGAGCCGATGAAACACGCGAGGAATTCCTGGGCAGGCTGTTCCAGGATCGTCCCATTGAAAATTGTCGAGACCGCATTCTGAAGGTCACTATAGAACGTGTTGATGGTGTCATTGAGAGTGGTCGTGGTTCCATTAACCCATCCGAACAACCCATCGTTGACTGTCGATTGTATGGTGTCGATATGGTTGTTGACGCCGTTCGCGTACAGTGCCGACTGGTTGTACATGCTTTGGTTGAGCGACGTGAAGATAGAGCCAGAGAAATCGCTGACGGCTGCGTTCGCACGATCGTGGAACTTAGCCTCCAGCGGAGTAACGGCCAACAACTGGAGTTGGACGGAGAGGATGCCGAAAAAGCCAATTAAGAAGCAGGCGAGAGCGGGTGGGTGGAATATGTAATGGAAGAACCAAGTGAGGTTGACGTGTTGAGAAGGAGTGAGACGCAGGAGTGCGCTGAGCTTGTTTGTCATACGTGTCAGAAGGGGGTGAGCCGAGTCAGCCAGGAGTATGAGTAAGTTGTGATCAGAAAGAGTGAGGGTCGGAGCTGTTGTCGGCCCAATATGAACCACTGTCGGATCTGACATCCACGCTTGGCGGGTGTATTTAAGATGGAGCTTGAGGCAACGCCACTTGTACCACTCGAGTGCGGAGTAGCCCGCCAATAATACCACGGCTAGGACAGCGATCAGGATAGTCCCGATCTTCACAACGTTCAAAAGGTCGTGACCGAGCTCATCGATGACTGAGGTATCCATGTTATCGCAGAAGGTGATCGTGCTGCGATCGGGAAGGGGAAGTACCGAAGAGTTGAAATTCATGTTCGCGAAAGTGTCGTTAATATCCTTCTTTACTGCCTCAAATGGGGTGTCAAGCCTAAAAAGGCGTCAAAAAATAGCTTAGGAACGATACATAAAGGGCTCACAGGTTGTTGATTGTATCTTTCAATACAGAGACAGATGGTAAGGAAGCATTAAGCTTTGTCAAGGAGTCCTGAAACTCAGTGGGGAGAGTGACATTCTGAAGCGCATCGAGACTAGGGATGCTAAATTGCGGGGCCTGGATATTGCCAAAGGGATTTACTTTGTTAATCCCGTCGATCGCTGTTTGGACCGCCGAGTTTGCCGCCGCTACGTCATTCTGAATGGACGTGCGCAGAGAACTAAACGTGTTGGTGAGGAGTGTGTTGATCTGAAGACGACCTTTTAAAAAAAGATTAAAAATTAAAACTGCCAGACGCACCTCTTGTGTAGCACCGATGATCAATGAGAGTCCTCCACGCACGACCAATTCCAAAAAGCACAAGAAGGTAGAGCGGTATATGTCAACGAGGAAGTTGATGACTGCCTCCATAACGGTCAGCGCAAGAACCAGAGCCTCACGAGCACCATTCATGGAGGCATTGACCGCGTCCGTGATCTGCTCGTTGGTGGCTATGGCCATGAAACGAGGCATGCTCGCGGTTGACGATGCGGCTTGTTGCGCAGCCTGGCAACTGGTAAGGAGATCGCCCCTAGCATTATTCACAGCCGCCTGTGCTGAATCCGAGGAAAGTTGGAGACGGAACGCGATGAAAAGAAGTGATAAAATGGGGTATGCGAGCCACGTAAGAGAAAGGATGTGATGAAGCTGGAGATATGGGGTAAGCCCACTATCCGATACAGTGAGTCTTGAGTCGTAAACTGGAGGTGGTGACATCCAACGAGCGGGTGGTGGCGAGACGGACATATAATGGGTTGAAATAGTCGCCCAGCGACGATATAAAGTACAGGAAAGAAAACCAAGCGGGAATGTCGCACTGGCAAAGAGCGACAGAACAAGGAGGAGAGGAGGCCAGGAGTGGTGAAAGAGACAACATGCTTTTTGAGGCGAGCAGCATCCATTGTGTCGCGGTCTTGAGCAGGGAACAATAGCTAGCTTATGTCATCACACACCGTATCCAGGTCACGAGCTCCGCGACACAAGTGTAGGTCCCGTGAATACAAGGCGTGGATGATTCCTTGGATGATTCTCCTTTCCGTGTTATACTCTGGCTATTAAGAAAACGGTAACATGCGCAGAAAAGTCTTGAATACAACATTTTTTCATGCCACCCATAAAGCACCCTGACAACTTCGCCCACGGTGACATCGAAGTTCCGAAACAATAACACCAACAACTTACTCGGCAGTTATCCACTCCGCTCGACAATATCACGGGCCGTGGTGTCTAAATTCGCTCCGTTTTCGCTCAAGGACCTGTCACAATTTAATAGGGAACCCGGTCGCTTTTCCCAAGGTACATATCGGGATGGAGCACCACTGGAGCAAACACACTGATTTGTGCCGCGTCAGGTTCCCGACACACCTGGTTCGTGTCCGGTTCGTGCTTCCAGTCAGAGACGCGCGCACCGAGTTACAGTCGAGTTACTCGGTCCGATGCTACGTTAAGCCGACCAAACAGAAATCATGAGGAGCGCCGTCAATGACCAATTACACCCCGAATGGGGCGTATCTATGAAGGTTTGGAAGGTTCTATGATAGCGACACCCGTTACGAAAGTAAGATAGCTTAAGACATTTGCATGACACGGGCCCGGAACATAGCTACTTCATCAAATGCCAACATGGTGAGTCGTTCTGTTGCAATATAGCCCAAAAAGTCCTCCGCACGCATAACTAGATCACTTGACCCACTCTCGCTCCAGTTGACCAGGGTTCTTTGATGTCCCGTCCACCATCACCCTTACATGTACCGTCGTCTGATATATTCTGTTGGAAGCCACCTCTCATATCCCAGTTCCTGGGCCACAAGTTTTGGCCTCCCTGCCTTTATGAGGCATGCGCAACAGCAACTGTCAGTCCGATACTGTTGATGTTCTTGAAGTTTGTATATACTTGTGGATGGCCCAACGCTGCCAAGCAGTATTCCAAAGTTACATCAATACATGCTAAATCACCGTGATCTAGCTGGTCTTCCTTCTATCCGGCAACCCGAACACGCGGTGGGGACAGATCTATCATGACGAGAGTTCTGCTATTTTTCTGTCCCACTCGCCACCACCGACAACAAACCCCGTCCGACATTTCTCCCTAGGGGATAATGATAATCCGTAACGCGAATCCTACTCACGCGCCTCCACTATCTCCTGAAGCGTTAGGCACCATTCAATAGTGCCGTCTTTTCCTTGGCGCAGCAGCCACTCCGGACAGCCGTTATAGACAACCATCTTACAGTGATAACGTGGTAGTAACCCATGTATAGGCCGAAGTGCGGGAATGCGCAACTAAAGTCCAGTAAGCGTACAAGTCGCGATGCGCTCCTGAATTAGTCCTCGTAAATATAACCGGGGTCACGCCGCCCAGATTACAAGCTATTTAAGGATTTATGAAAACAAACTATTGTAAACCCGAAAAACGTCGAGATCAAGCAACTGAGGGCTCGATTGGCCAAGTTTCACATGGTCGCCGGTCCAACTAGCCAGGGTCTACGCACGGTAGAGCCCGTCAGAAACAGAGGTCATCTCTGGGGAACTCTATAAGCTTTTTGGAGGCAGCGGAAAAGAGGCGTGGATTTAGACGACGGGGAGTACGATGGGAAGGTGGGGGTGGCGACTTGTCGTTAGAGAGCGGGCGGGTGATAACAGCCTCTGGGACCGACATCTTCAAGTTCGACGAGATCGACGAATACCGCAAGCAGACGTAAGGGACATTGGTCCCTGGTCACTTCGTCGTATGAATTTGCCTTAGGGAAACCCCAATGACAAGTGAAACGAATCTGAGTGTGCACAAATCGGCTCGTCCTTTATGATGGCAGACCGTAAAGGGTCCGCGAAACATGTAATAGGTAGACAGGGCGCAAGGCGCTGTGTCCGGAAGGTCGCATCTAGCGGGGACCCACGAAGAGGGGACCCTAGTGGAGCTCAGGTAACTTAGCAAAGAGGGCGGAAGGTACTTTGAAGGGGCGCAGGGAGGAGTCACTAGTGCTAGTTTCTGGTCGTTAAATTAGAGGGAACGGGTACGTGTCGTAGATGTCGTGATATGGGTCGCGTCATGGCAGCGCTAGCAATAAGCGTTATAAACCCCGGGTCGTATAGGCGCGAACATTGAACAAAGCGTCTAGTAAACAACGATCGTCGCACTCAGGCTCCTCGTGCAGAGATAGGGCGATTGCTTCCGCCTTTCAGTGCGCTCTGATGCGACAATTAGCACTTGTGGACGTTCGCCGAGTTGATCCGCCATCAGGAAGAATGAAATTCAATGAAATTTTTATCAAGTGTTGATGACGCCCTGGACGGCTCTTCCCAATATGCGGCTGCGGCAACGTCCTTCTATTGAACGACGACGGCTTGATCCCAGTGCCCGCACTCAAGTCCTACCCACAGCGCGGGTCAACACTAAAAGGTGGGCCTACAGGTTGTTCTGTTGCACAGCGCAACCGCCTATCGTATTATCTATGATATACATAGCAGGACGGAGCCAATTGAACCGTGCCTTGAGTTGACAACTGAAAGGCACTCAGATACAATGTCGCTTCGCTATGTCTCAGACTTCACGTCCTTCTAGAAAGCCGAGCCGTCATACATCATGTCCGGTCCAGTGAACTCAGTCGACCTGCCTACTTTTCCGCGACTCACGCTCTCCGGTGATCCTCGCTACAGTATGGTTACCCATATATGTACTCTCGTCCGTACCACACTGCATATGGTTTCTGGTCCGTATCTCTACTGCAGCTATCGTTTATTATGATTATTTTCTGCCCCTCTCTGACGAGTTGAGCCCTTCTGGTTGCACCCGGACAAATTCAAGCTGTTCTCTTACATCTCAACCGTTATATGTCCATTTTCGGGAACCTCCAGATCTTAATATTGGTCGGATTGACTTCATGGTGCGTGTCCAACTAGTGTTTGAACTGCTCGTTCGCACTTGCCTCGTACCGCTTCAGTCGTTGGTGTATCTCGCCCACAAAATCATAAGCTATGGCTAATGACGGTTTCCGTTACCGTATGCAGTTGTCGAACCTCCCACATATACCATATGGTCCTTCTGCTCGTACAGCAACACACCTTACATCGCAGGTATGTCCTACATGCGGTCTTACACAGAACTGAGTTCTGTACATCATGCAAATCCATGCAATATATAGAAACAGGCGGGTCCTGGTGTTCCTCACGTCGTCGGAGTCGCGATCCCCTGCATATGCGTATTCGTTCCCTACTCATCGAGTTCGACGTTCATGATCGTGGTCGCAACGGTGCATGTACGCGTTGTCGAACAAACACTTGTCGTATCCCGCGGCAATCACCCCAGTCCTGGGTTGTACCCAAGGGCAGTCCAGCCCGCAGCGCCACCAGCACTAAGCGTGATGACGCGCTCTTAGATTCAGCCATTGCTTGGACAGGCGGTCTCATAGTAGACACGACTGTGTTCGTCCTCCTGCCGTGCAAAACGGTCAGCGTCGGTCGGGGCGTACAGCTTTTGGACACCATGATGCGCAACGGTACCTCCCCCACATACTTTTTTTTGCGACTTTGTTGAGCTGACGGTAACGTTTCTCGGCTACCTTCTACTACTCGTACAACGCCATTTCTCCCTCTTCCCCCCTTGTTTTCTGCCATATCTGACGTGAAGTTAGAACCTTGTCGCTTGTGAATCTGAGCGACATCCTGATGCTGTGGGTATGTCTCCGTCATTTTCACGAGGGGGTTCGTCCAAACACGTACTAACGAGACCGACCAAGTTCGCGCCCGTGATTTTTTTTTTTCCATACACACAAACCCTCCTCTCCCCCAAGTGTAGGACAACCGCCAACGAGTTTCCAACAGCCCGGCATTACGGACGTCCTCAACAGCTCTAACAGATGCGAACGTCTTTCCCACCGAACGACTATCGCTCAAAAATGTTTTCGTTTTGCAGGTTATCTTCGACCTCCCCTCCAAGTTTACCGCGCGCGCCGAAACTACAGTGCACCACGACTACTACGAGGCCCTGGACAAGCGAACCGAACGCGGTGGTCTACCGTCGTTCGTGCGCTCGCTTTTCAGAAATTAAGTCCGTCGCCAGTCAGTCCGCCAGTTCAGTCCGAGAAAGGGGCCCCTTTCACATCTGGTGATTCTCACAGATCAGGCAGGGACAGCACTGTGGTCGCGGTGACAGGGTCGAGGTTGAGGGTTCCGTGATGGAGTGCCTTGCTTGGTATGGCCCACCTGTGAATGTACCTGGGGAACCTTGGGAAGTAGAAAGCGGTTTGAGATATTGCGATACATGAGAACCACCTAGAACTGCCTGATGACATTACCCCGTGTAACTTACTATAGGGCATCGCGTATGTTATATGTTCCTAGGACACATTGTAAGACACATTGTAATTACGGACGTTCGGCGCTAGAGATTGCCATCTCCGATAGCTTGTGCGATTCCCCTGACCTACTGCGGAAAAGACTAATTGAACGCAGGCAATTCGTTTTGTATTGACAGCTGGATTGACAGGCCTGGAAAGCAAGGTCCCTCTTTCGTCCCTGATGGATTGCCTCTCCGTAGTATGCTCCCCACAAGTATCTGATTAATTTTTTTCAACGATAGCTCCAACGTACAAACAACGGTACTCGGAAACGCGAAAGACGTCACATTGAACAAACACAGAATAAACACTCAGACATCCGAGGTCACAAATACTGCGTTAAAAAAGCGAGACCAGGAATGGTTACGTTCTGTTTCCGCCTGAGAGGAGGTTGCGATGCGATAAGCCAAAAGCAGGTAGGGACAAGGAAAAGGTCTTACAGTTCGCGAACTGAAATCAGAGGCACGATCGGGGAGAAGACCCATAAGCGGAAGATCATCATGATCAGACGTGGTGAGATGGGATGGAAGGGCCCGAAGCAGCGCACCTCGGAATATAAAGTTGGCTAGCACAGCGAAGAAAAGAAAGGCGCTGATGATAACAGGCCCGGCGATCTGGTCTAGAGAGCGAACGCAAAACAACTCAACACTCTACGGCGTTATTCCCCATAGCGGGGAGTCTGTACAACCGTAGCACGCACCGAAATGGCCTGGATCACGTCTGCGGATCATGGTGATACGATGCTGGTATATGGCATAGCCGTAGATCTACGACCAACCCAAACAATGTCAATGTCAGCGAAGCAGATTCGCGCAAAAGAAGAAATGGAAGAAATGTTTTGGATCTCCCAAAATGGCGCGAATGTAAAACGCGAACAGAACGGACACTCACCAGGATTCCAACGCTGATAGCAGCGTACACATATGCAAAGTTGCGCGCGATGGGATCTTTGGAGGCGTTGAAGAGTGCAACCGCAAGCGTGCCTATCAAGATAGATATGTTGAGGTACGATATCCACGCTGAAACCGCACGATGAGTATATTATCGGAACGGGGACACCCGACTGTCCGGTAAAAAAATTTGGACATGGGAAGAAAAAACAAAGACAAAACGACAATAACGAATGACAGGAGACAAACGAATGACAGGAGGAAGGCACGCACTGCGTTCGTTCGCAAACCACACTTTGCCCTCGACCCGCACCGGTGTTGGGATCTTCTTGGGGACGCGCACCTGCGGTGGGACCGTGATGGAATGATAGTCCCGCACGGTCGGCATTTGGCCGTCGTCGTCCGTCGCAGCGACATCGGGAATCTCGTCCGCGCGGGTGTAGCGCTGGGGCCGGCGTGACTTGGGGAGCTTGGCGAGGGCGCTCGAGGAGAACGGTTGAAGGAGATCCGACATCGCGTGCCAGGAGCGGCGGATGAGCGAGTCGTGGATCTCATCGCCGTTGCTCGTGCTGTCGGTGAGCTGGTGCTGATGCGACATGTCGAAGTGGTGGTCTGGCGTTGCAGAAGCCCGAGGTTATGTGGAGGACAACGAATTCAAATTGTGAATATAAGTACATAGAATACAAAATATTGTCATTGTCCCAATACCTTCCTCACGCCTTCCTTTTGTCCCGCTGTCAGCCGCGCAGGGAATATCACATCCCACTGCACAACGAGATCACCCTTCCCAGATGCCCCCTTCCTCCTTATCGGCATACCCTCGCCAGATACTCGCGTCTCCTGCCCTGGTTTCACCACCCCCGGCGGCACTGTCACTTGTAACTTTCGCCCATCGAGGTGCTCTAATTGCCTCTTCGCTCCGCTCTCGTTCGTCAGCGCATCCACGAGCGGAATCTCGATCTTCGCAACGAGGTCATCACCCTCGCGCGCGAAACGTTCATGCGGCTTGTCCTCCACCACAAAGACGAGGTCTGGCGAGCTGCCGTCGGCCGCCTCGTTGCCCGCACGCGGGAATCGGACTTTCGTGCCCTCTTTCCAGCCGGGCTGCACGACGATCTCGAGCACCTTCTCCTCGGTCGTGCCGTCGAAGTTTCGCCGTGACACCTTCATGCGCTTCGTCGTGCCGGCATAGAGTTCTTCGAGCGAGAGTTTGAGCGGACGTACGGTCTCGCTTGGTACGTGGCTTTTGGGGGCTGGGTGCGTTTGGTGGCGCCGCGGAATACCACCACTACCCATTCCGCCCGGCATTTGACCGGGCATGCCACCGAAGGCGGAGAACGGAGACCCACCGCCCATCATGTCGTCATTATCGTCAAACATGCTGGCACCGCGCATACCACCGAGACCGCCAAAACCTCCGGCCGAGAAGAACGATCTGCAAAAGAAATTCGTTCACAACGAGGCCCCACCGACGAAGCATGAATATGTGAAACTCACTCGAATACTTTCATTGGGTCCGACGGTGAAAACCCGCTCCTACCACTTGGCATGCCAGACGACGTAAACGAGAAAGTGGTGCCCCCACCACCAGGGCCACCAGGGAAGCCACTGAAGCCAGCAAACGGGTTGGCTCCAGCCCCTGCGCCAGGTGGTGGGCCGCCACCTTTGAGCCCCTCCTCGCCAAACTGATCATAAATGGTGCGTTTCTGTTTATCGTTGAGGACCTCAAAGGCTTCCGATATCTGTAGTCGTGAGTATAGGGGGACGGTCAATAAGCAAGAAGACAGGTCAAGGGCTAACTTGTTTGAATTTTTGGGAGGCCTCCTCACTCCCTGCATTTCGGTCCGGATGCCATTTCAAGGCCTGTGATTTTGGGAATGGTAAGATTAAGATGATCAGAATTCAGCGAACAGAAAGACCCACCATCTTTTTATATGCTTTCTTGATGTCATCTTCTGTAGCGTCCTTGCTGATGCCAAGCAGCTTGTAATAGTCTGCACCCATGGAGAAGAGTTGAGGTGGCGTCGAGTGGAGCGTGACGAGTTATATATTTTGGTGGGATGTCTAGGTGGTGCCAGAACATACGAGAACATAAATGTAGCCATAACCGGTTATCTGCCAAAAATAAATAAATGTGTGGTAACCTTAAGGAGGTTGTACTTGGTTGGCCTGTGTATAACGGCGAACGCGAACGAACGAACTTTACGACCACCTCACGACCTAACCAACACCACTCTTTCCAACCATTGACAGTGTACCTCTTTCCAAAATATCGTCGTCTCGAGCGACATGCGGCTACTAGACGTCTTGCTATTTACTTTATTCAATCTCTCAGCCGCACTTTATACAGCCGTCCCGAGGTCGGTTCCTTTCTTGCTAGCCGCTCTACCTTTCTCATCTCGCTTAGATGGGCACAAGCCGTCGTAGTTATAAATGACGCATTGTTCCTCTACGGCGGCAAAACAGACCAGTACAATGCTTTCGGCTACGATTCTGCCCCATGGAACAACGACCTCCTCTTTCTATCTTTATCAACCGCCTTTGACCCTTCGGTCCCTCCATGGGAGTATGTCTCGGGTTCCCAGAATACCTCCATCACCTCGCAAGGCCCTACGCTCGCCTGGCACACACTCTCCGCGTTCAATGATTCCTATGCACTCATCTTTGGCGGCAACACCGGTCCACTCTCCGGGGTCACCATTCTCGACAACGACGACTCTGCCCAGTTGCTCAACGTATTAGACCACATGCAACCTATATTTATCCCCCTTCCCGAGGGCTGGGCAGGCGAACCGCAGCGGCGGATGCGCCACGCGACTGCTTCGATAGACGGATCATTATATATCATCGGCGGTGAGGCTGCGGACGACTCGGGAAACCTCTTCTCCACACACTACCTCTTCATCCCCTCCATACCCTTGTTCATCGAACTCCCTTCCGAAAATGCACCCCCAGGCATCATCGGCCATGCAGCTATCATCTTACCTGATGGCCGTCTTCTCGTCTTTGGTGGCATCTCTCAGGGACAACTTGTTCCCTTTGATGTCTGTTGGGTTCTTGACACCACGCAATCTAACTTAATGTGGACCCGAGCTTCCATTGAACAGTCGACCCTCCCCAATCCCCGCTCTTCCTTCGCGGTCGTACTGCTTGACGACGGACGTATTCTCATCCACGGAGGCACAGATGCCGCCTTCCAGTCCACCTTCGACGACGGCTGGATTCTCGACCCGTCTGGAAGTCCAATGACGTGGACTCCAGTTCCCGCCCTCTCTCAGCTTGGCGCCCGGAAAGACCACTTCGCGATCAATGCTGGCGGACAGGTTGTGTTCGGATTCGGTACGCAGTCACATCTCAGCCTACGCCCACTTTTTTTTAATCACGAAAGTGCCACATAGGCTACGGTTCTAGTGCCCCCGCAGACGCCGCGCTGCACGTTTACGACGTTGGCGCAGCATCGTTCCAGCCCACATTTTCACCCGTGACGGCTCCCCCGGCTCACACCACTCTTCCACCGGATCCTTCTCAGACCATCACAAACGGTCCTGGTGGGACCGCAACCTCTCCCAACGGACAGCCCCCTGGCCACTCAGGCACGGGAGTTAGCGGCAGCAACACGGGTTCATCAACCCGTCACCCGACATCCAGTACGAGCACGAGTACGAATGGGGGTGGGGATAACGGACAAGGGGACGCGAACGGTATCAACTCTGGGAAGTCCCATACGGCCGCCATCGCTGTTGGTTCTGTACTCGGCGCGGTCGGGTTGGCAACCTGTGCGGTCTTGACGGTCTGGTACTTGCATCGTCGGCACGCCCGGTCCGAAACTTCGTTCAGCCCGCTCGACGATGATGACGAGGAGCATCCCCACTCGATCACGGCAGTCCCAATCGCCGGAGCGCACGAGAAGGGCCCACGAATACTCACAGTGCCCCTTGGGCTGCTCAGCATGGTCGGCCTTGGTGGCCAGCGTCACGCGAACCGCTCACGGCATGACATCCTCGCAGACGAGGACCGCAGCTTCGACTGGGAAGTTTTCCGTCGTGGAGGATCTGCGGGCGGCTCGAGTTTGGTAGATCTTAGCGCCCGCAGCAGCCCCCACGGGTGGTCGAACGCTGTTACCGCATCGCTCCGGAATCTCGCGCGAAGCACGGGCCGAGCATCGCATTCCCGAGAATCGTCGACTGCTGTCGATTGGGAGAAGCGTGGCGTCGACCCATTCTCGCCCGAGGTTGCGCTCATGGCGGGCGGACTTGAGCGCAACGAGCTACCAGAACGGACAGGCCCTTCACAACCTTACGAAAATCCCTTCGCGCATCGAGACTCTTCATCAGATGTTCTGCGCGATTATCTTTCCGGACCAGAACCAGAACCACATGAAGACCCCCAGGAGGCGCGGCCCTCAGCGCTTCGGACACTGACACCCAGAGCCGACTTTGTGCCACTGTCGCCACTCATAGAGCAAGCCTCACAGAACTCCCTCTCAATTTCATCGTCTTCACATAATGCCTCTTCTGAGCAACATGCAGGATCGGGCTCGTCTAGTGGCAACCTGTCGCGTTCCCCAAGGCCGTCTTCGATCCTCGACCCCAATCCGCCGCCAAGCGAGCCTATCCGGCGCAGCAATTCATGGTGGGCGCGCTTTGCCAAGACACCGCTGCTCGAGCGGAGGAGCACAGGGTCGTCTACGCGAGATCCTAGTGGCTTCATCGATTTTCGCGATCCCAATCCGCCGCCACGGCTGCTCACCATCGAGGAATCGACGCACTCACATTCGCCTGACGTATCCGAATCACGGAGAATGGGTTCTGTCAGCATCTCGGCAGCCCGTCGAAGACATCCATCGCTCTATCATGAGACATCACACGGGCGGTCGGCGTCCTCGCTCCAAACCGCCAACACGGAGACGCTCGAACGTATGGGCGGGACGATGGACATCGTCCAACGCGACGCGACCCTGGACTCGCGGTTCGCCACCATGACGAGCCCCTTCGCCGACGACGAGTTTGGCGTCGCGAGCCCCGGGCAGAGCACGTCGCCGCCGTCGTCTTTTGGCAGCAGTCCGTTGCAGGCACTGTTCGTGCGGGGACAGCCCTCGTACAGCTCGACACGTACGGAGAGTTCGTCTGAGCTCTCCCCGCTCTCACCGCCACCCACTCCACCAACCAGCTCACCCCCGTACGAGCTAAGTGGTGATCCCACGTCTGGCGAGCCACCGGCCGTCGCGCGTCCACGCGTACCTCCAGCCGGTGGCCCACACTCGCCTGGGGTCTCGGAACGCGTGCGGGCGTTCGAACGACGCATGTCGCGGGACGGCGAGGTGCCGCCGCCGCCCACGAACACGCGTCGACGGGAGGAGCGCACGACGCCACGGCCTGTGGTGCGCTATGGGCTCGTGCCGCGGGCGTCGCTCTTCGTCGCGAATCCTGACGGTGGGCCGGAGCGAGAGCCGCGGGTCTGATGGATTGCGCGTAATGCTCTCACTTCTTCGGTCGGGGCTTGACGACACGAGGCAGATCGTGGCACCGAGCACGGGGCGTTCGGCTTGGGCTTCCTTTCCTGGCCTGGCCTCTATGGACTGCGGAGGCGCTACTGTATTGACCGACTCTACATTTACACAACTCTGGATATAATTGCGGACCGGATCTTTGGGGTTCCCTGCTCATGTATCATTTACGACCCACTTTACGATGATTGAGATGAATTGTGCTTCTTTTCTTTACTCACCCTTTATTTGTATACCTCTGTGCTTATGATGACCGGCACACACTTGATGTGCGTGTATCCATTCTGGCCTTGTTGGCTTTTCCCTTTTTGCGTGTAGAGTAACTCCGTCACGAATCACAAGACACCCCCAAAGAACGATTGTCTCAGTCGCCGCCATCTTTACACGTCCGACAACTCAATTGGCATGGGCGTCTAAAAACGTTCCATACACCCTTCGCATGCTCCGGCGCTTTATTCTCACCGTAGTGTAGCGGCTGGACCCCTCACACCCTCCCCCACTTTTTGCTTTTTGATCGGTGCTTCCGGGTTTGGGGCCGTCATTGGGTAAAGGTATGTCAGATGTGCTGCGTAACATGATGCATGATGCTGCACACACTCGCCGCGCACCACCGATGCGTTGCGTACCCCATCATCGTGATGAGATAGGTGTTGTAAAATAAAAAAACATAGAGAAGCATTTCAAAACATATCTACCACCTCGCGTCCTTGGCTCTTTCTTTTAGGCCCGTGGAACCGCATGATGCGGTTAAGTGGTTCACGCTGTTTTATCTTTAGTGCACCCTCTATCTAGCCCCACTCGTCCATTGTATGCCACTTTGGCACTTGACGTGATAGATGCTTTTTTGACAGGAGGCAAGGCAAGGCAAGGCAAGGCATGCAGGTTCCCCCGCTCCGTCTCTTTACCCTTCCCTCTTCCCCATCCCTGGACCCTCCTCGCCTCGCCCAGTGTGCCAAAAAAATTTCTCTCATCCCTCGACGACAGCGAAGAACTGAACACGTGGAAACTCAAAAAAAAAAAAGACAACCCTCACTCTCTATCACACATCTACTCATCTTCTGACCATCCACCCCGGTCCCGTGGTCTGTGTGGGGCCGGCGGTGGGCCCGGTGACCGGTGACCCCCGCCTGCAGGCAAGGAACACAAAAAAAAAAAACAAGAATTCAACCTGAACCGCCCTGGGCACGAGGCAGAGGCATCTGCCCCCTTCCCCTTTCGCCGCCGCCACCGTCGAACTTTCTTTTCAGTTCTGGACGCTTGGCCTGGTACACGCCCGATTGATTGGCTGGGCGGATTGGCTTATAGCTTGTGCTGGCGCTACGGTGGCTTACTGCCGGATGGCTTACAGTACAGTATGTATCATGTATGAGTTGGAAGAAGGGGGAGGGGCTTGGTCATGGGAACGTGGCGCCGTGTTTGTTTTGCGTTACGCGCGCGCTTCAAGGTTCGCTTCGCTTCGATTTCTGTTCTGTTGTAATACTTCTATCTACTGTACTGTTCCGGTCCCATTCCGCGTTTCCCCAAACATAAATCATTGGTAAGATGAATTACTTGCTTCCCGCCGCCGCCGCCGCCCGTACATCCCCGGTGTTTATAGAGAGTGTGAACGTCGAAGGGAAGCAATTGCGCAGTCTGAATCCCCCCCCAGTCTGGTCGTGGTGTCGGACGGAGCCCCCGGAGACCCTTTCACTGCCCTTATCGTCCATCACGCCCATAAGCGCCCGACATGCTCGGACTTGGGTGGCACGACCGGCCAAAGGGGGGTGAGCCCGTCGTCGTCAGAAGGGGGAGGAACATTCGTCAAGAGTCGTAACTCGCTGGAACGTTCCCTTTTTTCTTTTTTTCTGCTGCGAGCTTTTTAGTTTACTCCATCGCAGTTTTATTAGTGCTATTATGGAACCTTCTCTTTTTGTCTTTCATCATTTCGGCACTACTGTATATACTAGTGCCTGTCGGCTGTGCATGGACCGTCTGGATCGCTCACGTCCGTTTCCTTCTCTTCCGTCATTCCATGCGTACGTGCGTGCGTAGCGTCGTAGAGTTCTTTTCTCTCGTTCATTTAGGACGAATGTGAATGTGTGCGGCCATTGAGTGAAGTTCGCTTTGCCATGAACAGTTATCAGGGTGCGGTCCACTCCCCGTTCCTCGCTCGCCACCCGGTAACCCATCACAGAACCGTAAAACTTGTGAAGGGGATTTCAGGACCCATCGAACATGGAACACGAGTGGGACATATGGGCGCCTGCCTCTCTAACCGTTTCCTTTGCGCGTCAAAGCGTAAAGTACAGTAGCGCCTCCATGCGTGAAAGTGCACTCTACTTGAAGGGTGACCCGGGAGGTGGCGTGCGCGGCAAAGCGAGAAACATGGGTGATCAAAGGACCAAGGAATGATATAATTACACAACGAACGACGACGACGACGACTCGTGACGGGTGCACAAGAAAACGCACATACACACAGAATGGTCAACACTATAACCTCGCTGCTGAGCACATCTGCGATTAAGCAAATCAGGCAGCCTGGATCTGCGCTATGTATCCCTTGGCATCGTCCGTCCCCGCGGCTTCGAGAATCTGTTGTTGAATGTTAAGATGGCGACATCTGAATGTGAGGGAGCACATGAGCAACGCACGGCGATGAGCTTCTCGACGTATTTGCTATATGCATCCTCCGTCGAAACACCTTTTCGCTCATTCCAAGCATCCCTGTTCGGGAAAGAGTAGAAATGTGACAGGCGGAAGGGGAGATCAGTCAGTAAGTCAGTAGCGTGGCTTTCAATTGGCGATCGCACCATTTGGCCTTGCCCGTAAAGTCTAGCATACCGGGTCTCAGGGTGTTCACATCGCCTTCAGTGGCTAGATCAGAGGGCGGTTGGGAAATTAGGGTGGTATCATCTATCTAGAATGAAGTGCTCGCCTTGCTTGTAGTAGGAATAGAACTAGGTGAAGGCGGTTTAGCCATAGTGGGTCGATGTACGTAAATAAACAGGTGCGTACATAGAGTTGGTCGTCCTGCGAAGGCTTGATGGGACCATCCTTTGGAAGGGACCGTACAATCTCGACAGCTTTCTCGAATTTCCCTTTGGACATGGCGGTTCAGAGGCGATCGTGCGTTGTCTGATGTTGATAATCAATCGATGGTAGGACAGAGGCAGAGCTCGACCCGAAGAGTGCGGGCGTGCCCGCAAAGGGTTTTGCCTCCCGGTCCGAAATGGTCCGATCGAGCAAACCCTGGACCAGCGATCGTTCCAGACAACCCACCAACTCGTCTCTATTTTTGCAAAAACAAAAACAGTCGTCATCGTGTTTTTTTGTTTTGTTTTTTTCTCGTTTTGCAATTCTTGAGTGAAGAAAACAAAAACGAATAACACTCGCGCCCTCATACGCCCACTCTCGTCAGGTAGCAGTAGCGCTCGCGCCGCGGAGGGTCAGTTTCAGCCGCGGACCCGGGGCAGCCCAGTGCGCGCTCGTTTGTCGATCATCAAGGTCCCCCGCGAGCGTGTTTGAGCCGTGCTTCTCGGTGCATCATCCACCTCCGGCCGCGCGCGCCTGTCTTTGTCTGATATGTTGTGAAAGCTCTCTCTCCCTCACCACTCCATCACTTCTAAGCAAGCTCGGCCTGCCGTTAGGTATGAGGCCGACCGGATGAGTCAAGAGGACTCACACCACTTCCCTCGGTTCCTGTAGGTGTGATCTCGGCTCAAGTAATTATGTGGCCTCGTGCCGGTGCTTCAGGCTTCAAGTGATGCAAGTCGAGCTTCACCGGGGGCTAGGCCCCAATCGGAAAAGCTTTCTACCTCCACTCTGGATCCCTTGTTCCGAGGAGACGAACAACAAGAGAAGAGACCCTGGCATGTGTGTGGGAGAGAAATGAAAGACGATACGAAGATAGCGGAAAGGGTTCGCAGAGTAGGTCGTCTCGTCGTTCCGTGCTAGTGCCGATTGTCATTAGAACATAAAAAGCAAATATATCATAGTGCTATTTTTCCGTGAATTTCCGAAATAATTTGTCCCCATTTATCTGCATCGTGTTCTCTCCTTCTCCCCCTCCACAGGCCTAACAAATCTTTGACTGTTCTTTGGCTTTTTTTTTTCTTGGACCCACACGTCAGTCGTCTGTATGCTGCGCAGAGAGAACCTGATAGGGGTTACGATGCTTGCGAGCATGTCCTCGTCCTATCTGCCTTGCTTCCTCCCTGCGCCCTCCTTCACGTCGACTCGCACAATATCACCTCGGTTCGGATTGAATTGAGGACTGTAGGGCTCCAGTGCACCTATCTCGCTTAGGATGGTCCCTATCGAACTGAATCCTGTTTTATCTGGTGTCCCTATCTCGTGCCGAACACGATGTACTTTTGTTCTTCCTTGGCCGTACGGTCGCGGTGTGCTTGGCTGTGTTTTATCCATCCATAACGTAAACACTGATCAATATCGCACTTGTTAACATGCCGACCTGTCACTAGGATTTGTCCCCTTCGTGGGCAATTTCTTTCTCGGATCTTACGAGCACTGCACGCATTTCCTACAGTTACTATGCTAGTGGACAAATACAAATTCCATCGGTGGGGCGACGCAACAGCTGTTTGTGGAACCGTGTGACGATAGTCACGGATTTGCTGGTATGGAATCCGTCGTTTTTTTTATGTGCCTTTTCGTAGTCTGGTTCTTTGTTCTCAATGCGTTGTTGTTGCTAGGCGTAAAATGAGTGGTGGAAATATGATCAACGTCTTTGTTTCTCGCGATCGTGCGGGCGCTATACTGCCGACGTCGCCGCTTCCCTGAATGCGTGTGTGCGCAGCTGTCATGCGTGTTGTACGTGTTGTCGTTGTCAGTTTGGTCCTCTCCCCCCCCCTTCTATTCGTCGACAGGCTTCGCTGACAAGAATCTGCGCCCCCATATCGAGACCATCTTGAAATCGATCGATCGGACCAAGCCTGAGGACCAAGCCCAGGGACACAGTACAGTGGGAGCGCAGTACTGTTGTATGCATCGCCGTGCGCTTCTTTTCCCCCTCTCTCTTTCCCCGTCTGTCTCCCGTTGCTACGCCTGGCTGCGGCTGTGAATAAATGCAAAGATCATGATGGTGCCAGGAACGCCGTTGTAATGCAATCATTCGCGCCAGAGAAGGTATAACGGTTAATAAGAGAGCTGTCTTCTAGCTTAGCGTGGCGTCTTCCCAGTGCGACCTGATGTTGTTGAGACATGTTCCCTTTTCTTCCACATTCAAGCTTCGAGCTCCACCCTCCGAGACATATGGATACCTCATCAAATTTAGCGCCATTGAGAGATGACTCGGCGGAGGCGCCCGACATCGGGAGCCGGTCACGAGGACGCACGCAAGCCACCTTGCCTATCGCCCTTGTTCTCTTTCCTGAAGGGGCTTTTTCCCTTCGGGATTATCGACCTACAGCCACACCGGGACGTCTAGGGTGTTGGTCTTCTCCTCGCGATAAATTCAGGTATTATGCCGAGATGGCAATCAGACATCTTTCTGAATTAGCCCACGAGTAAACAAACAGAACAGAACAAGGATGTGATGGTGTTTCAGACGCTCGAGCTTCCAGCCCCCCGGAGCCATCGCACTTTTGGGAAAACCGGCGCCCATTTAGGCTTTCCACGTCCACATCCCCGCAAGCTCAGATGAAGGTTCTAGTGGCACCAAGCATCAGTTGTTTCAGAATCAGCCCCCACCAGTCCGTGTCAACGAGCGAGAAAACTCAGAAACCCGACGTGATCAAATACATACACCTCTTTCTTCCTTGCCAAGGGTGACAAGCGCGGTTTCTCGGGGCCCGCGCCGTCGGGACGGTGCTGTCCATGACAGGACTCCAACGGCCGACAGTGCGCAACGCCCCTTTAACGCCCTCCCCACCAGCTTCGATGATATCTGGCAACTTCGGGAAGGCGCTTACGCCTTGAAGGATCTGGCTACCACCCGATTGGTGCCCAAAGTTCTGATACGACTTTCCCCACGGTATCCCGGCACGGCCGCAGCCGTATATAGCACCCTCCGTCGGCAAAAAGAGCTGCAGGGACGAACGGCGAAGGATAACCCGCGTGGGTGGATACGGTGCGAGCCGAATAATAAATAGTGGATGATAATTGAACCAGGAGAGGGAGGTTGCATTGGTCCAGACTTGGATGTCAGGTGTCAAGACAGGCGGTAAGCCGCTGCGTAGAAGGGGTGTTATGTAATCTACCTGGACGCCAGTCCTATTTCGTCACGGCCGCCGGACGAACTGTACGGTACTGTCTATAATTGTTCTAGATAGGTGTGGTAAGAAGGGTACCCTTCTGGAAACCGCTTCGCCCCATCGAGCCTGCAAAAAAGAACGACGACCAAGTGAACGTTCTCCCAATTCCGTTGTGTACGATTGGTCCGATGCACGGAATTCTGGTGGAGGTGGCTCGAAGGAAGGAAGAAAGCTTGGCTTATCTTATTGTGGGTGTCAGTGGATGGACTCAGTCGATTGGCGCGTTATGCGTTACCATCACACGATATGTCACGAGCGTGACCTTCCATTGGGCCGCTCAACCTCCCAAACTCCCCCTCATCGTCAAGCTCGCCACCGACGCCATTCACGATCTTTAATATTTCAACACAACCAACACAAAGTAACCAGAGATGGCGCAGTCAGCGGCACCTCCGACGCCTCAAGAAGTGAGCCGCAAGCTCTCGATTCACTCGGCCATAAAACCCAAGGTGAGAGTTGGGGTGGCGCTTCCTGCCAGCCAGAGGAATCCCATCTTTTTTTGGTCTAGGCCGCGTCGCATTCTGGTATTCCCGTCTCTGGGACCGAATCGGATTCGGATTCTCCTGAACACGTTGCTGCTGCATCTGGCTCGGTGCTGCCGCCGCTCTCCGCCATCGTAGAGCGTCGACGGGCAGGCGAGGACTCTGAAGACGACGAAGAAGACACCGGTGCATGGCGTACGGCCGACACTCCGCATGCCGCCGGCGAGAGCGACCTCCGCGCGGGGTACCTGTGGAAGAAGGGTGAACGGCGCAAGGTGCGTCATTAAAAAAAAAAATTTGCCAAGCAGATTTGGATGACGCCCGCCCAGACATGGAAGCGGCGATGGTTCGTACTACGCTCGGCGCACCTTGCGTACTACAAGACGTCGGCCGAGTACCAGCTCCACCGACTGCTCGACCTGCAGGACGTGCACGCATGCACCCCGGTCACGCTCAAGCGGCGTGAGCACACGTTCGGCGTCGTGACCGCCACGCGCACGTACTACCTGCAGGCCGAGTCGCAGCAGGACGCCAAGGCGTGGGTCGCGGCTATCCGCGCCGCGAGGGAGGCGCAGCTCGCCTCGGCCGGCGCTGCGGGCTCCGTGCCGTCGTCGTCCCCCCCGATCCCGATCCCGGGGCACTCCTCCCTTGCCACTGTCACGCCGTCGCCCCCCTCGCGCATGCCACACGCGGTGACTTCATCTGAATCGGAGGACGCATCGCCAAAGACGCAGCGCATGATGTTCGCCGCGCCGTCGTCTGTGCCCGGCGCAGCACCCTCGTCACCCAGGATCGGCGGGCCGCCCGATGTATCGAAAGTCGTCATGAGCGGCTATATCACCAAGATGGGGAAGCGAAGAAACTGGCGCAAGAGGTGGTTCATGTTGAATGGTGAAATGCTGATGTATGCTGGCAGCCACATGGTGAGCAAAGCAAACAAGCAAAGCCTTTCCCGGTGATCGGTGTGGGCTTTTTTTTTTCGGCACGCTGACGAGCAAGCCGGACAGGACACGAAGATGCACCGACAAATACCGCTCTCACAGATCCTGGACGCATTTGAATACGATGTTCCTCCTGCCACTGCGCCACCATCACACCCGCGAGGGGGATCGGAGGAAGCGGACCACACGTTGCTGAAGCACACATTCAAGATAGTGACAACGAAGCGGACGTTGGTGCTGTGTGCTCCGAGCGAGGAGGAAGAGATTCAATGGCTTAGCGCAGTCCGTGCGCTCATCGCGCGGAGGTCTGGCGCTGGCGTTGTGCCGGGGGACATACTAGGCACGCCGGCGCCGAAATCTGGAGGGATCGATCAAGGCCTTGTGCAGATGGTTGCCGGATCGGGATCGGGAGGGGGAATGAAAAACAGACGAGAGGCGCCGCCGCGCAAGATTAGCATCAGCGGCAGCGGTGCGGGGGTGTTCGCACCTGGGACGGCCCCGATTGCCGAGGAGAGCGTCTCTTGATGAGGGAAGGGAAAGAGCCTTTTTCAATCTCGCCGCCTGACAGTCACCACGCACGCGCGCTTCTGATTCCCCTCTTTTTTATTCCAGCTTGTTTTCTTCTCATTTCTTCTACTTTTCCTGCATGATTCCCCCGCTCTCACTCTCACTTGCACTGCACACGCTACTTACAGAAAAAAAAACTATTTCGTTCGCTCTCACGACGTATCATCTGTTCGGAACAAAGCACACACACCAACTGGTGTCTCCACCATTCGTCCGACCATTCGTAGCATTGATACTATTTAATGGCACATGATTACTTTGTGGGGGGATGATAAAGTGACCAAAGGGACGGGGTGGGTGTTGGTGGGGCATCATGATGCTGACAAGTAAGGATTTATGATAGATGTTTGGCTGACTGTATGAAGAGTAATCAAGCTTAGGTGAGACGGAGGGGCTTCCATTCATTATGATAAGTGAATGGTATATTGTGTTACACACAGTTGATGACTGAGGATTGGCAGAGACTCAAAACGAGGGGGGTTGCGACAAGCGCGGAAGCTTTTGCAGCTCTACGTATAACCATATCGGGAAGTGGGGCCATGGGTATGAGCAGAAGCAGACCGGTGTGTTTAAATGCCGGGATGATGGGCTAATGGGTTTCCCATGGCGGAGTGGAGGGGATCAGTAGGGATCGGGGGATGTGCGAGTGCTGACGGGACAAGACAGACGCCGCTGCGAGAGGGGGGGGTGAGGAAGGGGGAAGGGGGCGACCAAGAGGGTGGGAGGATGGGAGGAAAGCGTGGACCTTAAAGAGGAAGTGGGGAACCGAGGGAACGGGACGATGTGTGCCTTTCCGATCTGAGCGGCTAGCCGTAAATAAGTACAAGTCAATTAAAGTCCCGCGAGCATGTATTAGACGCCGGCGTGGCCTGAGTACCGAGGCACTCGTGGCTGTGTCCACCCTAGTTGTAGTAGTATTTTGTCGAATATCGCTTAGGGTGATAGTGTGAACGGGGATGAGGCGAGGGTCATGTGTTCTCGCGAGGAAGAGGAGAGGAAAGGAAATGAATAGGATCAAGGTCGTTAAGGGAGGGAGAGATCTGCTGAGACGTGGGGGTAGCAGGGGTCCCTGATATAGAACACGTAACTGCTATCGCCTTTGGACCTTTCGACATTGACTTGTATTATGTGAGCATTCGCCGCACTACGGTCCACTTCGCCCCCCCGGCAAACGCTTATAACAAGCGCTTCCGTTCCTTCTTCGCCCTCCGTCGCCCTCTCCTAGTTCCCCTCCCAACCTTTATAGGTCCACTCCTCCCACTGACAACCTTTCCCCAAGTTCTCCTCAATCTTAGTCAACCTGTTGCACCTACTCTCTTCCGTGGCTATGCACGACTCTCCCTCCTCCCCACGGAGATCAATCGCGCCTGCTCCCCCAAAGCAGCACCAGCCTAAGAAGGCCGGAGCGCCCAAGGCAAAAGGCGCGGTGCGCGCCAAGTCGGGCTGCTACACGTGCAGGATCCGTCGCAAGGTAAATATGCTTCCGTTCTACTGGTAAACGCGTCTAATGATCGTCCTCGCACTCGTCCTCTAGAAATGTGATGAACGGCCAAACCCAGAGGGCCGCTGCGAAACATGCATTCGCCTTCGTCTCCAGTGCCTTGGCTTTGGGCAGAAGCGCCCCGACTGGCTCAAGGTACGCATTGGCGCAATGCAACCTCGGGTGCCACGGTCTCTGATCTTTGTTTTTTTCGGTTCCCAGGAGAATAATAACGTCACCATGTTCCGTGAGAAGATCAAAGACTTTTTGGCAGCGCAGGGCATGATCAAGGGCCACTCTGGCTCCGGGACCCGCACTTCTGATCAAGAGGGCATGCTCGTCCTCGTCACAGAGCACGGCCGATCTGACACTTCCAGTCCTCACTCCCCAGCCCTATCCATTGACTCGAACGAGGACCGCCGACATAGCGGCCACAACATCTCCAGTCTTCGTCACGATCCACATTACCCTTCCATTTCTCTCGCTGCTCAGCACTCACACCCCGGCTACTCTTCGCAGCAGCAGCGTATGTCGTTCTCGTCCGCGAGGGAGTCGTCTCCGTTGAACCTCCCACGTCTTCCGTCAGCTTACCATGCCCTTCCGGACATGTCGGCTGATGCGCGAGAAGGAATGAACTCGGAGCTCATTCTGCCGTTTTCGCCCCCGCCCACGTCGAGTAATATACTCCCACCGCCCCCTACCTCCTTAGTCTCTCCCATGTCTCAGTCTTGTAAGAATCCGTACCGTTATTGAACTATGTACCTTGTACAGTACTCAATGCCCCTTCCTTGGTTTGGCAGGGCATCATAGTAATCAAAATCCCTATCCTTCTTATTCCGCGCCTCCAGTCCCTCCTCCATCTGTGCCAGTTCCACCACCGCCTCCACCACAAACACAGCTGCCTATAGCTCAGGTGCCTGCTCATGCGCCAGCGTCAACGTCCCACTTCGCGAGCAATCTCTCGCCTTCATATCATCAACATTATGTGTTCGAAGAGGACGAATACAACAACAACGAAACCGAACAGGTACATTCAACTGGCTACTATGTTGAGTCTTCGAGTCTTAGCCAGAACATTGCGCCGTTCATGTCGTCACACCAAAGTGGATTAGTGAGGCATTATCTGGACCATGTCCTACGGAGACAGTACCTCTTAGCCGACACGTCCATAGCCGAGTTTATCATCCGCACCGTACAGGAGAACCCAGCGGTGCGCGATGCTGTCTGTTTGCTCGCGTCACTGCACCGTGAGTCGTTACGGCACGGGCCCCATCACTTCCCGGCAGCGGCGGCAGCAGCGATGACGGACGCGCTCGTACTGCAGAACGACGCGTCGACGGACTACAGCAAGACGTACAAGCGCATCTGCACGAACCTGCGCACGTCCGCGGCGGCCGGGTACACGGAGGGGGAGGCACTGGCGGGGCTGTTCGTCGTCTCGGCGTTCCTCTTCCGCGGCGGGCGCGGCGCGTGGCAGGAGTTCCTCTCCGTCGCCGCCGACTGGGTCTGGAACGTGCTGCACGCGGGCGGGGGACCCGCGGAGACCATCATGCGCTGCTCGGACTCGCAGCAGTTCATCATCAAGACGACGTTCTGGTTCGACATCCTCGCAGTCCACCACGCGTCTGCAGACCCCGCGCTTCCTCCCCATCTACCGCGAGCTCTGGTCGTCCCGCCGTGGCGCCTACATCGAGGCGAACAACAACAACGGCGGCGGCTCACGGCAGCTGTCGATGATGAGCGTCATGGGCTGCGAGAACTTGACAGCGCTCGCCCTCGCTGAGATCTCGGCGCTCGCGTGCTGGAAGGAAACACACGCGCGGCAAGGCACGCTGAGCGTACCCGAGCTCGTCGACCGCGGACGCACGATCGAGTCGGAGTGCCTCGTGCACCCGTCGCCGACGCCGGCGCACCCGTCGCTCAGCGGGGTCGCCGGCGGCGGCGACGGCAGTCGTGGTGCTGCTGGGCTGTACGGCGCGGGGGGAGCGGACGTCGAGCTCGCGGAGAAGCGGCGCCTGACGGCGGACATCTTCCGCGCGACGGCGCGCGTCTACTTGCATTCCGTGTTGTCCGGCGAGTACCCCGGGTGCCCCGAGATCCGGGACGGGGTGCAGGACACGATCGAGTGCCTGCGGCGGGTGCCCGCGGGGGGGCATGGCCCGCAGCAGCAGCAGCAGCAGCAAGAGGGCCTCGGGGAGCAGAGCAACGTGTCGCGCTCGGTGCTGCGCAGCGTCGTGTTCGGGATATGCCTCTGTGGGTGCCTCACGGACGACTATACAGAGCGCCAGTTCCTCCTGCGAAGGCTCGACGAGGAGCAGGCAGAGGGCGTCGGCAATTGCGCAGAGGCGCGCTCGGTCATGGAGCAGGTCTGGAATCGCCGCGCCGCGGTGTCCGCTGGCGGTGGCGGCGGCTCGTCGCTCAGCTGGCGAGACGCGATGCAGCAGTTTGGGGGCGAGTCAGCTGTTACTCGTATGAGGAAGAGGGGGGAGGGAGGGAAGAGAGATAAAGCCTGCTCTTTCACCCCCACTGGCCAGTTCCCCCCTTCAATAATAAGCACAGGTCCTCAACAAACGACAATCTCCTCTATCTCCGTCCTCCATCCCCCCGTCCTCGATACACCCCCCCCCCCCTTTTGTTTCGCTTTATCGTCCTCAGCGTGCCTCTCGTGCGCGCTTTCCCCGCAATCTGCGTTCTTCCGTTTCGCCGGTGGGGTACTCGGGATAGCCAAGAACGCAATCTAACTCCCTTCTGGTGTTCTCGGGGTGCCTTGGCGCCCCTGAGGATTGCGGGCGGTGCCCGTGATTCGCAGGGGGATCCTTCAGCTTCCCGCGACTGGCGGCGGCGGCGCGGCATTCCCCCTTCATCTGAGGCGATTTTAATTTGGACGGAAAAGGAACGAAAAAGGGTCGAAAAAAAATCGAAAGCGCATGTTGTGTCGTCGTGAAAAGAAATAAACAACCGAAGTCCTTTATTATTTTCCCTATCATGCTTGCTCTCTCTTCGCTTTGTTCAACTCACTCACATGGGGTATCTTTCTCTCTATCTCTCCTGCAATACATGTATGTAGTCTTAATCAAAGCATGAACGTGAAGAATGATGGCAGATGATGCAGATGCTGGTCCAAAGTCATTACATGGGAGTTATCATGCGGTGTAGGAGACAACTGATGTGACTTTTGATGAACGTTCGAGTATAGCGCTCGATCGGAGGGTAGGGAGGGGCACCACGCCCTCCTGTACCCAAGATCGCGGATGGATGGATGGGCCAAGCGTTTTCCCCCATTGTCTGCCCCAGGGGCAGCAGTGCAATAGCGGTGCGGCACGAGTCAGGGGGGTTCGCAAAGAGGGCTTCTTGAAACTACCAAAAATAGTGCGTGCGCCGTTTGCTCATATCGGGCTATCTATCTGGCAATCTGTTCATCTCACACACACAGCCTTGTTTAGCCTTTCGAGTTTGGGGTAATTGCGTTCGTAGCCATAGTACTGTACAGCGTAAAGCATAAAAATATGACAACGGTATCAATTTTGCGAAGAGCGTGTTAATTATGAAATACGAGTGATGTAGAGGGGGCACCATGTGGAACATCGGGGAGGAACTCCGACCGCTGAATCAGAGCCACACCACACCGTATTATTATTCAAGACGACAAGCAGGAGAGGCGCGCCTCTCCCGGATAGTGGCGGAGGGTCACGATAGATGGGGCAGGCGTGTTACGTCGCCGAGCGAACAGAGCCTCAGAGCGGGTACAGACCTGTAGCATAGGAGTCAGATGGCGGATGTCCTGGAACGAAGAGGTAGTGGCAAATTTTGATGGGGGGTGGTGATGACACACAAGTGATCGGGCCACCGGGGGCGAAGAGGCGCGGAGAGATGGAACGCAGAAAAGGGCATCGGACTTTCCGCAAGTACGAGGGAGCGGAGGATCATCATAGTGAGTGAGAGAGAGGAAAGGTGAGGAGGGGGAAGGGAGCCAAGCGAACGGAAGTAATAAAGGTGATCGGAAGGGACGAAAGTACGACGGAGATGGAGGGGCATAATCGGCCGCACTGAAAGCGAGATCAGGAGAGATTAGTTGAGCAAAAACTCAGCGGCGCGTAGATGCAATGGACCATGGCGACGAGACAGAGGGTGCGAACCGAGTCGAATCGAACGGACCGAGCTGGTGGAACGAATCAGGAATGGTCTCGTGTCCTGGTCCGGGGAAATCCCAAGGCTCACACCGGCCTGCCGATTTGGGATGAGGCAAGATTCCCTTCAGTTCCGTCTCGTTTATTTCACCAGCCAGTGCTGGGCCCTGTCCAAAGATCGTAAAAGAGATCAATCTCGCAAACAATCTCGCATGTCTCCCTCATAACCACCCTCCCCCAACTCTCCAACTCACTTTGCCTTCACCTGTTCGTTTTCTTTTTTGCTTCTTTTTCTCTTCCCTCTCTCTCCCCCTCTCCCCCCCTGCAGTTCTTCCCTCGGCACAAATGACACACTCTCCCATACCAGACGATTCCCACAATAATCCCGAAAACTCATCCCCGTCCGACTTTCAGTCCTCCGTAGAGACTTCCCCAGCGATCATCCCTCTCTCCGAACCAGCCGCCTCAGACGGTGGTCACTCCCCCTCACCCACCTCCACCCGTCCATCGTTCCAACACCGACACTCACTAGACCCTCAGAAGTCCGTCTCCGCTGCTGGGAGGGGCGGCTGCTGGTGCGTGTCGTCCCATAGTCTTTACATCATCAGCGCGTTTGTTACTAAGTCTCTGATGGCCTTTTTTCTCCATTAGGACGTGCCGTCTACGACGAAAAGTATGTGCTCATCGTTAGCGCGTCACTGCGCCCTTGTATATGCTGATTGCTAACTCACCGGTCCGCTTTTCCCGCCCGTCCTTCCTTCGTCCTTCGTCCCTTACTCGCTTCGTCCCAACTGCGCCACGATCGGCTCTCCCCCTTGCCAATCCCCCCCTTCCTCCTCCATTCTTCCTCCCACCGCATCCCTTTATCCTTTTCCTGTTTTATAGAAATGCGATGAGCAGCGCGAAGAAGGTGACTCGTGCCGTACGTGCCGACGTCTGCAACTCAACTGCCTAGGCTTGGGGCCCACGGCGGCCAGACTGGATGCGGGTGCGTTTTTTCACATATCGCCGACCTCCCGGTCAGCCCGATGGAACACCATGGCTGACTCATCGTCGGCACTAAACGTACAGGATAAGGAAGCGGTCCAAAATTACAAGATGGAGATTAAGACTCACTTATTGCGGCTGGGGCTCATTCGAGGGCAGCCACGTACCTCTCTCTCCGCTGGCTCGTCCGGTCAGGCTAGTATCGTAGGCAAAGCGAGCGTCAGCGGCGCGACTACGAGCCGAGCTGGCAGCGAACGCGGGTCGTTCTCGTTCCCATTTGATGATCCCCAACAGTTCGAATTTTCCTTCCCTTCAGGCATACCATCCATCCCAGGTAAGGAAAAATTAATGATCAGTCTGAATTCGCTTACCTGACATTTTACCTTCGACGTAACAGGCAATGCGCCCATCCCGTCACCATCGGTTGCTTCCTCACCCTTCTCCGATACTTGGGTACAGGGCGACTTATATGAGCTCTCCAATATTCTGGTACCTCCCCACCTCGCCGGGTCTCACGGGGGTAGCCGATGGCGGCGGGCCTCCGTGCTTGCCACCAGAGAACTTCAGTAATATCCCAGGAGCGGGCGCGGGTTTCCAGTGGGCAATGCAACCTGTAGGGCTCACGGATCAAGATGCAGCAGTAAAACGCGAGCATGTCGCGTATTACTTCAACCATGTGCGCGGTTTGCAGTTTTTATTCACATGTAAGGTTGCCCTAGGCGCTATACAAGCCGTGAGTGCCTACCCGTATTTAAACCCTGTTATTTCCTGACGTCAAATGAACCTAGATCGTTACGCGTGACCCGATGGGTGCGGGTGCATTGTCAGACGCTCTGTGTGCAATTGCGAGTAGGCAGTATGCAAAGGCGCAGCGCCGGACATCATTACCTGATACCAATACCCACATCGTGGATGAGACCCAGTCACAGCTTTTCTTCAACCAAGGAACATACCAGCTCGACGCTGCACGTCGTCAAGGGCGATGTACACAGGCAGAAGCGATGGCGGCGATCCATCTGATCAGCTACTCACTCGCGGTGCGAGGGGGTGTAGTCGCAGGTGTGAATGCAAGCGTAGGAGGGACCGAATGGACGCCGATGCTCGAACTGGCGTGCGATTGGCTGGCCCAGACAGGAATGCATGTGGACGAAAATCCTCGCCTATTCATCATAAACATGCCGCTTCCGGCAGCATATGCCGCAAAAGTTATCATGGTTTGTACCATTCCCAGCAGTTCTGAACAGCGAGTTGATTGCCTCCAATAGTGCATGGACATTTTCATGGGGGTAACGCTACAGCAGCCCCCGCGGCTCCTCGCGCTGTACCGTAGGTTGCTGACCGGTACCGGGACGTCAAGCCACATTTGGAGCGGTTCGCAAGGTAGCAATACACCAGAATGGGATCTTCACATTCCTCTGTTAGTGGGCTGCACTGAGCAGGTGCTGCTCGCATTTGCCGAGATCGCCGCGCTGGCACATTGGAAAGCTCATGAGGCGCGCGACGGCAAGCTCTCTGCGCGCGAGTTGATCATGCGAGGCAATGCGATCGAGCGCGGGATCCGGCAGACGGTGCTCGACCCGATGGCATTCGAAGGAAACCGCGTGGTGCCGGTTAACGAGGACACGTGCAGACGCATCCTAGCGACGATTATGCAAGAGGCGGCACTATTATACCTCAATACGGTACTGAGCGGGAACAACCCAGGTGAGCGTTGATGTGGGACCTATTTCGCAGGAGTGATTCTGATGGGCGTCCACAACAGGTGTACCTGAAATTCAAAGTTCGGTGAACCACATCTTGAACTTGCTCCGACACCTGCCTCTGGGGAAGCTCGACCTTGGATTAGTTCTACCTCTCGCATTCGCGGGGTTCATGGCCGATGCTCCGGCGGCACGCGATGTGATCCATAAGCGCCTTCAGCATATTGCCTCCGTGTACGGGAGTGCAAACGTTCGGCAGATCGAAGGTGTCTTGTTGCAAGTTTGGGCGCGGAGAGACGCTGGACAGAGAGAAGTTCAATGGCGCGAAGTAATGCAAGAGCGGGGACTTACCCTTCTCATGATATGATTGTGTGGAGACGTGGCGAAGCGATGACTACAATAATACCATACCACGGACTGTGCGAGCGCGCGGCGACAGCCCGTGAGCGCCCCTAATTGATTTGACGTGCATGAGCGACTGTTTATGTATTGCGGAAGGCTATTCCAAACTCGCTGACTTACTGTATCTTTTCCTCGATTTTATGTACGCTGCTTAGCTTAGATTCACAATTGCAGCGACTTGTTTAGTGGACATATGAAAGCAAAAAAACAGAACAAGCTCGTGTATGCGGGGGATGAGCATCAAATCTTGAGGAGGGGGCAGGTAAAGGAGAGGGAGGAGCGGAGAAGGATTGGGGGGAGAGTAGAGAAGAAAGGCCATGATGCGGTTGTGGTTGCTATATACCGATCGACCGGGATATGCTTCTCCCCTGTTATTGGTCAATATAGGCCACGTGAGCGAGCGCGGGCGCTGCCAACTATCCGCGGAAGCTCGGGCGTCGACAGCGCCCAAAGACGACAGAGGAAGGTGCCTTGTAAAAGAAGTTATTCTGACTGTGGGCGGGGTGTCTTGACGGGGGGACTTACTGAGTGGGCGCGGGATGGGCGCGAGCACCGGCGCCCATTACAATTTCGGCCCAAGTCGGCAGTAAGACTGTCCTCGGCCGCGATCACGTGTGGGTCACGTGTGCAAACACGAACCGCGTACCGACAAAGCTTCCAACTTGTTCATTCTTCATCCACACAATGTTCAAGGGCATTCTTCCCCCGCGACGTGTCCCAACTCCAGAATTTACCATCGTGAGCCCACTCGTAGATAATGGCAAGGAGAATCTCCCGACTTCTGCTGCATTGCACCCCGAGGCTTCACAGAATGGCAAGGTCGCAGCCGCTGCGAAATCGGGCAAGGCTGCAGCCGCCGCTCAGGACAAACCGAAGCGAAAGAAGGGGGGAGATGTGCCTCCTCATACAGCGCCGATCGCAAATACCACAGATCGTGAATTTGACCGTCTTCTGGTTCGTGCTATTGCGGTGGTTCCCCAGTCCCGTACGTTTTCGCTCACGTATTGAGTTTCATAGGATGACCTCCAAATTCCATCCACGCTTCGCCCGAAGCTCGCTGGCATGGAGCCGTCCGTCAAGGCAGCAATGTTGAAGTCGTCTCAGGTCATCGTGCCCACCGCCGCACCGGGGACTTCACGTAGCCTCCGGCGTGTGCAAAGCGGCAGTTCCCTCAACATCGAGTCGCCCCGCAAGGGCACCATCTCTGATTATTACCCCTCTCCCGCTCAGGCTGTTCAGGGCGCAGTCGCCCTACAACACTCCCGCGGCGTTTCGGTCGATGTAGCTCGCCCAAAGTCACGCACGGGCTTTACCGATGCGAAGGACGGAAAAGCCGCCGCGCAAAAGACGCTCTCACCCGTGCAGTTTGTCAGCGTGCTGACGGGCAAGTCTAGTCTCGAGCTCGAAGTTGATGTCTTAAAGAAACTCCGTCTGCTTCTTCGGAACGAAGCGGCTAGGTGAGAGCGGCGGATGCTGCTGCTTCTTCATCGGGCGCTGATGAGTGGCGCTGTCGGCGCTACAATGCAGTTGGTCACAGGACTTTTTAAAAGCAGGTGGCTACTCGGCGTTGCTCACTCGACTCAACGAGCTACTTGAAGTCGAATGGCGGTTAGTCTGCGCCCCTCCTACACGATGCTTCTGACTTTTTTTTGAACACTTGGCTGCAGTGAGGAGCAACATGACGATAAGCTCTTGCACGAGATTCTCCGATGCCTGAAGGCATTGTCCACCTCCGAAATTGGATGCTTCGCACTACGCAGCTCCTGCCCGACTCCCTTTGCACAACTTGTGTCCCTTCTTTATTCCGACAAGAAGCCAGGCGATGTTGCGACGCGGCAGCTCATCGTCGATCTTCTCATGATCCTGTTTGAACTTTACCCGCCCTCGTCTCTTCCTTCCATCGGATCGGTCCCACAGCGGACGGAAGTCTGGGAGACTACCCCTCGTAGTACGATCACGCTTCCACATCCGCACCGGACCTTGTACTCTCTTCTTCGCACCATCTTGCTAACTCCCGCGCCGCGAGCGGCGGAAGCCCCAGAAGTTCCGCTTTCGCCGCACGAATTCATCGACGCCTTGCATCGCCCTCGTATTTACAAGGCGTACCTCCAGGAATTCTCCGACATCTGTCGCGATTACTTCTGGATCTTCTGCCACCCAAATAACACCATATGGGTTCTAGCTGACACCTGACGAGGCACGCGTCGAAAAGCCCCGGAGCGCCGGGTGGTATGACTGGCGGCGTCGAATATGAAGCAATGTCCTACCTGGTACGTCATCCGATACCTCGGAAGGCACGATGGCTAAACTGGTACGCCGCAGACGATGCACTTTCGCTTGTTGAATGCGTTTGCTAAGGCTGCTTATGACCTCAACCTGCCGAATGACCACGAGCTGTCTGCTCATAGACTCCACGCGGACCTCTTCCTCTCTGGCTTTGAGCGGATCCTTCTGGTACCTTTCTTTCCTCCCCCCAATTTTTTTTTTTACTTCTTTGACGTCATTCGTCTCACTCATGATATGCCCTCAAAAATAAATAAATGTAGATTGCACGCAAGGCATCAACGACGTATTACCCGACCCTGCACCTCGAGATTGCGCGTTACGTCGCACTCGCAGGTCAGGTACGATACGAGCTTCCATGGACCGTGTCACGCCTCATCGGTCCACCGCCCGCACCACTGGCTCGCAGCACCAAGACGACGACGCCATCACACTCTCAACAGCCAGCCAGGGCTGTGCCCGTGCTGCCGTCTCCGCGGCGCGCGGAGCCACTGAAACTCGATTAGACACCACGCCAAGGGCTCTCGCACATTTGCGGCTGCAAACCGGGCTGTGCTCGGAGCAGATTGGTGCGCAGTTTCGGCTCGGTGGACCAGAAGGGGGGAGGGGATGAAGGTTTCGCAGCATCAACCCTTCTGACATGATGGATGGGTTTGATGATCTCCGGCCTGGTGCTCGACTACTGGTCATATTTGCTGCCTCCTTGAGCTATTTTTTCTCTTCGTTGTCCGTGCTTTCTGTCTCAAACATTGATGCTGATCCTCGCTAACAAAACAACGAACGTTGTCCCCCGAATCGTGTAAAGTGTGTGTATCTGTGGACACTGCGTAGATAGATGAAGTGACGATAAATTGGGGTGGTTGTGCCTATCCGAAGCGGCCTCGTGTGAATTCTAGTCCAGGACCATCACAAATTAGCATAAGGGTTTACACTGGATTGGTGCTGTACTGGTGTAATTTGTTGCCTGATAATAGAAGTCGAAAGCCGAGAACCTAGTCAGATTAGCGCGCGTCTAACTTAAACTGCGCAATGGGCCTGTGAGAGAACCTTTATCGATGCCGTGGCTTTCGGCAGACACCCTTCACCATTCCTCATAGGAAGATCCGGCCGGGGAACAGAAAACGACACAACCCTCTCAGGGAGAAATGTAAGGATCACGCACCAATCCACCAATCCAAACCGTGAATGAAACAAGTGACATGTTTGTGATAGTAAGTTACACTCTAGTGTGTAGCGGACGTAACTTACCTGCAACTGGCAGTACAGTATACCACCTCAAACACACATGTGGCCTCACGGCACCAGACCCCTCCTCTCTGATACGCGATAATTCTGCTCTGGGCCCATGACATATATGGCGTCTTTACGGGGCGCAACAGCGCCGCCTCCGTCGTCCTATTAACGAGCACAGCAAATCCCATCAGTTGATGCGACTGCAGGGCTATGCACCGCGCGGATTCTGCTATGGTACTGTAAACTAGTAGGAAACAAAAGGACCGATCCAGTAAAGTCTGACAACCCTGCAGGATGACGCTACCGCACACCGGAGCAGGCCGTAGGCAGCAAAGCTAAGCGCAGCTAACTAGACCAGACAGGGCAGGATCAGCCAAACGGTTAGACTGGAAATGCGCGCTAAAGCAGCTCGCTGAGGGCAAGCGAACTTGAACGGCACCGAACCGCACATGTGTTTGTGCTGTACGCAACAAAATAACAACAACAGCAACAACAACACGGTGCACGACCCCAATAATTTATTTATTTTGAGTTTTACACAGAATCCCTTGTTTTTCCCGTTAATGCGGTACTGCTCGGTAACTCCGCAGATCTGCCTTAACTCTGTTCTGTAGCAACCAGCACACCGGACCGAGCAGCATGAGACCGGGGTTCTCCGTCGTCATCCTATCATTACGGTAGGAAGAAAAAAAAAACAAAGTTGATTGGTAGTAGTGTGAGAGAAGTCGTGTGAAAAATGAACGAAGCGGCGGCCGCTAGACTCGAGACTTGGCATTGCTGACTGGTACCTTTGCCCTTACCACAGCCAAGCGACCCCTTGTGAGGGGGATAAAGGGAGGGGGAGAGTGAGATGAGATGATAAGACGTGGTGTCACGGTGAATGTGTCGAAGTTGGGCGATCGAGGGTTAGTAGAGTATGGAATGAAGGGGTCACGGTGGTGTCAATGCTATAATTGGATGGAAGAGGCTATATTTTTTTTCTTGTGTGAAGAAGAGATATTGATCTGAACCTTAGGTCCTTAGCATACAGGCCGTACAAAACAAGCAACTTGTTCGTATACCGCTTGGGGCATAAATTGCCGCTAGAAGCGCCAGAGAAGCGTCAGGGCTCAAACGCGTGCGTGGCCCAAAAGCAAAGGTTGACTGGGCTGGGCACGGTCGCGATCGGCACGCCCCGTAATGATATAACGTGATTAAAGGGAAGGACCCGAACGAACTGCAGGGCGATCCTGGAAAAACGGGTTCGAATTCGTAATCTTGCGGTGTACACAGGACCATCACGATTCACAATCTCTTACTTAACTTACAGGGTGCGGACCAGTCATATTGTGTTGTTGTGAGTCATGCCTAGCAACCGTGACACCAGCACCGACGCCTAATTCTATCATCTCCGGGTCCGAATCGAGTCGTTTGAATGTTCCAGAGAGTTGGCGATTTGGCGCGTAGCGTTATTATGGCCGGCCATGAAAGTCGATCAATACGAGGATGCGTTCGGTCGCAACTATCATACGAGTTGGACAACGTGGATAAGTGCACCCTGGCCGTACATGCCGTTACTCGACTGTCGACATCTGCCATCCGCATACATGAACTACATAAACAAATTGGCGCTGGCTTGACATTCGTTCTTATAGATACTAAGCGCACGTCGTCTTCGAGTGATTCCTTGCCCCGTGTCTAGAGAGCAGACCACCGTGCGTATAGTCTTCTCTCTCGGACTTGGAACATTGTTGTCATTAGCCTCACGAGAACAAACCTATCGCCTAGGACAACTAAGTTAACCTTTGACGCCTCGTGTTCTTTCTAGTCATAAGCGCCGGTGCACGCACGGAATGTTCACCACCTCCGGTCAGAGCACACCCCGGAAGTGACGATGTCGGAGAAAAGTGAGCGATCCGCTCCGGGGGTCCTAGCAGACCTTCCAGCCTTTGTCAGGCGGGCTCAGGACGTCGCTAGAGTCCTAATATTGTGACGTCTTCTGGTCGTGGGCCCATGGGGAGTACCTGTGTGGCGGGGGGGACAATAGCGGCACGCCGTCTTGTCCGACTACGTTTTTCGTCTGGTCGTCCGCTTAGGTGCCTCTGGAGCTTCCAAACTGACAGCCTGAGCTGGGTAGTTTGCCTCGTTCACTTGCACAATGGTATCTCATTGGGGATGTATCTCCGTGAATGAGCCCGTATCTCGTACAAAACATGATGCCAACGGGGCACGTATTGTGCGTCGGTGTGAGGTGTCTGGTTGGCATTCGTATTTTAAAATTTCAGGCGCTACTGTGATGTTTAGTTGTGGTAAAGTGTACAGAGACATACCAGATGGTAAAGGCGTGTCACAAGCGAGCTCGATGCCCACGCTGAGGAAGCAAGGCCTTGCGCAGTGGCGAACGTGTTGAAAACGTGCACACCCAGAGGTAACGTGGTCAACAGCCACGAGAGGATGACTCGATGACTCGCAGATGGCAAAGTCACGAACTTGTGAAAAGTGTAGGGCACTCCAACCGACGTTTGAAGGAGATGAAGTACTGCGAGGCTCTGATAGCGTTGCAATACCGAGACCAGTTCTGTGGATTGCAAGGGAACTTGTAGCGTGCACTAGACAGGGGGTAGGGGTGTGGGGGGAAAGGCGAGAGTAAGGGTCCCTTAGCGCAACACCTCGCTGGTCCATCATGACACGCATGGGGAATAGGAGTATGTTAAAGTTTGGGCGCGCAGGAAGAAGCATGAAATCAGGGTCGTGAGCGTATCGCTGCCGCACAAAGCATCTTTGTGCCAGTTTGTGGGAGACGAGAGCACCAGTTCGGTTCGTGGCCATGATCGTGGAGCTAGACGAAGTCCGAACGGTCAGTGAAATCAATACATATCAAGGAGAACATTCCATGACAACGAGAAAGACAGGTGTCCCTCGTTTGATCAGAACAAAGAGTTCAGGTTCAGCACGCATCATCACGACTCATCGGAGCGTTGGCAGTTGGACTAGAATCGAAATTAATGAGCGCAGCCGGGACCCTGATACGTGTTCTACGAAGACTTTCGTGTCTCGGTGCAGATCAAACGGTTCGTATCTAACCATTGATAGTAAGATCGTCGCTGGTATATGGACACAATGCTGTAAGAGGGGTTATCAGAGACCTTGAAACCATGGTACCTGCGCCGGACAGGGGCGCAGAGGGAAGCTCAATCACCATATGGCCGTTCCAGATGTCTTCTGCGTGCATCTAATCTCGGAGTTCAACTGGGAAACACCGGTGGGGTCCCAGGAGCCCGCTTGTGCGAAGCAGGACGTTATTATTCTGGAATCAGGACAGGTAGAGGCAGTGGTTTTGACACAGGATGGCAGACGACAACAAGAAAAATAGAAGTATACCTATACCCTAAAGTCATAACAATATGCCGTCAGATACAAGGCCTTTGCGCTGATATTTACCCCGAATGCCAGTGACAGAGAGGGTCTAGCAAACCAGGTATTGCAACAAGGTGATTATACAATTGCCTTTTTTGGTTCCTTGTGGCACTAGACGCCGATGATGCGTCGTGTGGCTTCTATGTGATCCTCGCCAACTCGCATCTAATGTGCCTGTACTTTCCGGAGTAGCTTAAACAGGGAAAAAAACACGGGAGCGGGGCAAATTATGCGACCCGCACCAACTGTAATCAAAAGATTGTATTTGCACAGCAGTCGGCCTGGGACAGTCGGCGCGTTGAGGAGACGCTTTGGCCGACGACGACCAAACCATTGGCTCCCTGGAGTCAACGGCACAGCCACATCGCCGATGATTTTCCCTCGACCCCCTTGTTCGAGTTCGGGATGTCACCGCCTTTGACCTGTGTGACTTCTGCCGGAAGTTCGAACTGATTTAGGGAATGGGCGCCTGCTGGGCGACCTGTATTTGGCATAGTTCTGTGCATAGCACTCCTAAAACGGATATCCGGAGAATAAGCAAGCGCCGACGCATAGAGGAACGTAAATGTACGTGCACATGCCAAACTGAGGCAAGCGGAGAAGTACGTCTATGTATGTGTAGAACGGCCCTTCAAATCCTCCGCGCCTTCGAGGTGCTCGCCACCATCTACAGTTGAAAACACCGGTACGCCGTGCATACCAGACGAGGACGGCTTGAGGAAGGGCTGACTCGAGGTGTGGTGTATTAACTTCCGGTGCTTCTCTGCTACGTATTCCCGAAGCTAAAAAAGAGCATGTCTGGTGCAAGACACCGCGGTCGAACGATGGACCGAACTACAAGCCAAACGGATCGACCGCGTTTACGGCTTGTAGCTTGCGTACGCGAACCGTACACCAGCAAGTGAGGCATAGGCAAAGGGTCTTACACAGATGAAATGCGATTACTGCGTGCAGTTTACGTCCACCTCGGCCAGCAAAGCGAATATGTCAATGAAGGGGTGTCAACATTTCGTCCTTACTCAGCTTATTCAGCTGAGAATTCGTCAATGATGGCGTGCAGCACTGGTAGACCAGGATGCATTCACATCCACGTCTCATCCTGAGAATTCAGGTTTGTAATACCTTAGTCCTAAGCATAGATCCCGAAGAGATTTCGAGTGGATGGCCGAAGAGAAGAGGGGGGCAGTGACAGCGAGGTTTCGGCGAGAAGCATTGTCAGACCGTTTAAGGGCTTACTATACAATTGGAGGGCAACTGCGGAGAATTTCGAAGTTGAGAAGGTTCGGCACTTGGTGTTGAAACTAATAATTTCATGTAAACCCGACGAAGGAAGTAGCCCAAAAGCGTGTTTTCAAGGGGAGATTACAAGACACATCGAAAACTGCAACCTGAAGGGGATCGGAAAAGCGGTTAAGGCGAAGCATGGTGGCGCTCCAGGGTTGGCATCACCGCGGACGACTGAAACGGTTGATAAAGACGTCTCCCTGGGTCAGTACGCAAGCCTGGCCTCAGTGGGATGGGAAGAAGGGGGATAGAGATCCAACTGCAGCTGCCCGAGTGAGGGGAGAGGTTCACTCCTAATAGCCGTCGAAAAATGCATCCACGTGACTGTGTTCCGGGTTCCAAGCTTCCCGAGCCGGGCGCATCTTTCCCTGAGTCGAGAACACGTCTATCCCTACTACATCATGGATCCCGAATGTGCAGTATAGCCACTCACTGTCTGTGTTACGCCTTATTATAGCGGTGCATCGCTCTGGCTCGCCCAGGATTTCTCGCCACGGAGAATGGGACATTGCGGTGGTCAACCCGCTGTTATACTCAAGTGACTAGGTCGTCCTGGGACCCAACCCAACATGTGAGATCGCGATTGGTACGTCCTCCAATTAACGAACCCTGGGGTAGCCATATATTTCCCTCAGCGGGTCTTTCCTACTTTCGCGTCTTACATGGCCGCATCACCTTACTGAAGGGTGTAAATGTTCAACGATTGACACGCCTGGCTTCAAGTTGCGCATGCACGGGTCCTCTACGGACACCGGCCTCGTGCGCATTTCTCTCATACTGTTGGTTTGTGGAAATTTGGTTGCAGCCCCATGCCATTGGGAAGCTAAATCGCGCAGACGTAATGATTTTTTATGTTTGGTTTTCTCTTTGGCGATCGTCACCCGGTAACGTTGACTAGCTGGGTTGCCTAGAATCGCTCAGAAGTCCTTGGATGTCAACTTTCCCCACTTCAATATTCTTTCAAGGCTTCTGGAGCTCATTATTGCGGAGTGGTAGAACATGTCCCAAAAAACGTGCTCGAGTTAGGGGTCACACCGCCTTTGGCGGGAATTGCTGCCAGTTTGTTTCGTTGCCTGACATCCCTATCTCTCATAACAACATTCGATGCGCGGTAAAAGAAGATCCGGCCACAAATTATTTTATTTGCCCGCTGAACGGCAGGACAGGCTGGGGTGCGAAATAACGAAGAGGCAGACAGGTAAGCATAGCGCGCTGCCGAAGGAATCAGGTCAAGTAAGGCGTCCCTCCTTCCCTAGTCCAGGAAAACCCAAGATCGACAAATCCGCGACAAGGCAACGCTGGGACGAGAGATGGAAGAAGGGATATGATCCTTCGACGAGATACAGCGGATCGATTCCTCTCTCCCGTCACGCAATTTGCTGTCGTGCAAATCACAGGACTCCCAGCCTGAGGCCAGACACGAGCCAAACCTTCCAGCTACGTACTGTACGCATTCCGCTAAACGCGCACCTGGCACAATTCTTCAAGAATGTGGACAAACCGCTATCCGGTTTGCAGACACCCAAATGAAAGCACGGGACACTTCCTACTCGAATCCCATTGTTCAGGCATGTTGTGTTTTTCCCTGTCGAACGTACAGTGCCTGCAGAAAATGTTACAACGACGCTTCGGCAAAGGTGTCGTAAATTCTATTGCTACTGGCCGTGTCCGATATAATGGCGGAAGCTGCCTGCACAGTAGTTTCTACCACTATATCCGACGCGACATCGTCGATCAACAAGACGGAACTTATGATAGTGCCGTTGTTCTCTGTGTTTTCACCGATCTGACTCTTATACAGGTGATTGCACTTCCTCCAGCCCGTAATGTGGAAAGCCCGGAACACGACGGCGGTCACGGTAATATCAACATTTTTGGTGACATATTGCGGGTACTTCTTTCTCTTCTCTAGAAAATGCAGTTTTAATCGCAGCTGTCTCTTGCAGACGAAACAAATTTCAGTAGTGACCAGCAATGAACTGTTTCTGTGTGAGGAGTCTATCCGCAATTCTGGATGATCTGGCATGGTCTTATGGATGAAAGGTTAGTCGTGTTTTCATTCAATAACGCACCCCCAATACATTAGCATGGATCGTTCAGGCGGACATGGCCTGAAATGGACTCAACAGTTTTTTTGGTTTTCAGAATGACTGCTAGTGGTGACTGACGACGGTAATGCGACGCAGAAAAATATTTGTTGAAAATATTCATTTTATTTCAGTTCATTCATATCGTTCTACTCGATGCCCTTGAAGTTCGTGTCTGTTCATTACTTTACTCCCTCGGATCTTGGGATCAATTTCCCGGACCTCCTCCTGGTCGTACCAGTGTCCGCAGAATCGTTATATTGTCCCACTGCGGAAGCAGAGCACAACATTTATTGTGCAGTAACTGAGTCGCGTCATCTTTCGTGCAGACGCCGCCCGCACACGCATTAATCCTATTCACACCCTTTTATTCCATTTACGAGCATCCATACCTCTTAGACTATTGTACAGTAGCGTCCAGTGAAGTCGGAAATAATGGCCGACAATACTCAGCGACGTTGGACTCTAGTGCCTCATACCACACTACCGGACAGGGCTAAATCTTCGACAATCAATTCTGCAGCTTTTTCCGCCACCGCGATCACTGGGGCGGCCTGTGTACCCAACGGTAAGTCATAATCATTCCCCTTGAGAAGCGTATCGTGGACGAAAGCAAGAGCACGTCCGTACCACCACGGGAAGCAGGCAGAGGAACAATTTCCTGCTGGACTCGCCAACAGATAAGTGCTCATCGGCGTACCAAAGCCCGGATGGTTCTGAAGGAAAATACAGGACTAAATGGTAAACGAACGCACCGTGTGCCCTGAGATGATCGTAGGGAAGATGCTTGCATCGACGATCCGCAAACCGTCTATGCCATGTACCCTCAGCCGCGCGTCGACTACGCCACCCTCAGACTGTGGGGCCATGCGTGCGGTGGAAGTCGGATGGTATAGGGTCCCCACATTTCCGCGGACGTATGCACGAACCTCTTTGGGGCTTGCCTCTGGTAGCCAATTTCCCAAGCGTTTGTCCGCCGCGGTGTGGTCGATGATATCAGCGAGCGGCGAGGTATGGATGACGCGAGAAAGAACGGCCATTCCGCGCTCCAGGACAGCAAGATCATGCTCTGTGGAGAGATAGCTGGGTACTAATGGTTAGCGCGAGTAAGTGGCCCACATGAGGAAACTTGCCTTGGATTAATAGATGGGTGCTCGAATGGGTCTGCGGACTTTAGCAACAAGTTGCCCACGCTCGTTGGCCTGTGAGAAATGACAATATGCTGTCTAGCAGACTGGCTGTAACAAGACCCTGGCTTACCTGAGAAGTGTCATATGGAGCCCGAAAGAGTCGATGTTTGGAAGAAGACCATTTCCGCTCTTAGTATATGCTACGGGGGTTACGAAGAGCTCCAGATCGGGAGAGTTGGAACCAGATGTTGAGTCCCCCGCCGTCGGCGGAGGGGCCATATGGGGCGCGAAAAGCACTGGGTCATCGGAACGGAAGAACGCAGCAGCTTCCGCGAGCTACAGGGCCCGGTCATTAATTTTGGAACAGCGACGGCACGGAACAGGAACAAGTTACATTGGTGGTAAGGGGCCCTTTGCCAGTGAGATAATAGGTGAGAAACGCGGTTGCGCGCTGGAAGTGATGCCGTACACTTCTCGGCTTGAGGAAATTCAAAGAGTTTCCGCTGGTCTCTGCCAATGCAACATCGACGACAGGATGGTCCATCAAGTGTTCACCGACTCCGGGCAAAGATGCGACGACCGGAATCTTGTGCTCGGCTAGATGAGCTTCAGGGCCGACTCCAGAGAGCATCAAAACCTAAGATGAGTCAACTTCGGATATAGGAATGACATCTGAGGACTAACGTGAGGGGTGTGGATGGCGCCAGCTCTGGAAAGTGGCGTTAGTCGTATATCTGATCGCTATGTTCTACCGCATCGAACATACGCAAGTATAACCTCGTTCTTTGTACGGACGTGGAAGCGAGGACCATCCCTGGACGAGGCGAATTCAACACCGACTGCTCGAGGGTTTGGTCCTGTCGTATCAAAGATGATGCGCGTAGCCGATGCGTTCACCGCGACCGTCAGATTAGGACGAGAGAGGACCGTAGGCGTAAGATACGCCGATTCAGTGGTAACACGGGATCCTCGAGAGTCGATGTACGTCACTGTGGGGCATTAAATTCCCATTCTCTGGGATTGTGAAGATCTCTTACTGAGCTGTTTGATTTGGCGAAGGTTATCAGTACCGAATTGGTAAGAACTATCGTGTTTTATGTCGGCTGACCTTAGCTACGCCGCACGTTCCATGGTGTGTGTTTAAATCTGCGCGAGATGGTATTCCTACATGGCTGCACGCAGCAATGAACCGCGTGGAAAAGACCGAGTGGTAGCCGTGAAACCCGACTGCAGCATAGATGATGAGACAACCACCAGACTTGATAGTGAGGAGATTTGAGTACCTTCAATCGGACCGTTGGAACCGTGTTCGTCTTCGACAACGCCGGGGTGGGATCTGTTCGGAACGAACTTCTCGAACCTCAGAAAGTACCTGAATAGCCACAATGTTAACACCGCTCTACACCATTGAATATGTGATGTACTACGTACTTGTGGAAATCCTTGTATGCCCAGGCATCTGCACCCTCCCCGCCGAGACGGGCCCATTCGTCGTAGTCCGACGGGTTACCGTAATGAAAACTATTCGAATCATGTCAGTCGAAATGCGACTATTCATGGAAAATGCGGACATTTGTGCGTTGATGGAGGAACCTGGAAAGAAATAAGTAGAGGCGGAGGGAATATAGGTTATTATTGGGCTCACAACCACCAAGCATCTTAGCTGCATATTCGACAATAAGTTCCAAGGTCGAGAACATAAAGCATAACTCACCTCGAGGCCAAAAATGCCTTCTGCCACCCGTGTTCTGCTGCAGCATGGTATACAAACTAAACACCCTTGAGGTTTCGAGGATCGACGAGAATCCTGCCGGGATCTTCGAATATAGGACGTTTAAAGAGCTGAAAACAAGTCAAGTGTCGACGAAGATAGATTAGTAGGTCACTATATGCACCTGTCGCCTGCTTCTAACAAAAGAACCCGCAGATTGCGATTTTCGCTGAGGCGGGACGCGAGGACGCAGCCTGCAGTACCTGCAAACAGTCGCTATGTCTAGACCACCCGTCGAAACTGGTTGGCCATACCTCCTCCCACGATGACTATGTCGTATTCATCAAAGTCGCCCTCAGTGTCCACCTCTCCAACCACCTTCCCGATCTTCCGTGGATCTCTCTGTATTGCGCTGCGCTTCGGACGCCCACTGATGACGCGGAGCACAAGTGCAAGTAAGGTGACTGCGGCGCCAAGCCTCACGCGGCGGCCAAGATGCGAGTCTCCGCCCACGTAGTCGATGACGAGAGACGCGAGAGACGATAAAGCTTCAGCTCCTGAGACAGGGATGGGTAGTTTCAGCGACGTCATGGTTGATGTAGAGTGAGGTGCTGCCACGAATACGGGTGCCTGAGCTTACGTGCCTGCCACTGGTTACAGTACTAGCCATCTTCGTTCACGTACACTGTAGATCCGGATCCGGATCTAGTAATCCAGCAGGCTTCTATCAGTTGCCGTCACCATGGGATACTCACACAGTATGTAGATATTCGCAGAATGTGGTGGGATCGTTGTATCTATAGCTACCCTACAAGGGGCCTAAGACATTTGCGATTCAAGTTCCCGTTATTTCAGCATGATCATTGAATTGAAAGTTAGACCCCAGTGTGTTCAAGTTGCTGATTCAAGTTTATCTGATTAGCGTGAGTGCGCCAGGCACTATGTCGTGCTCCTCCCTTTGTGTTTAAGAGGACATTCGCATCACTAGTTGGTTAGGCTACTAGTTGGCTGCAAGATTGGCTGAGCGACTACCAGTCAGTGCATACTAAATTTTCGCCTCGCTACTTGCCTCGCAAGCCCCCTAGGTGTTCGTTCTATAAGTAACAATAGAGCCAACACCCACCTTAGTCAGGAAGACGATGATTGAGGGTTTTGCACTGGCAATCCACACTACGGCTTTTAGGCACAAAAGTACTCTTCGGGCGTCGGACCAGTGCTTCCGGGCGATTCTTTACAGCAAAACTCAAGCAAAACTGGACAGTAGTCACTTCTAGTATATCTCGTGGTATAAGCCCAGATTGACCTGTTCAATTTCAATATAAGGCCTCACAACTCCTGGAATCGGGAGAGGTATGGGTCGATGGGACGCATCGTGCGTAAAAGCGTAACGAGCAAGGTAAATGAGTCATTGGCTGCCAGTAGTTTCGAGTGCATTGGCGAGTTGCGTAACTGGCTTCATAGTATGCCCCAAGTATTTAGATTCTCGGGTTTGGAAACATAAGCTCTACTACCCAAATCGGCCAAACCTGAAGCACCCCCTGCATTGCGTCGAGGTTAGGCGTGACCTACGGAGCCCAGGGCCATCCAACGTCGAAAGAAGATCTAGTGAAACGCACAGGATCCCATCCAGCGGTGACGGAGAATCAATCGTTGTTGTAGCCCGGATTCGAGCCAACTGTGATATCGTTGAGAGCTATGCAGCCGCTTCCGTAGAGCCAGGGGTTGAGGAAGCCGAGCGGGGGCTCCCCTCTCCAGATCAGCCAGTCATTACAATGAGATATTATGCCCGCCACGACCTGTAAATTGGCGGTCAGCTGGGTGCGGATGACCCAGATAGGGTGAGAGACGAACGGGGTCACGCCGCTGGTGCCAGTCCCATCATAGATCACCTCGTTGTTGTGACGATCTGGAATCCGACGGCCTGCATGGCGATGTCGGGCGCTGCAACAATTGAAGTACAAAGTATGAATAGGTTGGATCAGGTCACGGAAGCGAACGCACTTATAAAGGCCTTGATACCCACTGCCGAGGTCCTGGAGAAAGGTGGACACGGCCTGCTTCTGGTACTTCGGGCGCTCCAAGAAACCGCCACCGGAAAAACTCGCTGCGACCTCCGGTTGGTAGCCTGTCGTTCCGCCGACGACGGTGATCCAGGGACCTGCCAAAGCGAGGCGATATGGTGAGCGTCCTGGACCTGCACTCGTATACTAAGTTACTTCCAGTCCGAGAAAAAACCTTACAGGTTGTGGGGAAATGTGAGCCCGAACTGGACAGAGCCCACGCAGTTCCCTTGGCCGACACCATGGTTACTACTCGAGAAGAGGACGCTGGCGCCACGCAGACCGAGCTGTCCGAACAGGTTGTAAACATACGTTGCATCTGCCTTCGAGAGGCCATCCTCGTTAATGGTGTACGATGTGCCGATCGTCTCCTCGTAGAGCATGTATCCGAACCAGGAGACAAACCAGTCAATATCCCTGACCGCCCGCGGCCGGTCCTGTAGGAGATGTGAGGAATCGGACACGCCATGGTCTCAGCCTACTGGATGTCCATGTCCGGCTCTGGGTGTGGTTGGCTCGGGTCGTAGCCCCCCGTCATTGACCTGTTCGACAGTAAGGTTGCGTCGTCCGCGTCACACCGGTATATACTCATGAACGCCGTCAGGTCCGACGTGCTCGGATACTCTCCGCAATCCCGAGCACATTCCGGTCCTTCGCAGCGGGTGTAGGACGTGACGCCAGCGTAGAAATGACGCCGTGACGGCGTATGGTACTTGACATTAATGCAGCTCGATAGCATCGTTGAAGGCTTTCCATATGCAGAGTCCCCCTGCCCCGCTGCTGCCCTGTCAGAGAGATTGTGCGGTGTCCGAATTTGCGTGCCAGTGGGCGGGGATACAAAGGATGTCGTTGGCATCAGTCAACACATGCCCATGCAGCGCCGCGGGAAGCGCATACCCGACAGTGAGGACGATGGTTTCACTCGTCTCGACGTGCCTGTAGAGCTGGTATAATGCGTCGAGGAGAGCGTTGGCTTGGGTCACGGACATGCCTTTGAGCGACAGTGTGCTGCCGCCATGTGTCATAGAGACGGACGAGGAGGGCACGCCGTGCTGTTCGAGCCGGGAATTGACAAGCTTAAGCGTCTCCGGGTGGGGGGCGACGAGCTTACCAGCCTTCTCCTTGGCCTTCAAGTTGGACAAGTGCACGCCGTGTCTGCATCATGATCGGAGTAGTGACACTCGTGAGCGGATGAGTCGTGGTGGAGGTGCCTTGGATTCCCGGGTTCACTGACCCCGTAGAGCACGTCGATAAAAGCGTTCTCACGGTGGGGCTTGAGTCACTTGAGCCCAATGTAAAGTGGTGCCGGAAGGCGGGCGGCCCAAGCTCTCCCACTTTTTGGGACGGCACTCCAGGAATGCTTGGTGTGCATGCCAGTGTCATCCCAACGTGGTGAGAGGGGCCTAGCAAAGCTGCCAAGGAGAACAGCGACAAGTAGGAAGATACAATGGTGGTGCATGGTTATAGAGGTCAGCGAGATGGCGTCTCGGGCTACGAGTTCGTTAAGGAGACCAGCGTGACGGAGCCTTGAACGAGGGTGAAGTCTTCATTACTACACCGAAGCAAGGGTAGATGTCAAGGGCGAACCACTAAGGACTAAGGGCCACGGGTGAAGCTGAAGTCTAGCCAGGTTCGATGCTACGTGGGCTAACTAGCAGCCTAGCACCAGCGGATGAATGACTTCCGGATTCAGGTGACGACTCGGACATGTTTGGAAAAGTGTTCACGAACGTTCTACTGATAACTGAAGTTACATTGGCTTCTTCTACGTGATTTACATATGACCGGGTGGTATAACAGAAGGTACAAGCCCAGCTTGAGGTTGTAGTACGATATATCAGTTTCTTTGGCGCGTCAGATCGCGTCAGATGCTACGCTGGCCCTCGACTTCGCCTTGCGTATGCTAGTCGAGTTCGATATCCGTAGCCCACTCATTCACCCACGTTACTACATCCCTAGCCATCTGCAGACCTTGGGCATGCCTTTCCGGTGCGTGCATGCCCTCCCGGCGCTCCAACTTGCGCTGCGCGCCGGCATGCCACGCATCCGAAACAGCGCCAGCCCACTCACCCGATTCGTATGCATCGCGTGTCATCTCCACACCGACGCCTTCGCGGTCGAGTAGGAGGCGCAGGCCGTGCTCCTCAACAAAGAGTGGCCGAGACACTAAACGCGATGAGGGGATGTAGTGAAGGAAGTAGGCGCAACTCACCGTAGACAAAAGGCGTGCACGAGTCGACACACTCGGAGACCGTCCCGTATCCCTGCGAGCGTCTTAATGCAATGCATCAGGTGAGCGGTGTGTAGACGGAAGACGCACGAGTTTTCCCAGCAGGACGTCACCGACTGCCATCAGGTCAGGCATATACACGTCTCTCGGGGCGATGTAGAACCCGTCGGGCAGCTCTCCGTCCTCCTCTCCTGAGCTCGCATTCGCGGAACCTGCATCATTGCGCTTCGTCTGCCATTCGCGTGAGTCAGCGACACCGCATACAACCGCAATCCACGACGCGTCGGGTAGCATCAGGCTGCACGCGTCTGCGTTCTCCTGCCCGGCGGAGGTGTCCCCGAATGGGTACTCAGGGTCACGGAACGTCGGCGTCGGAGGGATGGTCGCGAAAGTCGGGAGCGACGGGCTCGGCATAGCCGCCGGAGCTGGTGCGCCAGGGACAAATATATGCGACAGGCCAAAGACCTGGCCTGACTTCCTCAAACTCTGGCCTTTTGAGAGCGAGTTCAGTTCGTGCGACAGCTCTCGAGAAAAGCTGTTCGTTTGCAGATTTTGTTCACGCAAGTGCTCGGGTCGGGAGCGGTTAGGTGATACAGGGCGAGACGGTGTATGGCTCCTAGAAGGCTTGTGGAATGTTTGGCCACCAAATGAGACGATCAGTATCTTCGTTGTAGCCGAGTTGTGTAGATTTTTTGGAATTCCGATGGAAGAAAGAAAACGGGAGCGGGCTTCAGGTGTATAGATGCCGTCGTTGGGAGGACGAACGAGTAATGGTGCAAGACGGGCCCCCCGCGATCTCGGTTTTGCGACAGGGAGGCCACTAGAGTGGCTAGAGGGGAATGGTATCGATGGGTGTAGGGTATACGTATGAGGGTCGCGAACGAGATGTTCGATTACTTCCGGCGTGAAGGAGCGTGAGATGGGATCGATCCATTGCGTCGCGGGGAGGGACGGGGATACGGCGAACGAAGGAATTGGGACGGCGCCGGGGAGTACGAGAAGGAGATCGGCATAGCGGTAGCCGTCGAATATTTGTTGAACTAAGGGAGATAGGATTTCTTCTGGTATCGGAACGTCAGGTTCTGGGGCTTGATGTATGGAATTAGTTGAATTAGCTAGGAGGTGCTGGGAGTGACATTGGTCAACGAAAGATGCAGAGAGCAGACTGTAAATCGAGTCAAAGGTGAAATTGGTGATCAACACCGAGGGTATGCGAGCTTTGTTAGCTGCGAGACTTGAAGAAAGTAAGCACCCGCAAAGGTTAAGCAGGGCCTACGCACAACGCGAGAAATGCAGCATCACTCAGAACACAGTCTGCCTTGATTTCTCGTAACCATTGTGCTTCTTCCTCAACTTTTTGTTCCTTTTTTTCGAGGAAATTCTCAAGGACGTCAATGCTCTTTTCCCGGTCTACATGGTACCTGTGGATAGGATAAACTCATGAGAAATGAAAACGGCATATCTTTGCGAAACGACGAACGCTAATGGTTGAAGTATGACGGGGTCGATCTCTGCATTACGGTATACGGCCCCCAGGGTTATTGACGTGGCAAAAACGCGTTTGGGGGCGGAGGACACGATATGAACCGTGTGCGATTCACCAAGGGAGAGAATTTGTCGAGCGAAAGCCGACACCCGAGTGGCATGCCCAAAACCTAGTGGCCAGTTGGAACATATGGCTTCAGTGTCAAATGTTGCACACACCATGACCAGAGCAATAATACGCGAAACACAGCGGAGGCATTCTAAGGCAAAAGGTCAGGAGAGAAGTACCCTTTGACAATCGTACATAGTCGACAGAAACACTCAAATAGGAGATTGTCACAAAACCCCTTACCACTCCTGTGTCACTGGTACGGAAATATCCACCGCAGCAGGGCGCTCTACTGTATATTGGGAAGACTCTACGTATCGCGAAGGCATCAGGGGAAAATGACAAAACTCAAAAGGGTATTGAATTTGAACGGCGCCGGGATTGGCGGGCCGGGTTGTGGGGTCGGGTGACTGGGTTTGGGGAGCGTTTGGGAAGTGGGACATGCTCGCGTCTACTTTGGATCTTACCCGCATACATTTACTTCGGATCATCAAGTTACCCTACGAAGCAGGATACAAGTCGAAATACCCCAATCGTAATGGAAAAGGCAGACATGCAGCACGAAGATACCTGGGGAGCTTCCGTGCCTCCGAAGTTCGCCACCAATTTACATTCCGTATCCTTGACCCCGCGGCCTTCTCGCACCTCTGATTCCCCGGTTCCAATAATACAGAGACCGCAAAGTTCGCCGCCGCGCTCAAATACAGAGAGTGACGGTTCTCCCGCCTATCCTCCGGATTTGATGTCGCTCCTGCTGAAGTCTGCGCCCTCCGTCGTCAAGACCAGGACTGGGAGCGTTCTGTCTCGGGGGTTTATCTTGAAGACAGATTTTTATCCTTCAGGCGAGTCAAAACGCACTTCATGCGCCTTCATCGACTGACTCACATGCAGGACGAGCACTTGACCTTGACCTGAACGTCCATGGCGCACCTAACTTCAGGGCTCCCAGAACCGGGAGCCTGAACGTTTTCGGTGCTGCCCAGCCGCGATCCCAAGGCCTAAGAGCTATCCTTTCTGTTCTCAGAGCAGGTCCTACGGAGAACTCACCTTCACATGTCATCTGGTTCTCGACACGGGAAGAGCCCATTGGTATATATATCTTTGCCTATTCCTCCCCCAAAGCTGTGTTGCTTGACGTTTCTGTGGAATTAGTCTATATATCTGGGCGTCCCTTTGTCCTACGAGACTCTGCTGAGCCGAGGAAGACTTTACCCCTGTCCGATCGTCCTGAGAACCTCGAGGCGATCGAACAGCGTCTCAAGAACGACATCCTCGCGGAAGGAGTCAGGTGCGAGTGGTTCTCGAACTAGACTTACGATGCGTATTAAATGTATTTCGGTAGATTCGGTGGACTCATCCTGACGCATAATGAGATAGGTGGGTAATTGCATATTTTGTGTCATGAGTCTCATCAAAATCACTATCATTCTAGCCCTGGAGGATGGTGATGGCGCTATCTTGCCTACGTGGACCGCTGTGGATTCTAACAACGTCAGGACTTCTCGAGAGCTCTGGGAATACATGAAAAAGGAGGGTTGGCACGTGGAGGTGCGTACTCATGTCACTACTCGTAACACTAAATTCTTAGAGTACATTAGTATCATCGGTATGCACCTTTCTGCTTATGGAGACTGCCTTCTAACCCGTTGCAGCATACCAATTTCTCCCCACCGTCCGATCGAAGTACGCATTCTGTGGCCTTAGGTGTCTCTTCGTTTGAATTATATTTTTAGGACAATTACGTGGACGCGTATTTACAAGTCATCAAGCACGCAGATCCTATCCGTACTTCCTTGGTATTCTCTTGCGGCATGGGTGCCGTGCGGACAACATTCGCGATGACCGCCGCGTGTCTCGTGCGTCGCAGGCAAGTCATGCTGCGTGGTCTCCCGGATCCATATGCGGCTCGGCTATTGAGTACACCTAACCCCAATCAGGGCAGTGGGATCAATACGGTCTGTCGAAGTCATTCCTCACTTTTCTCGGCTGGCTTATGGAGTCATACGCGATACAGCCCACCGGATATGCTGTATGTCTTCTCATGATATATGGTATTAATGAATGATGCTAAGTCATGATTCAGACGCCCCCGCAGAGCATTCTCGGGGAAGCCAAGATCCTCCAAGCGTTGGAGCAAGCCAATGCACAACAAGACCTCAATCGATCGCTTTTACGTCTTACCCACATCTTACAGCAGATACTCCCTAGTGGCCCGTCACGCCAAGTCATTGACCTATTGCTTACCAACTCGTCTCTACTTAATGACTTACGCAAAGCGCACATGGGAAACTATGGTATCATTCTCAGCTTACTAGGATGCCTAGATGATGGACTAAAGGCAAAGAAGCTTGTGGATAAAGTGGTAGATAGCTGTATGCACTGGCCCCCAGGTGGACTATGAAGAGGCTAATTCGTGTTTCGCTAGGTGACCATGTCGTTAATTTGAGGGAGGATATCTTAGTGCATAGGATCAAGTATTCGCTCAGCAGTCTTGAAGAGTCCACCAGCAATGTATTGCGAGCCGCAAAGGCCCTGGAAAAATAGTATGTAAATTGGTGACGCTGGGGTGGCCGCAGCTGACTCGGCTTCAACGTACAGCTTCTTCACGATTGCCTTCGCTAGCTTTGTAGAGGCACAGAATGATTTTTCCCAGTCGTTTTCTGATTGGCTCAAGGTTTGTCTCTCGCGTTGTCCATGGCAAGTTACTTACCGTCGCCTTGACGTAGGCAAGAACAGAGATTTACAAGTGAGTCCATCATGACTTATCGGTTACTCTGGCCATTCTCAAAAATTCCAGCCAAGTCTTGTTCCTTCGCAAGTCGTACGACACTCGCCTGAGCATATTCTCGCCTGTCAACGACCTGTCCTCCCTTTCCAAGTCCGGACCTCAGCGGTCTCTAGTACGCGGTCAGACGAACGATGTTGCTATATCTGGAGGTCAGATCTTAGGTGACGAGTATTCTGACCATGTCGTCAAGGTTCGCCCTTTCTCTGACGACTGCCGCTTGACCCTCATATCGGATCCTAGAACCGGAGCGGCATCATTTTGCGAGAGGGGTGATTAGTCTGTATCTGGCGTTCGTTGGGTAATACTGATGAGGTCTATCAGCACGCTACTGAAGTCAGATCAGTGGCTTTCGGAGTCACAGCACGTTTCGCTCCCGATGCGCGGGGCGATTAACTTCCGCAATATCCCGGGGACGAATATCTACGCTCTCGGCCAGCCCACAGTTGAAGCGATAGATGGGGTTATTGACCACATCAAGCGCGCTCATCCGGAGGCGGAGCGTATTGCGTGGGTCACCTTGCGTGAGGAACCGATCGTCTATGTGAATGGGGCGCCGTACTGTCTAAGGAGGGAACGGTCCTCCCTACGGAATATGAAAGGTCAGCCCCTCTTTCCGAACTTTCTGAAAATTCTGACTCTGTGGCTAGACTATGGCGGTATTTCTGCAGAGCGTCTAGAAATCGTGGAGGAGCGTTTGCGAGACGACGTCGTTTCTGAGCTCCATTCATTCGGCGGAAAGTACGCGCAACTCTTACCTGCCTCACCATTTGTTCGATAACGTTGGATATTAGACTTCTCTTGCATACCGAGACCACTGATGGATCAGTGATCCCAGTGTGGGAAGAGGTCCGCCCGGGAAATGTGGCCGTCATGAAAGACGTGATGTCCGCTTGCAAAGGGTCGGACATTAGCGTCGATGTCTTCTATCGCCGCGTGCCTATTACTGCTGAGCGCCAGCCTGACTTTTCTGACTTCAGCGAACTAATCGCAGTGATGCTTGGCCCGCATATGGCTCACACCCCTATTGTCGTCAACGACCAGTTGGGGCGAGGACGCAGTACGTTAACTTCTGTGAGTGCGACACGGGACCTGGGGACACATGTGTATGCGCTTACGGCGAGGTCATTCCAGATCATCCTCATTCTTCTTGAGCAGTGGCTCGCAAGGCCCTTGCCCCCGTCGGTAAGCCACCGATCCAGTGCCAGCCGCCCACACTCGACGTTGTCATCTGTGCTGTTCCACGATGCGCTTTCTGGTGATCCCCCCATTCGGAGACAATCTTTCCAAGTCATCAACAGTGAGTAGAGTGTCTTGTCTTAGCCTCTATCCAAATGTATATTCTCCCTTAGATCTGCTACGGGTCATTCGAAAAGGTCCCGTGGTGAAAGCAGCGGTGGATGACGCCATCGATCAGTGCGCCGAAGTCTTCAATTTACGTGACTCGATCGAGGAAGCGCGTATTCGCGCGGAGCAAGCCGCAGACGAACGTGAAAAGCGATCGTTTGCGCAGAAGGGTATGCTTCATCCCTCTTTGCATGCGAATGTTTCACTTATCGTTCTCAAGGCCTCCAGAATCTACGTCGATACTTTGAGCTTATCGTTTTCCAGGCGTATTTGCAATCGACGGAGCCAGATACCTTACAAACGTATCAAACTTTTGAAGCCTTCGTAAAAAGTCTGCCAGGTAAAATTCAAGTTTCAAGAGTCAGGTGCTTGGTTTACTTATGGACGTTACCAGTGATAAAGACGTTTGAGAAGGAGTTGCTTGCAGAAGGTATCGATGCTTTGAAACCACTGAAGCGTGTCGACCTGGCGGACGGTATCGCGCTGCCTGACGAGGTCACTAACATCGTCACCAATCGTTCTGGAGGCATATTATCCGCCTCAACAATCCTCAAGAGCGACTTCTTCACTAACCTACAAAAGATGACTTTGCCGGAGTAAGCCTTCATCCACAACGCAACGACGGACTTTGACGACTTTCGGACAGGCGGATCGATGGAGCGCCGAATTTCCGCCGCGTGCCTCTTGTACTTCAGCTAATATCTAAGAGAGGGACGCCTTCCCCCAATAGCATTTCCTTTACTCCGAGTACGAACGGCAACAAGAAGAACGTTTGTGGGAGGTGGGTCTACTCCCAGCATTTCGTCGAGCCCTGTCTCAGTGAAGTTACTTCAAAGTGGGATGCCAACAGTTCAGGGGTACGACTTCAGCTTTATGCGGTGGGAGCTCGCTGACATCGTGCCCTAGACTTCGGAGAGCTCTATCGCGAGTGAACGCAGGACCTGATGGTGACAATCGTGTAGTGTGGACGTCGTTGCGAGAGGTTTGTAGAGAAACTGTATGTTCTTCCTCGATCTGATATACTTCAGGAACCGGTTATCTACGTTGCCGGCCGCCCGCACGTCCTTCGTCTAGTTAATCGTCCTTTAGAAAATGTCGAGTATGTGGACGGTCTCCCCTTGGAAACTCGATTCTGAAATATTCTCAGGGCGACGGGTATTACCACGAGTGACGTTGAGGCCATGGAGGAGAGCTTCAAACGCGATGTCATCCAAGAAGTTCGTTCCGGTAATGGTCGGATACTACTCCACGATGAGGTTGAAGAACGACCGAATGTGTTCTCCATCGTACCGCTGTGGGAGAATGTATCTGAAGAAGATATAATGACGCCGGGCGATGTATTCAAGCTTATGGCAAAAGAGGGTTATAAGGTAAGTATTTCGCGTCTGTTATCCGTGGAATAACGGTCAACATGTTGTTTCGTAGATTGATTACGGTCGTGTTGCTATTGTGCGTTGGGAACGTCGTCCTTGTAACGGCTAATTATGACTCCTCGCAGACAGATGAACAGGCCCCTTTGCCAGGCGCGCTCTCTCAGCTTCTCGAGAGAGTTACGTCCACCTACGACAGCACTGGGGATTTCATCTTCAACTGTCAGATGGGTCGCGGACGGACAACTACAGGCATGATCACTGCATGTCTGATTGCGAGCTCTATGAACTTGGAGCGGGACGAGTGTGTGCCAGACATAGGGCTAGAGGGTATTGTCGAAGCTTATGATACTATCGATGGCCCATCCGAAGAGGAGGCATATTTGCAAGGCACACTTTGACCAACTTAGCGCCGTGTAACGATACTGACGCACCTTTTAGGCGAGTATAAGATCATCTTACAGCTTGTGGGCGTCCTCTCCCACGGAAAGACAGCAAAACGATTAACCGATGGTGCCGTCGATCTCATGCAAGACGTTCAAAATTTACGCAAAGCCGTTTATGAGTATGTCATCCTTTCTATTTTAGTACCTTTTCGTCCAGGTACTCACTCTTGATCGAACGAAGCAATAAACTCAAGCTCGGGGCTTGCGAAAAAGGAAGCACAAAGTACAACAAGCTGTTCACTTTGGCGGTCAACTACTTGTTAGTCTCGATTTGTCCGTTGGTGATCCGGCTGCACATTGACATGAACGTAGATACCGATACGGCGTCCTCATCGTCTTCGCGAATTACCTCATCGAACGTCGGTTTGGCGAAGCGAGTCAGGATACGTTCCCCGAGTGGCTCTCGGAGCATCGCGAGATTACAAAGCTGTTGGGTCGTCGGTCATTGGATTGATAAGGTCACAGATACCATAGAAACTGACAGCCTGGCTCAGCGTCGCAATCATTGGGACAAGGAGTAGAAGAATAGAAGGGATTTCGAAACGGCCGAACAACTTGAAGAACCGTATCTACTTGTCTAGAAGATGTATAAGCCCTGGCTAGAATCTGCTCCTCGCCTCATCTGTTTGATATTTTCACCTTTTCACTCCGTTGCTTGCACCGCTGTTGGTTTTGCGAGTTCTAGTAAGTGGCAGCAAATCATCGTGCTACTTATGGCCTTATCAATGAGGCAAATAATATTGGCCCAGTGGTTTGTTCGCGGTCTTGCCAGGGTGTTGTATCGTGGATGATGAATCGGATGGCGTTGTTGAAGATTGAAAGATTGGACCCATGAAGCTTGCATGAAGCTTGAAGCTTGAAGCTTGAAGCCTGATGCAGGCCTGATGATACTGTAAACACGACTAGGACAGGTAACGCGTGGGGCGGGGTGTAGATGCTAAAACTGAGGTTGGAACGTTATGGATGGAGAGCGTCAGAGTGTGGATGTCCAACGTCAATTATGATTAATTTGTAGTTGCTACAGATTTTCTTCTGGTCCGTCTTCAATCATGCGTGCATAGTCCTCATAGCTTGCGAACGTCGATAATGAACGATGCTTTTTCCTCCGGGCCGGTGCGCCATCGTTTCCGCCCCTACCACGCTTTCGTTTGTTGTCAGCGACGTCGGCGCCACCTCCAAGACCTGTCCACTCCTCTGCATCGGAGTCGGCCACGTCGTATTCAATGAGATCGACCGAAGCCTCGGCAAGACCCAATAAGTCGTCCGAATCTTCTAGAAGTGAGGGCTCGTCGTCGTCATCGTCATCGTCATCGTCGTGGCCGCTGTCGACATTATCATCGTGTTTCCCTTCGGAGGCCGTCGAGGCGTCCTCGTCGGGTCCTGAGCCGAGGAGTCCATCTTCGACGTCGCTAATTGACGGAGACGTGAAGCCTTCAGCCTCTCCAGTAAGATCGCCATCGTCGTCATCGTCCTCGTTATCACCAGCTGTCGGCGGCATTGACGCTTTCATCGCCTAAATATATATCGTCAGTCGGGTCCCTACAGCAGCTCTGAAGTACCAACCTTCCAGATCTTGCCCTCCTCTGGGTCGCTGCCCTCGTCGACGCTAGCGCGGTCGTCTTCGTCATCGGATTCCGCGTCAGAATCATCACGTTTAGACTTCCGCTTGTCGACTTTTGCCGCCCTCGCGTGTTCCTTCGCGTGCTTCTGTGCGAAATACCGCTGGAAAAATACCTGCAAGCAACCGGTATATGACTATGGCGCGATGCTTCTGCCCTTTCACTAAGCGACGCACCTGGTCCGCGGGTACGCCGCCTTCCCCACGACGCCACCAACCTTCGACATTCAGTGGCGTTTCCTGCACGTCCGCCCTCACTCTCCTCACCCCGCCTGCGGCCCCTGACGTAGATGGTTGCATGGCACTTGCGCCCCTAGCCGCGGCCTTCTTTGGGTTTTTGTATACAAAGCGGTCTAAGAAGTGAGCGAGCGTATAGAGGGTCAGGTCCGGACTGCTCGTGAGTGGTTCGTTAGAGAGTAGTTGCCGCGCTAGAAGAGCAACTGTGGGGTGCGCGTGATGGACTAGCGGAGTCTTCTCGCACGATTAGATCAAATGCGATGTCGCCAACGAAGTAACGTACCAACTCCCAAAGAGCAGACGTCTGCGCGTGAGCGTATAGCGGCTCGCGTTTATGCGCGTCATATCTTTCGCCCTCGAGGACTGGTGCTGGGGCTTTATCAATAAGTGTAGGCAAACTAGGGGACACGCTGAATAGCTGGCGTCCTCGTGTGAGCTGTTCTTTCGGTGAAGGCTGGGCATCGGCAACACACCTCGCCAAGCAACCACAGCCCACCTGCGACGAACTCGGACCCCCCAAATCCGCTTGCAAGAACTTGACAGAATCGCTTTACGAATGCCATCACTCGAGCCTGCTCCGGGTCTCCTTTCAAACTTTTGAATAACAAGTTCAGGAAAAGTGCTTGGTTTCGTGTGGTGTGCAGACGCGGGTCCAAGAAGGTCGCGTATAGCGCGCGATAATATCGTGATACTACGGGAGAGTTACTGGGGAAAGAGGTCGCGATTTGTTGGATCAGGGTAAGGGCTTGAAGGGAGATGTTGAACGTCGAAGTGTGCACAAGAAGAAACAGCGTGCTCATATGGGTGTCGAATCTAGCGAGATTGATCAGCTCGTTCGAAACTGACAGATCTGACGGGAAAAAAAAAAAGCGTACTCTAAATCTGTCCCTCCAAATCGCGCGTATGGTACGGCACGGTTCACGCCCGTCAGTATCGCTCCGAGAAGCCTCGCGTTCGAGTCTTGCATCTCACAGAATCCGGCCGCACCGCGCACCTCTTTACCTTGTCCCTTTCTTCTTGGGTTTTGGCCTCTTGTCCTTCTCCTTTCGCTTATCTTTGAGCTCTTCCGCAGGGGGAGTAGGGTCGTCTACGTGTTCAGGATCCCGTTCGCCAACGATTTCACGGAAGAGCTTGAAGTAAACGTCGATCAACATACGCGCCGCGGCACGGTCGGCGTCGGATGTGGAAAGGATGATTTGGTTGAAGGTGACAGCAGCGTAATAGCGCGCGTGTGCGCGCCAAACGTTTTTTTCCTGCTTCGGTGCTGGTTTAGGGTCGTCCCTGAATCGGATGTGAGTGGTTGGCTTCGCGCGGGAAACAATACGGAGTGAAGGTGGCGGAGTCGGACGCATGATAAGTGCAGTAGTCTCGCGGATAATTACAGCCTTCATGGCAGGATGTTCTTGCAGAATTTGAAGGAGATGATATGATGTACGTGCGGAAATTGCGTTTTCTGGGTCGCCCTGGCAGGTCACGAATTTCAGCAAACGATGTATGACACAGAAAAGACTGCGCACGAGCTTGTTCACAAGTAATCGTAGTAAATTTTGCTCCTGCTCCGGATTGGAACGGAGAAGAGTGGCGATCAAGATGAGCGACTGGGTGCGGACATATGGCAGAGGGTCCGAAGTGAAGGTCTGTGGGACAAAGTAATGAGGGGTGGATGGGGAAGGAGAAACGCAGCAGCACCTCGAGTATCTGAAGGTAAGAGAAGAAGAACTTCTTCAACCAGTCTTCGAAGTACCAGATGACGAGGTGCTGATCTGTTACGTCTGGGTGTAGGAGTGGCTGGTCGCGGAAATACCTAGATCATCGAGTAAGTACCGTTCAACGTGTGTACGTGTAGAGTGGAGACGCACTTAAGTTTTCGATTCGGAGCACCACCTCCAATCCACCAGTCCATGATCGCCCTTGCAGCTTTGAGCCTCTCCTCCCTCCCTGCCGCCTTGCCGCTACCCTTCTCCCCATCCCGAGAAACACTCACACCACCTCGCCCTTTCTCTGCCAGGCTTTTCAATGCTTCCAGCGCTCTGATGTTATGTAAAGGTGCCCCTTGAGCCATGAGTGTGAGGGCACTAAGCCGATCACTGAGGGTACCGCCTGTGAGGACATTTCGCAGGAATGATTGATCTGATGAGGAGCCGCTCGAAGCGTTCGGCAAAGTGGAGAAATTTGCGAGTTCGGAGGCATGCAGAGAGGAAGCATTGTCGAGCAATGTCGCAATGTGAGTCGCAGATTGGGAGAGTACGGGCTCAGAGGTGGTGCGAAGACGGGGAAGAAAATTGTACCAGTCAGGCGTCGGAGGGACGAGCAGCTTGGTCTTGGTCTTTGACGACGAAGCAGCTGATTTTTTGGAGACTGTTGGTGACATGGCTAGCCAGTCCGTCTTGACCAAAAGATGGGTTCTCCCAAATTCGTAATTTTTTCGTCACACAGGCTCTAGATTCCTGTCATTCTCAACTTACAACATTCACAGACTGTATGCAGGTTGTTCACACTAGCGATTGTCGAATGACTCTTACTGTAAGTTACTAGGAGGTTTCGGATAAGTTAGTAGCAAAGCCACTTGCATACCTAGAGAAACACCACCTCATGCATATCAGAGGAACACCACCTCACACCTACCTCGAGGGCATTGCCAGTTGATCCTCGGCTTCGACAACTCGGTACTCAGTAGCAAAAACAGCGGATTGTACCCCCACCCACTCTACCTACACTGCGGGCATTTTAAAGAATATTTCACGAAATCTGATTGGTCAGATTGTTGCAACCGAATTACAGTCATTCATGGCTCAATGGACCACTCAAAAATTGTTGACCTTCGGAAACTTGTTTTAGTGGACAACGAGCCAATTTTAATAGACCAAATCATAGTCATGCGAGTAAACTACCTATTGAGCACTTAAAAACTGTTATCGAATGGTGTTGAATGATGCGATTGAAGAATCAGTGAAAAAAGTTGTTATCAGCCGAAACTGGGTCAATGGAAGGGACCGACTTTCCGCATCCAGTGACATCCCCAAAAAGGAAGGTGCCAAGAACATCACACTTTTCCTGTCCTTACAAAACGGGCGTCCCCGAACAGCATTCGAGCTCAGTGAACTTTACTCTTAGTAAGCGCAAATAAAACACTTTCTTTTTAAAAAAGCTATTTCCTTATTCGTATGCTTTGTCTTTAGTCATCAGACATAAATCTCATATGTTTTTTTAAGATATTCACACAACTTAGCAAATCAACAAATATATTTTTTATTATCTAATTAGACTACATCCATTTTTTTTTGACTAAGTCGTACCATGGCGCGCGAAAATCGTGGCGCGGGCGCAGTGAACACGGGCGCACCGAGACCGCGCCAGCCCCGCTGCGCGACACGTGGGGAGGCAGGCCCCTTCCCGCACGAACGGGGCCACCAGCCGGGGGCGGCTTGCCCTCGCGTGCCCCTTTCCGCGTGTGCTGCACGGCGCGGAAGGGTGGGGCGGGGGTGGCATATACTGGGCGGCGCGCCAAAGGGGTCCTCTTCCCCCCAAACGCGGAAGGGTGGGACCGGGGTGGCGTGCCCCTGCGTACCCCCTTCCCACGCGTACGGGGCGGTGCGGTCACAGGGGAAGGGATGGGCCGGGGGTCGCGTGCCCTCACGTGCACCCTTCCCGTGCATGGTGTGCCCCTCCGTGTGCATGGTGGAAGGGTGGGGCTGTGATCGCGTGCCCTCCCTTCCCGTGCGTACGGGGCGGGGCGGTCACAGGGGAAGGGGAGGGGCCGGGGGCGACGGGGAGAGGGGCCGGGTAGCGTGCCCTCGCGTGCCCCTTCCCGTGCGTATGGGGAGGCCAAGGGGGAGGGGAGGGGGTGGCACGCCTCTCGTGCCCCATTCCCGCACGTACGGGATGGTGCGGTCACGGGGGAAGGGAGGGCCTGGGGGTTGCGTGCCCTCACGCGCACCCTTCCCGTGCGTGGTGTGCCCCTCCACGCGCATGGTGGAAGGGTGGGGCCGGTGATCACGTGCCCTCGCGTGCCCCTTCCCGCGCGTATGGGGAGGCCAAGGGGGAGGGGGCAGGACGCCTCTCATGCCCCCTTCCCGCGCGTACGGGGCGGGGCGGTCATGGGGGAAGGGAGGGGCCGGGGATCGCGTGCCCTCGCACACACCCTTCCCGTGCGTGGTGTGCCCCTCCGCGTGCATGGGGAAGAGTGGGGCTGGGGATCGCGTGCCCTCGAGTGCCCCTTCCCGTGCGTATGGGGCGGGGCGGTCACGGGGGAAGAGGAGGGGCCGGGTGGCGTGCCCTCGCGTACGGGGAGGCCAAGGGGGGGAGGGGGCGGCGCGCCTCTCATGCCCCCTTCCCACGCGTACGGGGCGGTGCGGTCACGGGGGAAGGGGAAGGGCCGGGGGCGACGGTGAGAGGGGGCGGCGCACCCACGCGAACGGGGAAGGGCGGGGGTGGCGTGCCCTCGCGTACGGCGGCGCGGCCAAAGGGGAAGGGGAGGGGCCGGGGACAACAGGGAGAGGGAGGGCGGTGGTGGGTACCCTCATGTGCACCCCTTCAGTGTGAATGGGGCGGCGCGGACAGGGGGAAAGGGAGGGGGGGGAGGAGAGGGATGGCGGGCCCTCGTGCGCCCCCTTTCCGCACAAATGGGGCGACGGGGAGAAGGGGCGGGGGTGTGCCCATGTGCCGCCCTTCCACGCGAATGGGACGGTGGGACGTGGGGAAGGGGAGGGGCCTGGAGGCGTGCCCTCGTGCGCCCCCTTTCTGCGCGAACGGGGTGGCACGGACAGGGGGTAAGGGTGGGGGCGGCATGCCGTCGTGCACCCATCCCCCCCCTTTCTACATGCAAAGTGGTGGCAGTCAGTTGGGGCGAGGGGAAAGAGGAGGGGGGGAACTTACCTGTGTGCCCTGTTTCTGCGCTCGAACGGGGCGGCGGGTCAATGCGGGGGAAGGGGAAGAGGGGGGGGCGAACTTACCCTTGTACACCCCTGTCTGCGCACGAATGGGGCGGCGCGTGATGTGGGGGATGGGGAAGGGCATCGGCCCCTCCTCTTGCGTCCTCCTTCGACGCAAATGGGGCAGGTGGTGGAGATGGGAGGGAGGAGGGAGGGAGAAGGGAGGAGGAAGACCTACGCTCTTTGCACACCTGATTCGTACAGAATCGGGTGGCACGCAATAGGACTGTGAGGGCAGGGGGGGGAAAGTTGGGGGGAAAAGTTGGAGGGGGTGCGCCAGAGTATGGAGCGGGAAAGGAACAGACAGAGTTTAGTCAGGAGCTGGACCTCTGTTTGACATTTGGAAATGTACTAGTGTACAATTGGCGACGACTAATGTAATGGCAGTCAAATAATTGTATTGTCACATATCTAGATAATGTAATCCAGAACAAGAATTGACCACGTTATTCAGCTATCTGGTCCTGGGGCAAGCTTGGAGCGTGCAAGCTTGTTTGCCTCTGCAGAGACTGCGTCTGGCTTGGCCCGTTTACCAGATCGTTCCCCTCCACTGTAGGGATCAGTATATATTACTAACTTTCTTTTGCCACTTGGTCCGATGTGTTGGTGCGTTGAGTTAGGCGAGATCGGAGCGGCACGCGGTTGGCGACGCTTAGGTGATATCCGGCCGCCCATCGTTTCGGATGTATCCTTCCAGAGGTTTCTGCATGGGGATAACCGGTCCTTTTATGGAAGAGCCTCAGATCGCGATCCAGATGCTGATGGATCAGATGAGGAACCCTTAGATGCGATCTTGGTTGGTGTGATGCCTTGGATGTGTGTATTTTGCGCCTGCACAGTGGGGGAGTTCTGGTCCTGCACAGCAGCAAGGTGCTTGCAGTGCTGGACCCTCGGGAAGTCCGGGCAATTGCACGTTGCCGCTCGGGTATCGATGACATACTGACAGCCTTGTTTTGATTGCGACGCGACATGGAATTTGCTGTTGCCAAGCGGTGTTATGGAACTTCCGGAAATGGATTTAGATTTCACCAGTATTGCCGCTTTGTGTGCCTCGGTGAGATCCTTCCCCTCAAAGCCAATTTGCTGGCGCTTGTGCCGATGTTCATAATACCGTGGCAACATCCTTTGGGTAAGTGTGAAGATCAAATGATCGATCCGCCGATTTCGTGTTCCATCAAGCCAGTGCGACTTCAATAAGTGATGGTACCTAGATATGAATTGATTTTTGCTGATTCAGCAGATCCAAAAAAGTCGACTCACGATTCAAGAAGCATATTTGTATCACCTTCCTCAAGTATGGCCCTTGATCTTCTTGTGATTGCAGACCACATGTGGACTGTAGGCATCCATTTTGTCTGAAAATATGCAGTAAATGATTCAGGGCAGTCTCGATCGGTTGAGATCTTCTCCCAGATCGCCCCAAAATCGAACAGATCACAAGTGCGAACCAAATTCTTGACCAGGTCCCAAAAGTCCTTAAATTTGTCGGTCCGGATATGTGATTTGTAACGTCTACCACGGACGTTTGCCTGACTTAGGCTTCTCGGGTTGTGGCGAATCTAACGAGAGGATAGAATAGGCGATTGACTCTGCTTTGCGGATAGAATTGGGGGTGCGGGAATAACTCTCCTGCTAGTCCTCGGTATGCGTGGAGATCGTCTCCTTGTTGTATGCCGATGGGTAAGGTGTCGGAGACTTCGAGTTCGTCCCAAGTGTGGTGGTCGATGATATAGAGGGTACAGTAAGGGGATGCTACGCGTTCGTTGAGGTAGAAGCACACTTGGTGACAGATAGCGTCGAGGGGGTAATCCACTGCCCACGAAGGGAACGTTGGGATAAGTCACAGGGGACTCCTTGGTCTTAGGAGTATGCTGGACGACTCACTTAAAGGGGGAGATCCCTATAGAGCGAAGAACTGGTGGTGGTATTGGAAGAAGACCAAGATACCGTTCTTGGTCTTCACAGCTCTCTACTTATACAGTTACGCGCGGGCTTTCAAGCGCCGCTCCAATCCGTACTAGCCAATAGCGTAAGTACCGTGAACCCTAGTACCGCTATCCTAGTGTGAGTCGTTCCGAGTCATGATCCGATCCGTTATCGTACACAATCACATGCTCCGGAGCTTACCCGGCTGACTGATTACAAGTCCATGACGATATACTGCTGACGCGGTGTCATACCCTTGACGTCAGTGTCCACTTCCGGGCCGAACGTAACATCACCCCCTTTTCAGGATCGGGCCCCAGACCGACCACGCTCCAACACTTCCCTGATCGTTGCGATCCTCTGCCCTTCTTCTGCTCCTGGGCGGTAGGAGTCCCTCTCGTCTTCGACACGCCTGATAGCGTTCGCGCGCTCTAAGCGCAGTACGCACTGTCGTCGGGTGATCCCGATCCTCTCGAGCTCCTCCACCTTCTTGCGCACCTCCTCCTCCTTGGCTGTATACCCCGCCTGAAGACATCGGTAGCGGTGTATCTCCGCTGTGACCGAGAGGTCTTTCATGCCCAGAAGGGCGGCGTCGACGGATTCGCGGTAGCTGCTGTTCTGATCCAGAAAGATCAGATCGTTGTCGGTGTATGGTGCGGAGCTTGGGTGGTCGTAGTCGGGCGCGGCATGTACGGACTTCCCGTACTGCTGGTCGCTGCCCTGTCGGTAGGCGAGTACGAAGGGGTCTGCCGTGAACACGAGCTGCGTATAGCGAGCTGGGTGCAGCCTCCCCTGAGTGTCGCGTATCTGGAACGAGATGTAATGGACTCCCCTGTTGTGCTGGTATCCGTGGGGTGGCGGAGT
>JAKEYF010000098.1:0-220186 GCA_021527775.1 Lactarius sanguifluus
GGCCGACATCTTGAGTAGAGCCAGGTTCAACAGAGCAAGCAGATGCCTCAGAGCTCGAGACCAACGCATGTTCATTATCGGAGACGTATCCATTCGAGGCTATCCACAGGTCATCGTTCTGAAGACTCGGAGTAGGCACCCACAACAGGATGAACGGTGCTTACGAGGGAAAAATACTTGAGACGCGTTCGATACGGCGCGCGATATTCGATTGCAGGCGTCTAGGGCTTGAGACCTAGTTGAAAGATCTGGCAAGCTACTTGCAAGGGTGCCCGAGACGAGCGAGAAGGCGCTGAATGTGAAAAGAAGGAAACGCATGCTGTTCAGTGCGGTCCACACCGATGGCAGTCACTTGGCCGCCCCAGGCATACTTTTATACTGTAGTCGAGCAAGGGACGGAACATCCATGGTGTTTTTTTTTGGACTAAACATCGTTCGAGGCAGGGAACATGTCTACTTACAGTCTATTCACTGGAGCACAACTCCGACAACCGACATGATCGGCTTACGAACCGAATTTAATTACCGAATTACAGTACAGTATGGCTCCTTCCCGACTCGATGCACCGCTCTTGACTGGCTTGACTGGCTTGACGACGTGTGCAACGAGACGCAAAGGTGCAAAAAAAATATGGAAAGGAGACCGTAGGACGGTGAGTAGGACCAGTGTAGGTACACGGAACAATAAATCGGGAGTATGAATGCCATTCTACAGTAAGTTACAGTAGGCTACAGTAGAGACGAGGAATGGAAGATGACGCGATGACGCGTGATCGATGTGTTATACAGACAGTAACTTAGTCACGTCCGTCGCCCGGTTGTGGTTGTCTTTCATGTCACCCTGCTTACGCCACTCAACCTCTCGTGACTTTACTGCTTCATTGTCGTCGTGCCTCGTTCCCTCACTCGACTCTTCCCTATGCCACTCACTCTATGTTTCCCCTACCATACTCTTTACTCACCCTGACTCGTAGCTACGGGTCTGACTTGTATTAAACCACACATTTCTTGCTGAATGGACCAGCGCTCAGCCGCCACCTTTCCTTCTCTCTGCGTGTTTATCCCAGAAGTTAAGCCCTACCGCGGGCACTCGAAGGGCTAAGTTCGCGGCAAGTCGTCGACTCGTGTGTTCGCTTGTTCATGCTCTCGTTCTCCCTTTAGCGGCTTTAGTCCTTCCTCTTCTCTAACCTCTGCGGAATCCCACTGTCAATGATCGCCCTGCCCGGACCTTCAGCTGCTCTTCCTTCGATTTATGATGCACATTTCCCACCACGCGCCCAGCGTGCAAGGGCACTCGCACCTTCCTAACTCATCGCAGGCTCCAATCCACCGTTGTGCCCCATTGACAAAACGACATGATTTCCGCGAGCTCCTTGACTCACAAGACGACACATTCGACCCCATGTCAAGACAATCCAAACGGCCATTTTGGTCCAGCCAGTGGCGTACTTAGTCTTAATTATCCTGATGGGCTCAGCTGATCGCCCCTACGTAGAGCAAACCCCAATTACGGTCCGCGTCCCAAATCCCCACCTCATTCTCACCTCTATGCGGCTTCAAGTGGATCTCTGCCTTCTCGTGAAGATATCTTCGGCCGCGGACCCACTGCCATTTCCCGGATTCTCCCCAATCCACCCCTATTGACATTTATATCTCAACCCGTATTTCTATCGCCGCTTGGTACAGTTGTCACTGGGCACTGTCTTCTGGCGATAGGTCTTCTCACCGGAAAAACTCCTGACGAATGATAGATGCTCATCTGACTTTGCGTTAGGTGGTCTCGGTATGGCTGTGACAGGTTTGGAATACTCATGAGTAATAGTCCACGACCGCGGTCTCCGTGAATCACCACAGAGTGGGTCGGTAAAGAGCAGAGGTCTATGAAAATTGGCCCAAGAAAAAATACATATTTCGTATATATGCGCGCAGAATGTCCTTCCCTCGAGTTTACCCCGACGCCTCTCCTTCCTCTAGGGCGTACTTCAAATGGTGCCTAAACTCATCCGCAATCTCGCGCCACCTCGTCAAACCCATGACGGAGAGCGTGTCACCCTCCTAACGGCATTGTTATCTCTCTCCTGGCTTCAATTGGCGCAACTTTTCTCAGGGTAACACCGGCACCAGCTCGTAGCCAGCCCACAGTACTGATATTTCAGTAGGTGGCTTGCTCAAACTTGCGACTCGATAGACATGTCCAATGTCACTCTGAACATCGTTCGTCTCAAAACGGAATTTCATCAGGACGGGGGCATCGTCATGGTACGTCGCATTCAGTTCCACTACTTCTGTCACCCAGCTGACCATCATAATTCTAGATAATAGTCATTTCTCTCAATTCTCTTTTCCGGATTTTCGGTGGTGTAAGTACTTCGTGGCGTCTTCTGAGGTCTCCAGATGGAGAGTAGGTGCCAGCCATTGTCCCCCATCACGTGCGCTCGTGTTGAGCGTGCGGGTGGATAGAGGGGCGAGCCTTCGGTTCCCCTTGACCATTAGCGAGGCTGCTTCATGTACCAACCTCCATGTGCTGAGAGTCTTCGCTCCCCCAGGTCCTGTTCGGCATTTGGTCCGATCGCTTTGGACGAAAATGGCCGCTAGTTGCGGTCCTCTTCTTCTGTTCATTGCTTCAACTTGCCACCGCGTATACGCAGACCATTGAGGAGTTCCTTATCTTACGGTCTCTCTCTGGCTTTGCTATGGGAGGTGTCTGGGGTATTGCGGTGTCCAACGGTCTCGAAAATCTGCCCGTCGAAACACGTGGACTTGCTTCTGGAATACTGGGGCAAGGATATGCCGTCGGCTACCTCATATCTACTATCATGAGTACTTACTTTGTCACGGACAACCGTCACACCTGGCGCGTATTGTTTTGGACCAGTTCGGGGATGATTGCGTTCGCCGCTATCGTCCGAGCCGCTATCCCGGAGAGTCGGGCCTTTCTGCGTGCGAATGCCCGAAGAGAGGCTCAGAGGAGGCAAACTAGCCAGGAGTCCAAATCGATCATCCGTGAGGCGGGCCTCGTGTTCAAGACTAACTGGAAATCTTGTCTCCTTTACGTGGGAATCATTACCAGTTCGTATTTTGCTCATGTGAAGTGAGACAGCTGATCGCGGTTGATATAGAAGTATATGCTGCTTTGCACGGCTCGCAAGATTTGTACCCAGTCTACCTTTCAAAGGTGAAAGGTTTCACCCTCCGTCAAGCCACGATCGCCGCTATGGTGGGCAGTTGCGGGGCCATTGTGTGAGTTTACACTTTAACCTCCAGTACCCGTCTCTCTTCTAACTTATTTATTCGATAGCGGGGGTGTTACCGCAGGATCTTTATCGCAGATCATGGGGCGTCGGCTTACGATGATATTGTTTCTTCTGTTCGGTGCAGCTTTCACCCCCCTCTGGATGCTACCCTCGACTTTCGCAAGACTCTGCATTGGGGTATTCTGGGTACAATTCGGTGTGCAAGGCGCAACTGGCGTTGTTCCCATCTGGCTTGCCGAGCTGAGTCCACCAGGGTTCTGTGCATTATTTCCAGGTGTTATCGTTCAAATCGGAAACGTGAGCACTTCCCTCTATCTACTTTCATAATTGGCCGACTCCCCCCTCGGATAAATAGATGCTTGGATCCGGATCTGGGGAAATGGAGACCATCTTAGCTGGAGCAAAATCCCTTGAAAAGACGATCATCGTGAACGGCAATAGCACGGTTGTCCCTGGTTACGGGACGGCGATGTGCATTATTTTTGGCCTTGTTACTTTTTTCGCAATTCAGGTCCTTCTCATTGCGTCCGAGTGCGTCCCATACTCTCCTCGCGTGATCCCGCAAACGCTAACTTTGCTTGCGCGGCCTAGGAACCATGGGTCGTACTTCGAGGCTCGGAATGCTGCATTTGAGGAAGGCAATTTCAATGGCCATACTCAGCCTCGGTTATGCTTGGAAGAAGGGAAGTCCCCTCGTTTGGTAGTCAATCGTCTGGATGTGGATATCGGAGACAAGTTGTGGTAACGTTGGTATCAGTGGCATGGTTTGTATAATTCTTCCTCTACGACGTGTTTATTTCGGTTCGGAAGGTTGTACGATAAAGCCCGATTTCCCAGCGCGGGCAATGGAAGATTTGGTGATCCACGGACTATAGACTTTGGGAGATGTGGATCCCCTGGTGAATTTCGCTCACCACGATTTACTGTGAGACTGAACGATTGCCGCGTGCATGTTTCTTATTGGCTCGTATTAGCTTGGTATAGTAGGTTACTCCTTGGGTTACTGCACCATAGTTCGAGTCGACAAGTCAATGAAATCATATCTACACTGGCAGGAAGTTGTCCGATTTCCAGACCCCGGGCCATGCAGTCGGATATGGCTGTCTTGTCCTCGGTCTAGGCTGTCTGTGTGTTGTGAGTAGACGAATCCTCTTCGCATCGACAGAACTTACAGTCTCTTTTCCGCTCGTGCTCTATAGTATTTCAAGTTGGCGGGTGCCAGTGGGGTGCCAGTGGTACAACTAGTTATACTGGAATATACATATGGCCAGCCTTTTGTCCTACATCTGCTCTCAGTTCAGCACTTGGTTCACCGTTCACTGGCAACAACTTGAAGCACTTTTTCTCCGCCCACATCGTGATCGTCTTGTAGAAATTGATTCTCAAATTGATTCTCTTAGTAGGTAGAAGATAATTTTTAGACCATCATATCGAGCGTATCGACGCGCTGACTCGGAACACACTACCTAGTATCTAGAATTTTTTTTGCAGGAATGAGGTCTCCCCGTCGCACATTGCGGTCGGAGATCCTAGTACTGGTTCATCTAATATAGTGATCCCCCGTGTAGTATCTAGAGGGCGTGTCTCCGGATACGATGGCACCCGCGCTTGAAACACCCCGCCTGTCAGTGGGAGGTTGCTGCTTACGGTATGCTATCACTACTATCACTGCAGTTACCCGCCCCCCGACCCAAAGGTGTTCACTACCAGAAGATAAAAACCTTTGATCCCTCATGCGGGACGACGGGACCCTCAGAGAGCACAAGGTGGTTTTCTCCCCAAGGACGGCTGGTTGTCACCGCGGGACCGCATCCTCTTGTTTTAAATATGATTCATATTTACTGTACAGGCGCGACGACTTCCAGCTTATTTTATTTATCTTGGACATCCACCAGCGCTTCTTAGAAACATGTACCCATGATAGCCCCACCTCAGATTACCGCCCGCAGTTGGCTCGCTCTTGCTGTACTGTACCCTCTGTGTCGGTCATACCCCGACTAAACTTACGCCTCATATAGGTGACCCGAACGCAATAGCTTAAACTGTATATCATCTCAGTTCAGCAAGAGAAGAGAAGAGTCTGCCCTGGATTCCCCGCGTTGTTCCTTGGTATCGCTTATCATCCTCGGGAATGTGAGTCCTTTCTGACCTGCGGAATTAACCGACTGCACCCAGTCCCGGGGGCAATAGCCAAGACCGTCTGGAACCTAACCCTTCTGGGCGACTACCGCAGCCGATCTTGAACGAAGGTCACAAAGGACGGAAAGGGGTTGCTCGACTACCGCGCTGTGATCGTCATTGTCAGAGTGGTCACCCACCGCAATAGAAAGCTTCCGTGTCTCAGTGACGCTGACTCTAAGTCTCGAACGCAGGAATTTTGAGAGAAATGCTGCATTCAAATAAAGTAGTCGACACGTCACCAAGAGTTGCTCCGGAATAACGAGATGTGACGGACCTGTGTGGGATTGACGAAAAGCAGTAACTACATTAGTGTACAAGGATGACTGGTGATCGATGAACGAACAGATACATATGTTGTATGCCCTAGATACAACGCACCAGGTACGTCAGCATGTCATCTCAGCCCTTCGTTTTTCACCCCATGAGCGAAGAGCAAACGACTGACCGATGAAGGGGTCTGCGCTGCACTCCCTCTGATGATTGGCTGCGGGTGGTCAAAGTATCCTAGTCGTACCCGCGACTCAAGCGTTCCTCTTGCTCTTTCTCTAGCATGGTGACTCTATCCTCGGCCCTTCGAAGTGTCTCATCCCACATTACAAAAAGTTCAGATAGGCCGTCGACCTGCAAGCATGCATAAGGGTAAGCATAGGGCGTCGAGAAAAGGTAAACCAACCTGCAGGGCGTACTCTCGGACGATCTTGGCGACGCGCTTCTCGAGGGCAGCGGCGCGCTCGAGATCCTCTGCGTGTCGCAACAGAAGCGCTTCGAGTCGTGGCCGCAACGCTTCGTTGTCTGCCGTGGATTGGTCTTAGTGTACGAATTGAAGACTCGCATGACAGGTGGGGTGGAGTGAGGAGGAAGCGAGTGTGCGCACCAGATAGACTTCCGGCTCCAGTGACGCCCCTCTTCTGCAGAGCTTCGATCTCACGCATGTCGTTGTCCGCGACGCGAATATCGGGCTCGAGTTCTGCCGCTACGGCGGCCAACTCTGCGGGAGACATGTCCGCGTACTCGGGAGGAGCGATGGTCGGGAGCGTGCCAGAAAGCGCAAAGGCGGGGGTAAGATACTGGGCGTGTTGCTCGTCTGTATGTACGAAAGTTTATTGGGTGTTTATAGAAGAGCAGGAGTAGCTCACATTGACTGAGGAACTTGCGTAAGGCATCGTGTGTGCTCGCGACATCGTTCATACGACGGTGGGCGTGTTCGGCAGCGCGCAGCAGAGTCTCGCCGCGTTTGAGTTCCGGCTTGCGTTCGTGCAGACCAGCGAGGGACTCGTCGTGTTTTGCGCCATAAATGAGAGCCTCAAGCCAGCGCACGCGCAGCTCGAGAGACTGCGTCGGCCCCAGGTGGTGTTCTTGAGAGATAGATGGTAAGGCGGTTGTAAGGTGGAGTTGCCCCCCGCGGGAAACGGATAAAGTTGGGGGAGGTGATGACGGAGGGGTAGATTTGAGACGGACACGTTGAACGTCGCCGAGGAAAACACTGCCAATGTTTGCCATGTTACAGTACCCGAAAGAGGCAGTTCGGGGCTCGCTATTGGCACATGCCAGTGGTTGCGTGAAAAACACGCAGTGTAATGTGTAATCTGCATTCCATCTGAATCCATCGATTTCTCCTCTCTCCACTACCGCCATCACTCTTGTTACCATTAAGTATGCTCATCTATCTCACCTCTCGAATCGTCAGGTAATCTTTAACCTTAAATCTTTACCTTCGCTACCACCCTCGGCTCACTCCTTTTCCCACAACAGCTGTGTCGCTGCGTTCCTTTATCCAGGGTTACGCGTCGTTCAAAACACTCTCCCAGCGGCCTGCCTCAGAAGAAGACCTCGAGCGATGGCTCATGTATTGGTCTGTGCTCGCCTGTGTCATTGGCGTTGAGTATCTCGCAGAATGGCTCGTCTCCTGGTGCTGTCCTTCCTACTTTCCGTTCCAACTCGTTCCCAGGAATGTTGATCCTCCTGAATTAGGATCCCCTTCTATTTCCTCGTGAAAATGCTCTTCCTCCTCTACATCGCCCTCCCCCAGACCCAGGGCGCGTCCTACCTCTATCGAACACAGCTCGCGCCCACCCTCCGCGCCCACTGAGTCCCAAATAGATGCAGCGCTCGCACAGCTCCGCACGCGCGTGTTCGCATTCCTCCAGGCCCGTGCGCGCATGCTCTGGGAATACGTCGTCGCGAGCGCGACCGGCCCAGCAGGCCGCGTCGTCCAGCAGAGTCCGTCCGCCTCTGGCGCAGGTTCCGGCCAGCAAGGGCCCCCGCTGAGTGACTCGGTCTCTGGCCCGACGCAGATGCTCGGCACCCTCTGGCGCACGTACGGCCCCGCGATCGTCGCCGGCGGCACGGCGCTCCTCCAGCGCCAGGGCGTCCCTCCTCCCGCAGCTGCTAGCAGCACGAGCTCCGGCAGCGCTGCCTCAGATGCTTCACGGGGTTACGACGTCGACGTCGACGGTCCGGAGCCCGTCCTGATGCCTCCCGCGCAGAGCCGCACGTCGTCCGCCGGCTCGGTGAGCGGCCTCCGCGGGCGCATCGCCAGCGGTACCAACATCAGCCCCGACGGCCGCTTTGAGGAGGTCGAGGTACCGAGCGATGCAGAGAGCGAGCGAGCGAGCGGTGCGCCACCTGCTGCGTCGCGTGGCTGGCTCGGCTGGGCCATGGGTGGCGCAGCACCAGCGCACGATAAAGCGGACTGATTCTTTCGATGCTTTTTTGACGACGACGACGATACGACGCTATGAATGGTGCGGTGGGTTTTGGTGCGGTATGATGAGAAGGGAAGCCGGTGATCTCCCCGTGTCATTTCACACCGTACTCTGTCCAGAGCCGACGTATTAGTAGACACTGCTGGATTTTAGTGATTAGGACTGTTTCCCTCATGACTGCGACGCTCCGAGTGATGACCTGATTCATCGCCTCTTTTAGTCCCCTTCGGATCAGAGGAGCGCGTGTTGATGCACTACCTCACAATGAGGCAAAAGCGCCGCGTGGATCGAGCGTGTGCGACTTTTCAATACAATGCAAATCCGCCAAACAAATCACGGAAATTCGAAACATATGTGTCTGTGAGTCCATCGATGGTGCAAGTGTATGGTAGGGGCAAAAAGGGAAAGAAAGAAAAACGCGAAGAATGGAGAGCGATCAATCAGCAACGAGGTATGTATGAAATAAAGAGTGGGAAAGCGAGAAGGCGAATTGTCCTTAGGAGTCCACCATTACAATTGGTTACACAACGTGCAGTGAAGACGGATTGTGTTCTTGAGAACGACAGCTTGTGATAGGATGCCATCCATCAGTACATTGCGAGGATAAGAAGTACGAATAAGGGACTCACGGGCAGCGATTAAGCCTACGAAGATTGCGATGACAGTAAAGAATATAGGAATGTATTTGATAATCTGCAAGAAACAAAAATGGCCATCAGTTCAGCCCTAAAGGTCGTATAATATACTTACAATCGCACGCCGCTGCTTCCTCACTTTGATGTTAAAAATAGGTGCGTGAATCTGCTTCGACGGCCGCAACCAAACTAAAAGCGAGCGAATTTGAATACGGCCAGGGTCGCAACAGAAAACACGGATACTTACAGAGTACGATCGAGTGGAGCCGGTCGACATATGGGACCAGCAGCGCAGGGGTAAGCATGAACAAGATGAAGTGGCCGATGAGGAAGTCGGAGCTCCAGAGGGAGAGCTCGATGACCTTAACGATGAACTCACGTGCCGGCTGCGACAACACGTGCGCGCCGAGGCCGCGGCCGTACCACTTGCCCGTCCACCACGCCCGGTTCGTCTCGTCGTGCTTGAATTCGCGTGAGAGGAACACTGCGATAAGGACCTTGTGGAGCGCGCGCTGGATCGCCACGATTGTGATGAGACCCAGCACGGCGTGCGACGTGTCCCAAAGCTCCAGGAACCACTACGTTGGCTGGCAGGTGAGCGCTCCGCACCCAACGCGACCAATCAAAAAAAACTCACGAAGAACTCGAAGAACCCGATCATACCGATCGTGCCAAGCACGTGGGCTAGTGTCGCCATGACTGCGCCGAACCGCACGCAGCACGAGTCCAGCATCGGTCCCAAAAAGAGCGAGATGAGGAAGAGGATGAGTAAGGATAGCGGCGTTCCACACGATTGGACCGAGGGACACCACGGCGATACGAATGAGGGGGCTAGGTGGGGTCTGTCCGGAGACCGGGAACGATTTGACGAACATGTACGCGACGATAAGGAGGAAGGCAAAGAAGATGGGGAAGAGGACCTCAGATATGATGACTGCGCGCCAGCCTGCGCGCGGAACATCGCCAGATAGCTTTTCCGATGGCCGGCCGAGCTTCTTTTTCTTGTACCCTGTGATCATCGTGCGCGATAAGCGGCAGTATCCGATCCAAGAATTGTTGTGCGAGCGCGAATTGCCACGCGACATCCAACGCAAGAACTCGCTGTGAGACGAAACTCCCAGTTGAGTACTAGCACACGCGACACATGACGACGTTACTCACCGGTAGTCGACGATGAAGTCCGCAAACGAGAACTGGTGCGGGTTGAACAGGAACGGAGAGATACAAAGGGCGAGAATCGAAATCCAAAAGTAGATTAGGTACGGCGTCCAGAACGAGAGGGTAACGTAGAGGAGCATTAGCAGCGTGCGCATGCCGAGGTAGATGCTAGGACCAGCGAAGCGCGAGAAGAGGATGCTGAACGAGATCCGAGACGTCGCGAAGCCACGGCCGGTGGCGATGTACCGAGCACCACCGAAAGTCAGGTTGTTCAAGATCGAGTGTGTGTAGATCTGTGTGGAGAACACCTCAAACACGGGCGAGAACGACACGAATTGTTTGCTGAGGCGCGCAAGCGCACGGCCAGTACCACGCTCGATCAATTCTGCATATGGCGCTCGTGAACAATACGTAAAGATGTAAACTAGGAAACTTACCTTGCATGAACAAAGGTAAGAACGCGATCATGAATACCAGGAAGATGCTGATGATGCAATGGTGGATCCAGTTGAAGACAGGGTGGAGATTGTAGCATCCCCCTTGTCCGTTCAATGGCTGGCCAGTGCTCGAGTACCGGCATATCGTGAGCTGCGAGTTGAGCGTGCCGAGGAAGACCACTACAAAAGGGTCGAGTGTTAAGTGTCAAATTGGCTCCTTTACGACGGGGAAATACGCACTAGTTACGATGAAGAGCTGCACAGACAAGATGATGAGCATGTTGTTAATGTGGAAGCCGGGATGGCCGTAGTAGAAGGTCAAGAAACGGTCGATGGGGAGCTGCGTGCCGAGGTAATAGTACTCGCGACTGAGCATCTGTTCGCCCATGCCGGTGCCGATTTTGGTCTGGAAGTTGAGAATCGTGCCAAAGCCGAGGTCGCGACCCTTGCCGCACTGATAGTACTCCGTGTGTTTGATGCGCCCTCCGCGTCCAAACGCGTTCATACCGGCGTAGATGTCCTCGTTGAGATGCAGGCCCTTCTGAGCTTTGGACACGCCACCACGGGTATTCATAAACGTCGCGTTGAGGAAGTCGGGGTGTCCGTAATGCAGCTTGCCGCCAATCCACGCCAGCGAGCGCGCCGTGAGCGTACCAAACGTCTGCTCTTTACCAGCGGCGATGTCGCCGAGTATACCGATGTTCTCCGAGAAGATGTACTCGCGTGCGCCGACGATGGCGACAGGCGCGGTCTTGAACTCCTTCTGGCCCCACTGGGCGTAAGGACTCTGGCTACTGACTGAGTACTCCTCAAACTCGGCGAGGACGTTGCGGATCTTAAGACATTCTTCCAGGTAGTTGTCCTGATTAGCGTCTATGAGCTGTAGGTACTCGCCACGGTAGAATATGATCGCGTGGTTCTGGTTGTCCGACTTGCCATCGCCGAGAATGGGGTTTCCGGGAAGCTCGATGCGGAACTTGGGCTTGCGCCGCCCCGTCTGCGGATTAAACTCGGAATGGCCATCAATGAGGGCAGAGTAGAGACGTGGCTCGCCGCCGTCCTTGCGCGGCTCTTCCTCGAGGTAGGCGATCTGGAGTTCCGGGTAAGCGCGTAGCAAGAACTCGGCATTCTCGTGCTCCTCCTTGTTGAACTTGGAGTACCGCTGCATGGAGACGACAAACTTGAACTTGCGGCGGGCCATGTGTTCGAGTTCGCGCTCGAGTTTGTCTGTGTTGCCGCCGAACATCTGGACGACCTCGGGGTTTTCGACGCGGTACAGTAGCTTGATCGCCTTCCCGTAGTTCATCATGCCCGAAACAGTGCGGTACAGTGTCTGGAAACGCAACGAAGCCCAGATGCGCGTGCGCAGAGTAAACTCCGGTGCGGCACTCTTGAAACCGATGCAGTAAAACGGTAGGTCGTCGAGTTTCGATGAGCTCTTCTCGTCACCTGGGAATGCGCCATCAAACATCTCCGATTCCTGAGCGAGGATCTTGGTGTCTCTGACAAAGTTCTCCCACTCGAGACCATGTAGTTGCTTGAGATACTCGAGGAGCGTGACGCGTGTATTGATGTCGGACTCCTTGATGATTTCCCGCAAGGAAAGGAGGATCTGGGGACAGACCACTGCAATCAATAGACGCCAAAAATAGGGAATAAATGCGTACCTTCTCGTTGTAGTGGGGTGTTAGGACCGTGAAAGTAGGCATCGCGTCAACCGGAAGCGCCTCGGGAAGCGCTGTCGTAAGCGACTGAGCAAAGAACGAGATCCGGCGCTCCGCTTCCGAACCCGGTGGGAAGAAGCTGCCTTTGAAGCCCTTGTCAGTCTGAGCGACGAAGAAGGGGGGAGCACGGAGACTGCGCCGGCCATCTGGGGTGTCAACCTGGTGATAAAGGAGCTTCTGCACGTGGTCAATGGACAGTAAGTGCTCGCGATACATCGAGATGATGATCGCATTCCAGATCTGAGAGACGAGGACCTAAGGACGAACAGTCAGAACGCGTGTACACGACAAAACATGGACGCACCTTGGGCTTGTACCGAACCTCTAAATCTGACGTTGCTAGGATCTTGGAGTATATGCGTTTCGGCAAGCGGGCAAAGATATCCCTCCAAGGCGTCCAGATCGATAACCCGAGCATGAAGGAGCGAGCAATGGAATACACGGTATTCCAGATGATGTACCACAGGAAAGTATCGAGGAAAAATAGTACGAGGTCCATAATGAACATGATCGTGAGAGTGAAGATGGCTTGATTGCGGCAGAGCGAATTACCGAACAGCTTTTCATGACAATTCTGGATTTTCATTCCAGCCATGGCACGGATAGGGTCGCGGAACGCGAGGGTGAGGAAAAAGTACGACTCGGTGAACTTGCACCCAAAGACGAGGAACCAGAGAAAGACGCTCCCCAGGCGCGCCTGGGAGTGCAGGAGAGGGTAGCTGGCCGTGAAGGTCTGAGAAGCGAGATACTTGCGGGATTTGCCAGCGACGCGGTCGCCAAACATCCGACCTGAGGGCATGATGCCGAACAGCAAGGTTGCGACTACGGAGATGAAGAATTGAGCGATACCGAGGATGAGAGCGAGGGATCCGCCGCCGTCCGTCTGGTTCTCTACGATAGCGATGTAAAAAGTGGGGCCAGCGGTGAGGGCAAGTGTAACGAGGAGGAAGAGTAAGCGGCGGGTGAGGTGCGACGTGTTATTCCAAGTTGTCGGGATGTACGAGAATTCTGCGAGCGTCGCGAGAATCATGATGACCGTGGCCACGGCGCCTCCAAGGGCCGTGGCGGACCACGTCAAAGCGGACGGAGTGTCGGGAGTCTGGTTGGTAGATGGTCGGGGCGTTATAGGCAGTGTAGAACCAAAAGAGGGAGATGTGAATGACCCAAATGCGATTGAAGTTGACGAGTAAATGACCAAAGGATCGCTTCTCATAGTACGTCTTGAAGAACGCGCGATTCCAGTCGATGCGGTCAAAACGCATGAAACGCTGCGCAGGAGGGATATCGACAAGACGAGTCTAACGAAGAGATCAGCAAATGGAATACGGTAACGGAAATGGGACGCACCTTGTCCGTGAGGACAATCCGAGCGATACCCTCTGGGTACCAAAACAACTGATTTACATCATCATAACCAATGATGCGATGGTGATCACGCTCCCGCCGTACAAACTTGCCGTCCACTGATTCATAACCCTGATCACGAATGAAGCGGTAGAGCGGCTTGATGACGGCGCGAAGATAGAGACCTTCTGGCACGGGATCGATGCGGTTCTGGCATTCGGGCGAGCGGTAATAGTCGTCCGCGCATTTGAAGATGAAGCAGAGACACTCAGGAACGAATCGGACTTGGGCAGCCTCTCCCCAGCAGAGAAGATAAAGGGCTATCTGCCGCATGCGGTCGTACTGGGACATGTTGTTCATCGCCTGACGCCAGCGTTCGAGGGCGCCGGTGAGGGACTTTTCCGAGTGATTGCGGCCACCGCTGCGCTTGGAGCGGAGACGCTGGAGACCGGGATTTTGCGTGTGACCGACAGCATCGTCGAGATCGAGTTGGGCGGCAAAGTACCATTTGCGGTAGTTCGCATGCTGGCCACCGATATAGTCCGCGTGAAGGGTGAGGAGGGCCTGATTTGGAGACATGCGGGACGCACGGCTGTCGAGAAGCTGCATCGTGAAGTCGAACTATCGAGGCTGTGAGCAACAAGCGCCGGTAAAATTGTGGCGTCCAGTAACGCACCATATTTCGCATCGAGTCTCTCTGGAAGCCAAACTTCTGCTGGAGGTCGAGGAATATGTCTTCAATCTCCTCTTTGGAGAGAGGAATGGCGCGCTCTGCCCCCCAGGCAGGATAGGGCTCGCGACCACCACCATATTGGGCTGCGCCCAAGTCACCGAAGGTTGGCGCCGAGGAGCGCCCACCGTGGAGAGACTCCGCCGATTGGCCCAACCGTTGGCCGTAGACATCATGATCCGAATCGGTATCTGGTTGACCTGGGAAACGTGGTTTGATGGATGAGTGGATGGGGATGTGAGAGAATTAGGTGAAAGACGAACCGTAAGGGTCTGGGTGGTCATAATCGTTCAAGCCTGCGGCACTACTCTCTGAGCCGTAATTGTCTCTGTGGTAGGGGTCCGAAGGCTCAACGTCATTGTCGTAATAGTGTCTGGGATGGAATGGATCATTCATGTCAGCAGGAGGGGATGGAGAAAGGTAGCCCTCTTGACTGCGGGATGGGCGGTGACGAGCAGCCATGATGATAGGAGGGGAGGAAGGAGGGCGAAGAGGAAGGGAGAGGCAACTGAAGTGCCAGGGTGGTGGACGTCGTGGACGTCGTCGGATAAGAAGAGAAGGTGAAAGTGGGAGTGGAAGTGGACGGGGAAGGGAAGGCGAGGAAGAGGCGAGGAGGCGCTGAGCGTGCAACTGGGGACGAGCAACCAAGAAAGGCAACCTCTCCTGTGCCGGGTTTCAATTACGTCCAATATCTTATTATTACAGAGCGTCTCCCTAAGGTTCTGCCACGCCGACTGCGCATGCACAGCTAGTTGAACCACATGCTCCACTTCGAGCCATCACCGCATCTCCCTAACCTCGAATCGCTGCCATCCTGCCCAGCGATTTATGCGATATCCAGTGTCTGATGAGTACCCAAGCGAGCGTGGCGGCTATCATCAAACCAGGAACGATTATCCGTGCGCCCCACGCCGATGTCTCATGTTCGACCTGACAAATAAATAAGGCAATGCTGGCCGAGAACAAAGAAATGCTCACAACAGAGGTGAACGGGGATAGCACTGGGATCGTGAAATGTGACGCCGTCGGTGTGGGTGGTGATGCACGGGAGTGTGTGACGAGGAGGCACAAGACAACAACGGCTAGGACCGCAATGCAGCCCATCTAGAGGGGCGAGGACTGTGAAACACTGTAATGGTTATAGTGATAAAAACGCACCACCATCCACTCCATCTTTCTATGACGCACCTCATGTGCTCCATGCAAGACCGCAATCTCCGCCTGAGGGGTAATGTCTATCAAAAAGGGTCGCTGCGAGAAAGCGGCTACAACAGTACCTTGCGCTTGGCATCTTCCTTGTGTATAACGCCCCGCAGTTCGTGGGCATGCTTGCTCCGTTCGGTCAGGAGCACCTCGGCGGTAACGGCGCGTGCTGCCCAATACCGCGCGGCGGAGGAGTCAGGTGCCGGGCATGAGGCTACACCCCCCGACTTGGCATATGAGGGCAAAGGCTTCCCGGCTGAAGGTATCAGCGAAGGACCCTGCTGTGCGTAATACAGCGTCCGGGAGGTGGCGGCTTGTGCGTTGGTGTTGGCATGCGGCATGGGGTCGGAGTCGGTCGGTCTCTGCCGGAACCTTTGTCGCAGGTTTTTCAGCATGACGGTTTCGCTGAACGCGCTGGTGGGAGTTGGGAGTCCACTTCTTCATTCATACCATTGGATTCAATCTGTCAATGCATGCGGTGACCTCAAGTTCCGTTGCACGTTAATTCTATTAATCCCACCCCCAAAACTCGTGGGAGACAAGGTTCCGTTGTTCCCTCCATCGAGCTCAGATGTATTCTTTCTTCTCGGGAAGGGTACGGTCGTACAAACCACAGAGTATGATACCTGTACAGGAGTCAACGATGTCGCAGTATAATGGTCAAAACCCATAGACAATGAGATCAGTAATCTACGCGACTTTTCGGATTCACAACACCTCGTGGATCGACAACCAGCTTAGAAGGTCCTCACTATTTCGGGTTCTGGGTTTGGAACCGCACACATCTTCAAGTGATGACCGAGGCGGCGGATGGGGACAACAGGGTATTGAAAGCGTTCCGTTTTTGCGACAATGGAGTGTCTGTTCTACAGGCGGTCTGCAAATGAGCCACCAAAGGTCAGGCATCTCTACTCTTAAAACGATCTTCCACCGACGCGATGTCATCCAGGGCCAAGACAAAATCCTCATTTCCCCTCCAGTACCTACCCTGTCGCCAGCAGTCTGCCAAGAACGTGACCCCCCAGAATACTACTCACCCTCACCCTTGCCCTCACCTGGAATCAGCAGTAGGGACCTCAGTCTAGCCTTTTCTGACGCTTCATCTTATATCTCTTAGCATGCATATAGGCGGAGTCTGCGTCGACTGTCCACAATCAGTACAGTTACTGTTCATTGGCTCGCCGAAATCCCCGTATCGGTCACGTGACCTCATTCTTCCAAACCCGACTTCTCCGGGCTCCGAGTTAGGCTCATCTAAAAACAACATTTCTCGAAAGAAATACGACGAGCGGGGCGTGCAGCCCAGGATCTGTTCTATCGCGGTATTCTGTGGGGGTTCGGACTCAAACATCAAGCCTCGCAAAATGGTCGTGAAAGAAATAAAAACAGTGAAGAGATTTCTCGGGAACGCAACGGAGAGCTTCATATGTGGTGTTCACGGACGCTGAGCTACCCGCCGCGCTTGCACTTCATCATGTTGAGCGGCTGTGTCTTCTTTACCGGGCCCACCTCAAAGGGCGTCCGATCCTCCTCAGGGGTGCGCCAACCAGCATCGTTCTTGGCCTTCCAGTCGGGGAAACTGGCCTAACCAGCGTCGCTCGAGGCACCTTCGACGAGAGTAGTACAATTCGCCCGCCTTGTCCCGTTCCAGACGATATGGTACGCGAACCTTGACGCGAATTCCCGGTTGCCGCCGTGGCCACCTCCAACCCCACTACGGTCCTCATTGTGTCTCTGTTTCAGGCTTTTTAGCTGCTGCAGCCTCTGGCATTTGTTTGCCTGCGCAGCCACATGTTGCTCGAACCCATGGAGGCACGGTCGCAGCAGATTGTTGCGTCACCTACAGTATATGGGTCATCAGTACATGACGCGTGACGGGCTGCGGTGGTCGCTCCTGCCTCGGGGTGTAGAGGAGAGACTTGGAGCGCGTCAGCTATTGTGAGTTCAGCTGAGTTCCTGCAGGCTTGCCACCTCACGATATTTTGTTCCCCTCGCCCTCACAAACGAGGCGCCTTTGAGTGTTGGGGCTTGTGCGGTGCCAGTACCCAATGCTTCATTTCATGTCTTGTCACATTGCGTCCTGCCCGTATAGGTATATCAGGTACAGCCCGAGCGTGTAGCAATCGCACTGTCTGTCTGATGGGGTTCTCTCGATCCGCAGTGTTCGGAAACTAGCAGACGATGGGGATCGTGGCCAACGCTATTGGTTCATTGGCCCACTGGTCCTCATACGTATTAGTACAATATCAATCGAGCCCAAGTTCAGGTTCATCAGACGCACTAGGTGTTGGAGTTCACTTTACCGTGCGCATGCGAACTTTGGGTTTCAGTGTCAGTACGAGCCATCTGTGTTCTGGGTAGATTTGAGAAAATGGCCCAAGACAGTATGTTTTGTGCCTGAAAGGATTTATTATTGAAGCTTGAAGGGTCCAAGCGCGCATCAACTCGAGGGACATTACATAGGGACGCGCAGTAACTGAAGGATGGGGGCTGTCTGATGATCGAGGGCCACCGAAGAGTGTCGTGTGATACGACCGGTCTGGGTTGATGACCTATACTCCGGAATATAAACTGATTTTTCAATTAGAAAACAACAGTGTCGCATGACAAAGAACGCCTCGCATCAAGTTGTGGTTGTCGTCGTATTGTAGAGCTTGAAAACCTCAACATGCTGCAGCAGATGATACCGCTCTGCTGGAACTATAAATACGTGCTCCGCATTTCATCTTGGCGTGCCAAGACGCAGATCGCGAAGAATACGGTGAGGATCCGAATGCTATGGAAACATCCTTTGTAGACCGGTACAGTACTGTAAGTGGACACCGTGTGGTACGCCACGTGGAGAGACTCGGATCTGGCCAGTGGGTGCCTGCGAGGTTTGGGTTCAGGCCTAGTAGGGCAGGAAGCGCACGCCCACTGCCAGTGGCCCACTCGGATGAGCGTGCCCCATGTATAATACAATGCCAATGAGCTCTTCGAGGTCAAGCCCAGAAATCGATTTCTAGTGGACGGTCCATCTCGGTGAGCCGTATAGTTATTGTAAGGAGAGGGGGTGGGCTGAGGGTTGGGATAGCATAGGCATTGGACTAGCTATCAATACAGCTGACAAATACGTCGCCCATGGAGTGTGTGGATCAACGATGCGCCCTGGATCTGGGGCTGGATTCAATTGTGTAAATGGTAAAGTTGAAGCGCGTTGCGCATTATTGCCCCTCGAATGGACGGAAATATACCGTAGACCATATGGTCTTAATTATACAGTGCAGATAAAGGCGCGAGCGCGGCCTCGAGATTGGCGGGCTGGTTCCTCCGGATCCTCATGGTCTGGAGTCGTAAAGCCGTGGTCGCTGTCTATTGGGTCTGCGTCGCGTTTTCTAATACCCCTGAAAAGGTGATTACGTGAGATACAAACAAGTTGGGTACAGGGCGAGAATCAGAGGGCTCTCTCGCATCTTTTCTCTCCCGAAGGCTAAACGTCAAACGCTCTAGCCTCTTCGTGGAGGGGTTCACCCAGATCATCTCCGAGTCTCGGAGGCATGGAAGATACCAAGGACTGTCTGATCAGCGCTAGCGATTGGTAGAGATCATGATCAGGATTGTGGAGCGCCAGATTTAAAACTGGATCCTCTTAGTTTTTAGACGTCGTCCTGGAGTCTCAAAAGGGCGGTATTGCATCCCAAGTCATTAGCAAGACGACGGATTGACCTGTGAGGCGGAGAACTGTGATCGCCTGGAGAACAAGAAAAGGGCAGGCGGCTCATTGACGCCGACATGTAATAAAGAGTGACAGTGGAGCGGACTAATCCTTGGAAGAGAGAACCCTTGTATTACAAGCCGCGGTCTTGGGGCCCGTGTAGTTCCTATCATAGGTTTGCGAGAAATACAAAGACACCTAATCGCCGCTGGTCTCGCAAAGCCGGGAACCCTTTTTGGTCCAAGATACGGGGAGCAGTGTCCATACAGTACTGCGAAAGCACCAGTTGATCAGGGTTGTTAGTTAAGTAGCGCATAACTCCAAGACGGGGTACATCAGGTTTTCCACATGGACCGTGGCTCGACGCCACCGTTCTCGCCACTGGCAGATGATCGGTAAATAGCGGCGACAAATGTTGGTATTTCCGGGGGCGTAATGAGTCTCCGGGCTTGCCAGTGTTGTGATAGTTTCGACTGCGTAGCGATCGATGCCAGTCCTGTGTCATCCTTGGATTGTCATGAAGAAGACTACCATTATCTTTGTCAGGTCAAACGTCACCATGGCCGGAAATACACTTAGCGGGGTGGTTTGACGTGGTCGACACGAGGAATGTAGCCCATGGGATGACCAACGCTTACGAGCGTCAGGTCACAAGAAGACGGAACACGAAATTGTGATTACGTTGGGCGAAGTTATGTAGAGGGCACGCCCCGACGATGCACGCCACACGGAGCACTCTCAGTCCTTCTTTAATAGTTGAACGCACTTCTAAGTTCCCAGGCCGCTGAGCGGCGCGTGCCTGAGTGATTCCCGGATCGTGATTTCGTCACAAAAATGGAATGTGTCTACAATAGCGCACTCGAGGAAACAGAACGCACGAGCCTGAGATCTGGTGCGGTGGCGCCGCTATCTTCTGCTGGTGCACTTTACAGTAATGCTGCGAGTATATGTTCCCAATGGGTGGCAATGTGGCATGGTCCTAATTGCATAGAGCTACGGTCAGTGTAAAGCGTTTCGATGAGCGAGTTTCTATGGCGCCGAGTACGTGCTGGCATGGCAGAGGGGGATTGTGCGGCTTTGGGTGAGTGATCGCATTACATTACTGCCGGTGAGCTCGCTCATTCTTACTCTGAAGAACGACAAAATTTGGCTATGGTTAGCTCGATGGAGGTTGATTGCCGCGAGCTTATCTCGAACTCGCTTCTGCGTCCACCTACTGTATGCGGTGAAAATGGGATGTCCTTGTGCTATAAATCATCTGCGTTTTTCGCTCTTGCTTTTTCTCGTCACCCACCATGTCACCCACTGCTACTTCCTTATTTTCACAGCCAACGACGACCAATTACTCCTCTCCTTCGGGGTAAGTCTCGAACGACCTCCCACGCTGTCCGATGTTGAAGTGCCCGTCGCTGCTGCCTTGTACTCGGAAGGGTATCCCAGGACGTTTTGGTGGAGCTCAAGACCCTCGCCAGCATCATACAGTCCTCGGTCGACAATATCGAGGCCGCCGTCAAAGCCAATGCCTTCACCCTACCCCCCTCAAACGCAGTGTTTAGCTTCGAATCAGAGGCACCCCACATGCACCCTAGCATTCAGGCCGCCGGCTCGCTCATCACCTCCGCTTCGGCGCAACTCATGACCCTTGTGAGGCCTGCACCGTTGGTAGTTCTCGATGTCGTGATGCAGGTGAACAGGATTGTTTCTGCGACCGTCTCACACTTTACTAACTATATGCAATCAAGTTCCACGTTTCTACTGCGATCCGCATCGCAGTGAGTACGCACGTAGCGGAGATCCTTCGTAATGCCGGCCCCGAGGTAGCATTTAGTCCAATGAGAGCTTTCTGAGTCCCTCCTGACCTTATGTTTGCCTAGGGTTTACATGCATGGGAGATTGCCAAGCCGACGGGGATTCATCCTGCAAAGCTAGGTGTGTATGGAACTCGAGTAAAATATGTCCGCTCATAGGTGCCATCAGCTCGGGCCCTCCGTCTCCTTGCTACGAACCACATCTTCATTGAGGTCTCACCCGACGTATTCGCGAATAACCGCTTGTCGACTGTTTTAGACACCGGAAAGCCTGTCGAAGGGTTGATCTCAAAGTGGGCACTGTTTTAGATGCGATCACCAGACACAATATACTGATATTTGTGTCTTTAGCCCTGAATCGAAGCACATTGGGACTTTCGGCATAACATCTCTCATCGAACACGTGTATGGATTCCCTTTCCCGGTCATTCTCACCTGGGCTCTGACTACGTTCCCATAGTCTCGACGAAGGCTTCAAGGGATCGTCTTACCAGACAGAGACGCTTCTTGACCCTGAATTTGGACATGCCACAGAACCGACCAAAACGTCTCTGAATAAGGCCTTCGGGTTCGAGGGAGATATGTGGAACTGGTTCGAGGGTTCGAATAACAGGCTGCGCCTCGCAAGATTCGGCGCTGCAATGTCGGGGTTGAAAAACGTGTCATCAGAGAATGCAATCCTCGAGGGTTTGTCACTTTTACTCTATCGATCACTGCTAGGCTTCATGCATCAAATCCACAGGGTATGCGTGGGGAAAACTCCCTCCTGGTTCCCTAGTCGTCGATGTTGGAGGCGGCGTTGGCTCACAGACCTTAACACTTGCTCGTCGCCACCTCAGCCTTCAATTTGTTGTACAAGACCGCGAGACTGTGGTCGGCGATGCCAACGAGGTACGACGCGCATCGATTCGAATTCTGTATATACTTCTTCCTGACGGGTCTTTATTGCAGTTTTGGAAAAAGAACAACCCTAACGCACTCGACTCTGGACGCGTCAAAATCCTAGGTCCGTCTCATCCCGTCCCCACCTTTGACAGAGACGAGAGCTGATATTCGGGCTTCTTTAAGGTCTCAGTTTCTTTGAACCGCAGCCAGCGCGGGAGGAAGACGTCGCAGTGTTCCTCGTCTGCAAGGTGTTACACGACTGGGCGGACGAGTACTGCGTCAAGATATTGACGCATTTGCGTGCCGCTGCTGGGCCCAAGACTCAGCTGGTCATCGTCGAACAGCTGCTAGCGTGCGCCTGCGATGAACCCGCCACGCACGAAATCCCTGGCGCTGAGCTCCCCGTTCCCCCCAAACCCCTACTTCCGAACATGGGTCGCGCGGGAACAATGGTCCATGCCACGGATGCTATGGCGAGTATATCTGGTGCTGAAACGAGCGTATGTGTTGACGGAAGGACGTTTCACAGATGTTGGGGCTCTTCAACGGACAAGAACGCACGATCACGGGCCTGCGCAGCTTGCTAGACCAGGCAGGCTGGAAGCTCGTCGCTGTGCACCACGACGCTCCGTCGGTGGTGAGGATGCAGCAGGCCATTGCGGTTCCGAACTAGGAAGGGTGTGCCGTCTTGTGCGGTGTTCGTATGAATCGTGTCTCCAAATCCTCTGTTCAGGTTGTTGCTTTGTGTTGTATGATACGGCTATATTCGCAAATCTCGTGTGATGGAGAGCATAAAGTTTGACGAAATACGCGATACGTATGCCAGTGAGTGAGGAACGCCGGCAGTTACTGTACTTTGTGCCCATCTCCCCGGGCCGGCCCGACTGGTCCGCTGACTCCCAAAAGGCGTACTGTGACAGTGTGACTAAACTGTCTGACCAGCTCTGACTTGAGCTCTGACCAGCGCTAGCGATTGCGTTGTAGTCTTGCAGAACTGGGGTCATGGAGCGCTAATCTTATGATAGTACACCGCAATAACACCGCCCATAGTATTGATCTGACTGGACGACACAATTTGGATTAATTGTCTAACTTACTGGAATCGAATCATGGGAGGCGGGCCGCCGACGTGCCAGACTGCCAGTGCTTCAAGTTGTGCTATAAATCTCGGTTCTTCACTCGGGGTCTTCTCTTCTCTTATCATTCAGCATGTCTCCGAGTCCCTCTCTCTCGGGACCTACTCCCTTACTTTCAAGGTCAACGGCGGCGAATTACACTGCTACGGGGTAGGTCTCAAACATCCCGGCGCGCTGCCCGACGTTGAAGTGCCTGACGCTGTTGTCCTGTACTTGAAAGGATTTTAGCGGAGCTCAAGGCCCTCGCTAACATCATACAATCCTCGGTCGACGATATCGAGACCGTCATTAATGCTAATTCCCTCGTCCTCCCATCGTCAGATAAGGCATTTAACCTTGAATCAGAGGCACCCCGCATGCACCCGAGCATTCAGGCCGCCGGGTCGCTCATCACCTCCGCCGCGGCGCAACTCATGACCCTTATGAGGCCTGCACCTTTGGTAGTCCTTGATGTCGCGATGCAGGTGAATAGGGTTGTAACTATGGCCACCTCACACTTCGCTAATCATACGGGTACGATCAAGTTCCACGTTTCTACTGCGATGCGTACTGCAGTGAGTACGCATGTCGCGGAAATCCTTCGAGATGCGGGCTCCGAGGTAGCATATCAATCATTGAGAGCTCTCCAATTCTGTCCTAACTTTATATTTGCAAAGGGTTTACACGCATGGGAGATCGCCAAGCCGACGGGTGTTCATCCTGCAAAGCTTTGTATGTACAGTATTGAGAACGACTAGACAATTTCCGCTCATAGGTGCCCTCAGCTCGGGTCATTCGCCTCCTTGCGACAAATCACATCTTCATCGAGGTCTCACCGGATGTGTTCGCCAACAACCGCCTGTCCACGGTTTTGGACACCGGAAAGCCTGTTGATGAGCTGATATCAAAGTGGGCGCTGTTCACCATGCGATCACCAAGCACAATAAACTGACATGTAGTAACACGTCTTCAGCCCCGAATCAAAGTTCATTGGAACTCTTGGCATGACATCTCTTATCGGTCATATGTATGGATTTCCAATCAGACTCGTACTCATCTGGGCTCTGATCACGATCCCGTAGTCTTGATGATGCTTTCAAGAGCTCATCTTACTTGACAGAGACACTGCTTGATCCCGAATTAGGGCATGCCACAGAACCCACTAAGACGGCTCTGAACAAGGCACTCGGGTTCGAGGGAGATATGTGGAACTGGTTCGAAGGTCCGAATAATAGATTGCGCCTTGCAAGATTCGGCTCGGCGATGACTAATGTGGCAAACATGACGCCGGAAGACGCGATTCTCGAAGGTTTCTCACTTTTCACTCTATCGATCGCTGCCCGACTTGATGCATCAAACCCACAGGGTATGCATGGGATAAACTCCCTCCTGGTTCCCTAGTTGTCGATGTTGGAGGCGGCGTTGGCTCGCAGTCCTTAACACTCGCTCGTCGTCACCCCGACCTTCGCTTCGTTGTGCAAGACCGCGAGGCTGTGCTCAGCGATGCCAATGAGGTAAGATGGGAATCAGTTCCAATTCCGTGCGTACTTATTCCTGACGCATCTCTTCTTTGACGCAGTACTGGAAAAAGAACATGCCCGAAGCACTCGACTCCGGACGCGTGAAGTTGCTAGGTCCGTCTCGTTCCATTTCCACCTATCACTGAAACGAACGCTGATATTCGGGCTTCTCCAGGCCTCAGTTTCTTTGACCCTCAGCCAGCGCGGGAGGACGATGTCACAGTTTTCCTCCTCTGCAAGGTTCTCCTTGATTGGGCGGACGAATACTGCATCAAAATCTTGAAGCGTCTGCGAGTCGCTGCTGGGCCCAAGACGCAACTTGTCATTGTCGAACAGCTGATAGCGTGCGCCTGCGACGAACCCGCCACGCACGAAATCCCGGGCGCGGAGCTCCCCGTTCCCCCTAAACCCCTGCTTCCGAACCTGGGTCGCGCGGGCTCGGTGGCACATACCACGGATGCTATGGCGAGTTGATTTGGTGCCGAATGGGGCGTATGTGCTAATTATTGGGCGTATCATAGATGTTGGGTCTCTTCAATGGGCAGGTACGCACGATCACAGCCCTGCGCAGCTTGCTCGACCAGGCTGGCTGGAAGCTCATCGCTGTGCATCACGATGCCCCGGCTGTGGCGAGGTTCCAAAAGTCCATTGCAGTTCCGAACTAGGACGAATGCGTTTGCACCATCCACTTCTCTATCGGCAGGTTCTTTGTTAGATATTCGTGTCTTCCGCTCCCTGCGTGTTGGAACTGTAATGGAAAAATTGTGTATGGACTTTAAATCCGTGATATGTATGCGTACGGAGGAAGCCTGCCTGCAATTACTAGTTGTTGGAACGGGCTGTGCTTGGGTGCAGGAGTGGGCGTATCTGTCGGCGCTGGTTCGGGGGGTTTCCGGAACGTATCTGGGGTCAAGATCCACCGCCGCTGTAGTTAATGATAACAGACATCGGATGCACCGGCCCAGGCCGCAAATCTTGACCTCCCTGAGCGGCCCGGCCCGGGCGTCGTGAGTGCATCACCATTCATCATTTGCGGTTGACTCCGGACGGTCTCAAAGCTCAGGCCTCAGGCCCCAAGATTCTGTCAATTTTACAGGCCTATGGAAAAGTAATAGCTGAGGCTGCCAGTGGTTCGACTCAATCGGTTAGATCGCACTGTCAGGCGAGAGCAGTATCATCCCGAGTCCGAGTTCGCCAGTTTGATCGCAACGGCGAGGGGACGAATTGGTGCATTGTCTACCCGGAAAATGTACACGGGTATATTCCCTTCTTACACAAGAATATTTCACTTCCCCATGACGTCCGCCAGCTGAGTCTTTGGTATCGCCTCGGGGAAGGCCAGTCTCTTCAACCGAGTATGTGTCGCTTGTTCATACGCGAATGCATATCCTACTAACTCGAACTCGCTGAACGCAGTCCCGAGGAACGAAAGCCCAAACGGCAACCCCGGTGCCCTGTTGATCGTTGGCCGAGCAGCTGTCGCCACAACGGTATCAGGCTGGAAACCCAACGGAACAGTTACGACCGGATAGCCTGCCACCGCAGCCGGTCCTGAGGCGAACCCTACAGAAACCATTTCTAGGTGTGGCGAGACCGAGTGAAGAGGAAGGTAAGCATACCATTAGTAGGGAGGATGATCGCGTCTAGCTTGAACTCGGCGAGCGTGGCATCGATCCCACGAGTCCGGCCGAGATCATGGTCAGCTGCTAATGCTGCAAAGTAGGCCGCGTCTCGAGTAGTGTTCTCTGCCGCAATGAACCTGCCATCTGCGTTGGCTATGGTCTCGAAAGGATACAAGTGCGCACGTACTGAGACTGGTCGGTCCAGAAAGGTGGGACTAGCTCTTGAGATGCGTGTGCGGTATTGAACGCAATCAAGTCTGCCAGTGTTTTCACCCCCGTGGGGACTTTGATGAGCCCGGAGATGTACTCCTCCACGTTCACCTGGCCAAATTCTCATCGATGAGAGGTATTATGGGTCAGCCTATGGTCTACACTACCTTAAAGTCGGTATTGAGAACAATGGTTTCGTTATCGGATGCAAGCAGTTCGTTTGCGTCCGGGAATTCTGCAGGGTCGACGATGGTGGCACCGAGTTTCGCGAGCGTGAGAAGCGACGCATTGAAAGCACTGTCGATGTTGGGATCGCCGCTCAGAAAGAGTCGGGGGACTCCTAGACGCACACCATGGAGAGCGTCCTTCTTCAGAGCCTTGGAGAAATCTGGAACGTGGACGGGGGCGGCGAGGGTAAAGTTGTCGAGGGGATCGCGTCCCGCAATAGCGGTGAGGATGATTGCAGCATCGGCAACGCTCCGGGCCATTGGGCCAACCGTGTCCTGATTCTCCGAGATTGGTATGACTGTGTAAGCCAAAGATGGCATCAATGGAGGGCCGCTCTATGTACTGTACAAGGACGCGTACCGCCCGCACGAGAGGTCAATCCCACCGTCGGCTTGATGCCTACCAGATTCTGACGACTGCTCGGGGAAATAATTGAACCGTCCGTCTCGGATCCTAGCGCTGCAGCCGCGAGTCCAATCGCGCTCGCAATCCCCGAGCCGGAAGACGACCCCGACGGGTTCGCGAGCGGGAAATACGGACAGGTCGCTTGTCCGCCTCGGCCCGAGAAGCCCGACGGAACATTACCACGGAAGTGCGCCCACTCGGAGAGATTGGCCTTTCCCAGCAGTACAGCACCAGCTGCGCGCAGTTTGGCGGCAACGGTCGCATCGCGTGGTGGGATGGAGCCGAGGAGCGCAAACGAACCTGCGGTGGTATTCATGCCTACACGGGGTGACAGTACATTTTGTGCGTCCTCGGGCACGTCGGAGAAGGGTGCGTACCGTCACTTGCGCGGGTGGCAATGTTGTCCTTGAGCAAGATTGGGATGCCATGGAGCGGACCACGCGGACCCAGTGTTCTGCGTTCAAGATCAAGCTCTGCTGCCTGCTGGAGCGCACTTGGATTGAGCTCGATGACTGCGCGGAGGGTGGGTCCTTGCAGGTTGACCTCCTCAATGCGGGCAAAGTAAGCCTGTGAGAATGTAACGAGTGAGCGCCCACAGGAGGAATGCTGGATGAGGGAAGAACCTTGACGAGGTCAACACTCGTGAAATGGCCATTCTCCAGTCCGTCCTGCAACTCGGCGATTGATGCCTCATAAAGGTCAGGCAGCAGTTGGACATGGTGGGGACTTCCACTCGAACCAGCACAGAGCAAGAACTGAAAGGTCAGGAATACGAAGACGGCCCATAAGACCCACACTCTGCGTCCGCTGGTATCTCGTTGCATGTGGGCTCATTATCTGTCGGCCTGATTGTCTCTCTCTTGTAGGACAATCTGGGCGTCAAAAATACTTCCACATGGTGACTCGGGTGTTTTCTCTTGGTCATGAGTAGATAAAATATGCACGGAACTCGTCGATGTTCGACGGTACGTTAGTCGCGTCGTCACTTCAAGTTTCCCTTGTGCTATCATGACTCGGGTTATGTATTTGTACTCACAGTCAGAGAATCTCTGGCGCTACAGGTCTTCAAGATAGAGGTCGACCAATGGCAGTATCGTCGTTCGTACTCAAAAGACGATAATCGTACTTGATGGGGACCAAAAATACCGCGTGGTGGGAACAAAGTGGCGCCATCACATTCGAACACCGAAATACTCACACCCGTGAGAATTGAGGTGGGAGTTATTCCGAGGACCCATGAGGTGTTTGTAAGTTAGTACAGGACAATGTATTCTGGAGCTAATCAGCGTCCACCATTTACAGTTTACTCCACTGCGTGGCCGCCACCGATCACAATTGACGTACGATCAGCGCGAGTAAATCGGGGAATGGGGGGTGCGTACTTTGCCAGTTCTTGTATTTTTGACTTCGAGAGCGACCTCCTTTATCCCATCGGGTCCTGTACCAACATTCAACGCGCTCGTCTCCAGTCCGTCTCCTGGTACGACCGGGGCAGTGAACTTTACATTGAGGTAGCTGCACGGCGATGAAGGTCTTCCATGCCCCACCATGCGTACCAACGCGCGGGCGGCGAAACCAAGCGTCGAAAGGCCGTGTGAAATCAAGCTGCTGCCAGGGCCTGGATCCTGATAATGAAGAGACACTGCGGGTGTATCGCTGCCAGTGGCCAGTGATCTTACCCGTGAGGTTGAACATAGCAGTCTTGAACGGCACGCCAGTCAGAACGTGGTGAAATGGCAATGGCCTACAGTGAGACGGGTATATGGGGTTCCGGATGGGTCTACGAGGGTAAGTTCGGATTCCAGGATTACACCAGACTCTGCGAGAGACGATAAACGTTAAACCATTGATCGGGGTGTGGAACTGCGGCGAACGTACTGTTCTCGCGGATGGTGATCAAACGCTTCTTCAAGAGCCCGGGCCATCCTGGCCCCTGTCAATAACCGATGACGACGGGTAGTGGCTTAAGGATTTCTATGGACTGTGTTGCGTGTAGCACGGTAAACCCTTGATAGAATTCGACCTGTTGATGCTCTCCGTAAATGCGGCGACACTGACCTCATTCCCTACTGACTGGAGTGCGGCAATTGCGATTCCGAACTAGGGTGTGCCGTTCTTCCGTGCTTTGTGGGATGTTCGTGTGAATCGTGTTTATTGTTGCTTTGTGTTGTATGCGGCGACAATCTCATGTGGTAGAGACCTGAGAGAAATATGGGAAACGTATGCCAGTGAGAGTGAAAAATGCCGGTGATTATAGTACTGTCCTGTTGATTCAGAGGCGTCGTTCTTCGTGCTGCCCTGTCCACCCAAGCTCTCGACTGGTTAAAGGAACCAGAACCCTTTTATTTCACCCACCCAGACTAGGGAATTTTCGGGGAATTGTCTGTGTATAGTGTGGACGATGGACCTTCCAAATTGAGATACGGTAATCGGGATCTGGTATACCCAAAAATGGTCAATCATAAATCTGTTACCCTTACTTTGGTGATTATGTATCACGTGTACGATCTCAGGCCGCCATCGCCACCAGGGACTTTGGGCATGTTGCATCATCTATCAGTGGGTTCTTGATATTCATGTCTTCTGGTCCCTGCTTGGTGTTGGAACTGTAATGGAAAAATTGTGTGGACCTTAAATCCGTGAGATGTATGCATACGAATGAAGCCAGCCTGTGATTAGTAGTTGTTGTTGCTGGAATGGGCTGTGCTTGAATGCAGGAGTGGGCGCACCTGCCGGCGCTGGTTCGGGGAGTTTCCAGAACGTATCTGGGGTCAAGGTCCACCACCGCTGTGGTTGATGATAACAGACGTCGTACGCGTCTCCAGGTCCGAGTCGACGCTTCCCTGAGCTGCCGGCCCGGGCGTCGCTCGTGTGGCCAGTGATTGGTCCACCCGCACCACCATGCCTAGTTCTCATCATTTGCAGTTCACTCCGGACGGTCTCAAAGCTCAGGCCTCAGGCCTCAGGCCCCAAGATTCTGTCAATTTTACAGGCCTATGGAAAAGTAATAGCTGAGGCTGCCAGTGGTTCGGCTCAATCGGTTAGATCGCACTGGCAGGCGAGAGGAGTATCATTCCGAGTCCGAGTTCGTCAGTTTGATCGCAACGGCGAGGGGACGAATTGGTGCATTGTCTACCCGGAAAATGTACACGGGTATTCCCTTACACAACAAATATTTCACTTCCCCATGACGTCCGCCAGCTGAGTCTTTGGTATCGCCTCTGGGAAAGCCAGTCTCCCCAACCGAGTATGTGTCGCTTGTTCATACGCGAAGGCGTATCCTACTAACTCGAACTCGCTGAACGCAGTCCCGAGGAACGAAAGCCCAAACGGCAACCCTGGTGCCCTGTCGGTCGTTGGTCGAGCAGGTCTCGCCACAACGGTATCAGGCTGGAAGCCCAGCGGAACAGTCACAACTGGATAGCCTGCCACCGCAGCCGGTCCTGAGGCGAACCCTAGAGAAACCATTTCAAGGTGTGGCGAGATCGAGTGAAGAGGAAGGTAAGCGTACCATCAGTAGGGAGGATGATCGCGTCTAGCTTGAACTTGGCGAGCGTGGCATCGATCCCACGAGTCCGGCCGAGATCATGGTCAGCTGCTAACGCTGCAAAGTAGGCGGCATCTCGGGTAGTGTTTTCTGCTGCAATGAACCTGCCATCTGCGTTGGCTATGGTCTCGAAAGGACACAATCGCGCACGTACTGAGACTGGTCGGTCCAGAAAGGTGGAATCAGCTCTTGAGACGCGTGGGCGATATTGAACGCAATCAAATCTGCCAGTGTTTTCACCCCCGTGGGGACTTTGATGAGCCCGGAGATGTATTCCTCCACGTCCACCTGGCCAAATTCTCATCGATGAGAGGTATTATGGGTCAGCCTATGGTCTACACTACCTTAAAGTCGGTATTGAGAACAATGATTTCGTCATTGGATGCAAGCAGTTCATTTGCGTCCGGGAATTCTGCAGGGTCGACGATGGTGGCACCGAGTTTCGCGAGCGTGAGAAGTGACGCATTGAAAGCACTGTCGATGTTGGGATCGCCGCTCAGAAAGAGTCGGGGGACTCCTAGACGCACACCATGGAGAGCGTCCTTCCTCAGAGCCTTGGAGAAATCTGGAACGTGGGCGGGGGCGGCGAGGGTAAAGTTGTCGAGTGGATCGCGTCCCGCAATAGCGGTGAGGATGATTGCAGCATCGGCAACGCTCCTGGCCATTGGGCCAACCGTGTCCTGATTCTCCGAGATTGGTATGACTGTGTAAGCCAAAGGTGACATCAAATGGAGGGCCGCTCTATGTACTGTAAAAAGGACGCGTACCGCCCGCACGAGAGGTCAATCCCACCGTCGGCTTGATGCCTACTAGATTCTGACGACTGCTCGGGGAAATAATTGAACCGTCCGTCTCGGATCCTAGCGCTGCAGCCGCGAGTCCAATCGCGCTCGCAATCCCAGAGCCGGAAGACGACCCCGACGGGTCCGCGAGCGGGAAATACGGACTGGTCGCTTGTCCACCTCGGCCCGAGAAGCCCGACGGAACATTACCACGGAAGTTCGCCCACTCGGAGAGATTGGCCTTTCCCAGCAGTACAGCACCAGCTGCGCGCAGTTTGGCGGCAACGGTCGCATCGCGTGGTGGGATGGAGCCGAGGAGCGCAAACGAACCTGCGGTGGTATTCATGCCTACACGGGGTGACAGTAAATTTCGTGCGTTCTTGGGCACGTCGGAGAAGGGTGCGTACCGTCACCTGCGCGGGTGGCAATGTTGTCCTTGAGCAAGATTGGGATGCCATGGAGCGGACCACGCGGACCCAGTGTTCTGCGTTCAAGATCAAGCTCTGCTGCCTGCTGGAGCGCACTTGGGTTGAGCTCGATGACTGCGCGGAGGGTGGGTCCTTGCAGGTTGACCTCCTCAATGCGGGCGAAGTAAGCCTGTGAGAATGTAACGAGTGAGCGCCCACAGGAAGAACGCGGGAAGCACCTTGACGAGGTCAACGCTCGTGAAATGGCCATTCTCCAGTCCGTCCTGCAGCTCGGCGATTGATGCCTCATAAAGGTCAGGCAGTTGGACATGGCGGGGGCTTCCACTCGAACCAGCACAGAGCAAGAACTGAAAGGTCAGGAATACGAAGACGGCCCATAAGACCCACACTCTGCGTCCGCTGGTATCTCGTTGCATGTGGGCTCATTATCTGTCGGCCTGATTGTCTCTCTCTTGTAGGACAATCTGGGCGTCAAAAAATACTTCCACATGGATGACTCGGGTGTTTTCTCTTGGTCATGAGTAGATAAAACATGCACGGAACTCGTCGATGTTCCCGACGGGTACGTAAGTCGCGTCGTCACTTCGAGTTTCCCTTGTGCTATCATGACTCGGGTTATGTACTCACAGTCAGAGAATCTCTGGCGCTACAGGTCTTCAAGATAGAGGTCTAGCTGTCACTGCAACCAATGGCAGTATCGTCGTTCGTACTCAAAAGATGATAATCGTACTTGATGGGGACCATAAATGACGCGTGCTGGGAACAAAGTGGCGCCATCACATTCGAACACCGAAATACTCACACCCGTGAGAATTGAGATGAAAATTATTCCGAGGACCCAAGAGGTGTTTGTAAGTTAGTACAGGACAATGTATTCTGGAGCTAATCAGCGTCCACCATTTACAGTTTACTCCATTGCGTGGCCGCCGCCGATCACAATTGACGTAAGTTACGATCAGCGCGAGTAAATTGGGGGATGGGGGTGCGTACTTTGCCAGTTCTTGTATTTTTGACTTCGAGAACGACCTCCTTTATCCCATCGGGTCCTGTACCAACATTCAACGCGCTCGTCTCCAGTCCGTCTCCTGGTGCGACCGGGGCAGTGAGCTTCACATTGAGGTAGCCGCACGGCGACGAAGGTCTTCCATGTCCCACCATGCGTACCAACGCGCGGGCGGCGAAACCAAGCGTCGAAAGGCCGTGTGAAATCAAGCTGCTGCCAGGGCCTGGATCCTTTGACTTTTTGAGAAGCGATAGTAGATAAATGGGGCATGTACCGACTTGCAAGGGATTATAGTCGCCTGAGAGACATTAGATGAGAGCCTGGCCGGTCGACGTCTGCTCCTCCGTTACCCAATCGGGTGGACGATCTTGTGGGATACGATCTTGTGGGATAGGTCTTGCCGCGGATAATGAAGAGACACTGCGGGTGTATCGCTGCCAGTGGCCAGTGATCTTACCCGTGAGGTTGAACATAGCAGTCTCGAACCGCACGCCAGTCAGAACGTGGCGAAAAGGCAATGGCCTAGAGACGGGTATATGGGGTTCCGGATGGGTAAATTCGGATTCCAGGATTACACCAGACTCTGCGAGAGGTTGATCGGGGTGTGGAACTGCGGCGAACGTACTGTTCTCGCGGATGGTGATCAAACGCTTCTTCAAGAGCTCGGGCCATCCTGTCAATGGCCTATGATGCATGATACATGAAGACGGGTACTGGCTTAATGATTTCTATGGACTGTGTTGCGTGTAGCACGGTAAACCCCTGATAGAATTCGACCTGTTGATGCTCTCCGTAAATGCGGCGACACTGACCTCATTCCCTGCAGACTGGAGTGATCAAGCGCTTTAAAACATACGCGGCAATTGTGGTTTCGAATTAGGGTGTGCCGTTCTTCCGTGTTTTGTGGGATGTGAGGGTGTGGACGCCTATTGTTGCTTTGTGTTTGGCGCCAATCTCATGTGATAGAGACCTGGTGATTGGGCGTTGTATTTTGCAGAACTGGGGCTGTGTAGCGCTACTCTTAGTTCTACAGTAACTTAGATGTCGCCGGAACTTCGGAAGCTTGGCACGGGGGTTGACCGGGTCATCAGCATCAGTTACATGACACACCAACTCCTGGTTCCCATCATAGTACATTTAAGAGTACACCGCTCATATTGATCTGACTCCGAGGACGAAACACTTTGGATTAATTGGCTATGGTCAGCAAAATCATCGGACGTGCTTGTGCTATAAATCTCAGTTCTTCACTCGGGGTCTTGTCTTCTCCCATCATTCAACATGTCTCCGAATCCCTCTCTCTCGGGTCCTACTCCCTTACTTTCAAAGTCAACGACGGCGAACTACTCTGCCACAGGGTAGGTCTCAAACGTCCCGCGCTGCCCGACGTTGAAGTGCCTGACGCCGTTGTCTTGTACTTGAAAGGGTTTTTAGCGGAGCTCAAGGCCCTCGCTAACATCATACAATCCTCGGTTGACGATATCGAGACCGCCGTCAATACTAATGCCTTCGTCCTCCCCTCGTCAGATCAGCCATTTAGCCTTCAATCAGAGGCACCCCACATGCACCCGAGCATCCAGTCCGCTGGCTCACTCATCACGTCCGCCGCGGCGCAACTCATGACGCTCGTGAGGCCTGCACCTTTGGTGGTCCTTGATGTCGCGATGCAGGTGAATAGGATTGCTCCTATGACTGCCTCACACTTTGCTAATCATACGGGTACGAAAAGTTCCACGTCTCTACTGCGATACGTACTGCAGTGAGTACGCATGCCGCGGAAGTCCTTCGGGATGCGGGCCCCGAGGTAGCGCCAACCATCGAAAGCTCTCCAATTCCGTCCTGACTTTACGTCTGCCCAGGGTCTGCACGCATGGGAGATCGCCAAGCCGACGGGTGTTCATCCTGCAAAGCTTTGTATGTACAGTATTGAGAATGACTAGACAATTTCCGCTCATAGGTGCTCTCAGCTCGGGTCCTTCGCCTCCTTGCAACAAATCACATCTTCATCGAGGTCTCACCAGATGTGTTCGCCAACAACCGCCTGTCCACATGTTTTGGACACCGGAAAGCCTGTTGACGAGCTGATATCAAAGTGAGCGCTGTTCGGCGTGCGATCACCAAACACATACACTGATGCAACGCGTCTTCAGCCCCGAATCGAAGTTCATTGGAACTCTTGGCCTGACATCTCTTATCGGTCATATGTATGGGTTTCCATTCAGGATCGTGCTCATCTGGGTTCTGACCACGTTCCCGTAGCCTTGATGAAGCTTTCAAGAGCTCATCTTACCTGACAGAGACACTGCTTGATCCCGAATTTGGGCATGCCACAGAACCGACTAAGGCCGCTCTGAACAAGGCATTCGGATTCGAGGGAGATATATGGAACTGGTTCGAAGGTCCGAATAATAGATTGCGCCTTGCAAGATTCGGCTCGGCGATGACTAATGTGACAAACATGACGCCGGAAGACGCGATCTTCGAAGGTTTCTCACTTTTCACTCTATCGATCGCTGCCCGACTTGATGCATCAAACCAGGGTATGCGTGGGATAAACTCCCTCCTGGTTCCCTAGTTGTCGATGTCGGAGGCGGCGTTGGCTCGCAGTCCTTAACACTCGCTCGTCGTCACCCTGACCTTCGCTTCGTTGTACAAGACCGCGAGGCTGTGCTCGGCGATGCCAATGAGGTAAGTTGGGCATCAGTTCCAATTCCGTATATACTTATTCCTGACGCATCTCTTCTTTAACGCAGTACTGGAAAAAGAACATGCCCGACGCACTCGACTCCGGACGCGTGAAGTTGCTAAGTCCGTCTCGTTCCATTTCCACCTATCACAGAGACGACCGCTGATATCCGGGCTTCTCCAGGCCTCAGTTTCTTTGACCCTCAGCCAGCGCGGGAGGACGATGTCACAGTTTTCCTCCTCCGCATGATTCTCCATGATTGGGCGGACGAATACTGCCTGAAAATCCTGAAGCATCTGCGAGCTGGTGCAGGGCCCAAGACGCAGCTTGTCATTGTCGAACAGCTGATCGCGTGCGCCTGTGACGAGCCTGCCACGCACGAAATCCCCGGTGCAGAGCTCCCCACTCCCCCTAAGCCCCTGCTGGCGAACCTGGGTCGCGCGGACTCGACGGCGCATGCCACGGATGCCATGGTGAGTTGATCTGGTGCTGAATCGAGCGTATGTGCTGATGGTCGGACAGATGTTGGGTTTCTTCAATGGGCAAGAACGTACGATCACGGCCCTGCGCAGCTTGCTCCATCAGGCAGGCTGGAAGCTTATCGCTGTGCATCACGATGTCCCGTCTGTGGCGAGGTTCCAAAAGTCCATCGCAGTTCCGAACTAGGACGGGTGCGCTTGCACCATCCGCTTCTCTATCGGCAGGTTCTTTTTCAGAGATTTGTGTCTTGCGGTCGCTGCTTGGTCCAGGTGTTGGAAATTGTGATGGAAAATTTGTAGATGGACTTTATATCCGTGATATGTATGCGAATTACCACTTAGTACATGCCTCCAAATGTAGTCTCGGCTATGACCGGTCTGTACCTAGGGTACGCATCCCGGGATATAAACGGTTCAACAAAAAAAAGATATGTATGCGAAGCCGACAATTACTTGTTCAAGCTGGAACGGGCTGTGCTTGAGTGCAGGAGTGAGCGCATCTGCCGGCACTGGTTCGAGGAGTTATCCGGAACGTATCTGGATTCAAGGTCGACGTGACATTCAACACCGCCGCTGCGGCTGACAATAACAGACGTCGGACGACCGCACCCCGCTAGGTCGTAGCATGTTCACCCAGGTGACGTTTGGCCTGACAAAGATGGCCGGTCTATGCCGGAGCGATGAAGGAGCCGCGGCATAGAGCGTAGTCTGTGAGTAAACGAACGAGCCTCGGAGACCCAGTCGGAGATGATCTGGGTGAACCCCTCCAAGAAGAGGCAACTGTAGTAGAGCGTCTACATTAACGTTTAGCCTTCGGAAGAGAAAGATGTGAGACGGCCCTCGGATTCTCTAACCCGGTATCCAGCTGTTATACTTTGTTCGTATCTCACCATTTCAGGGATGAAGCCAATAGCTATAAAGCTATATCTCGAGTCATGATCAGTTTCTCACTCGGGGTCTTGTCTTCTTTCGTCACTCAACATGTCTCCGAGTCTCTCTCTCTTGGGTCCTACTCCCTTACTTTCAAAGTCAACGAATGACTCTGCCACGGAGTAGGTCTCAAACATCCCGCGCTGCCCGACGTTGAAGTGCCTGACACTGCTGTCCCGTACTTGAAAGGGTTTTAGCGGAGCTCAAGGCACTCGCTAACATCATTCAATCCTCGGTTGACGATATCGAGACCGCCGTCAATACTAATGCCTTCGTCCTCCCCTCGTCAAATCAGTCATTTAACCTTCAATCAGAGGCACCCCACATGCACCCGAGCATCCAGTCCGCTGGCTCACTCATCACGTCCGCCGCGGCGCAACTCATGACGCTCGTGAGGCCTGCACCTTTGGTGGTCCTTGATGTCGCGATGCAGGTGAACAGGATTGTTTCTACGACCACGTCACACTTTGCTAATCATACGTACGATCAAGTTCCACGTGTCTACTGCGATGCGTACCGCAGTGAGTACGCATGTCGCGGAAGTCCTTCGAGATGCGGGCCCCGAGGTAGCACCAATCATCGAGAGTTCTCCAATTCCGTCCTGACTGTACGTCTTCCTAGGGTTTACACGCATGGGAGATCGCCAAGCCGACGGGTGTTCATCCTGCAAAGCTTTGTATGCATCGAGAATGAGTAAACCACTTCCGCTCATAGGTGCCATCAGCTCGGGTCCTTCGGCTCCTTGCGACAAATCACATCTTCATCGAGGTCTCACCGGATGTGTTCGCCAACAACCGCCTGTCCACGGTTTTGGACACCGGAAAGCCTGTTGATGAGCTGATATCAAAGTGGGCGCTGTTCGGTGTGCGATCACCAAACACATACACTGATGCAACGCGTCTTCAGCCCCGAATCGAAGTTCATTGGAACTCTTGGCCTGACATCTCTTATCAGTCATATGTATGGATTCCCCATTCAGACTCGCGCTCATCTGGGTTCTGACCCGTTCCCGTAGTCTTGATGATGCTTTCAAGAGCTCATCTTACCTGACAGAGACATTGCTTGATCCCGAATTTGGGCATGCCACAGAACCGACTAAGACGGCTCTGAATAAGGCATTCGGGTTCAAAGGAGATATGTGGGACTGGATCGAGAGTCTGGATAACAGATTGCGCCATGCAAGATTTGGCGATGCGATGATTAATATGACAAACATGACGCCGGAAGACGCAATTCTCGAAGGTTTGTTACTTTGCACTGGAGTATCGATCACTGCCTGACTTGGTGCATCAAACCAGGGTATGCATGGGATAAACTCCCTCCTGGTTCCCTAGTTGTCGATGTCGGAGGCGGCGTTGGCTCGCAGTCCTTAACACTCGCTCGTCGTCACCCTGACCTTCGCTTCGTTGTACAAGACCGCGAGGCTGTGCTCGGCGATGCCAATGAGGTAAGATGGCCATCAGTTCCAATTCCGTGTGTACCTATTCTTGACGCATCTCTTCTTTAACGCAGTACTGGAAAAAGAACATGCCCGATGCACTCGACTCCGGACGCGTGGAGTTGCTAGGTCCGTCTTATTCCATCTCCACCTATCACAGAGACGACCGCTGATATCCGGGAATCTCAAGGCCTCAGTTTCTTTGATCCACAACCAGCGCGGGAGGACGATGTCACAGTTTTCCTCATCCGCATGGTTCTCCATAATTGGGCGGACGAATACTGCCTGAAAATCCTGAAGCATCTGCGAGCTGCTGCTGGGCCCAAGACGCAACTCGTCATTGTCGAACAGCTGATAGCGTGCGCCTGTGACGAGCCTGCCACGCACGAAATCCCCGGTGCAGAGCTCCCCAGTCCCCCTAAGCCCCTGCTCGCGAACCTGGGTCGCGTGGACTCGGCAGCGCATGCCATGGATGCCATAGCGAGTTGATCTGGTGTTGAATCGAGCGTATGTGCTGATTGTCAGACAGATGTTAGGTATACTCAATGGGCAAGAACGCACGATCACGGCCCTGCGCAGCTTGCTCTATCAGGCGGGCTGGAAGCTTATTGCCGTGCATCACGATGCGCCGTCGGTGGCGAGGTTCCAAAAGTCTATTGCAGTTCCGAACTAGGACGTGTGCGCCTACATCGTTCTTTCGCTTCTTTATCAGGTTCCTTGTCAGAGATTTGTGTCTCCCGGTCGCTGCTTTGTGTCGTAAACAATGATGGAAAATCCTCAAATAGATAGGCTCGAAATCCGTGATACGAGTTCGTCAGTTTGGTTCTCTCTCTGTCAGCCCGGAACATGTACGCGAGTATATTCATTGTAAATTTGCTTGGAATAACCTTTTCTTAATTCTCGATGACGTCAGCTAGCTGCGTCTTGGGTATCGCCTCGGGGAAGGCCAGTCTCTTCAACCGAGTATGTGTCGCTTGTTCATACGCGAATGCATACCCTACTAACTCGAACTCGCTGAATGCAGTCCCGAGGAACGAAAGCCCAAACGGCAACCCCGGTGCCTTGTTGATCGTTGGCCGAGCAGGTGTCGCCACAACGGTATCGGGCTGGAAACCCAACGGGACAGTTACAACCGGATAGCCTGCCACCGCAGCTGGTCCTGAGGTGAACCCTACAGAAACCATTTCTAGGTGGGCGAGACCAAGCGAATAGGTAAGCGTACCATCAGTAGGGAGAATGACCGCGTCTAGCTTGAACTTGGCGAGCGTGGCATCGATCCCACGAGTCCGGCCGAGATCGTGGTCAGCTGCTAACGCTGAAAAGTAGGCGGCGTCACGAGTACTGTTCTCTGATGTAACAAGCCTACTATTTGCGTTGGCTATGGTCTCGAATGGAAACAAGTGTGCACGTACAGAGACTGGTCGGTCCAGAAAGGTGGAATCAGCTCTTGAGACGCATGAGCGATATTGAACGCAATCAAGTCTGCCAGCGTTTTCACCCCCGTGGGAACTTCGATGAGCCCGGAAATGTACTCCTCCAGATTCACCTAGTTGAATTATCACTGATGAGAGGTGTTGTGGGTTGGGCTGTGTTCTACACTACCTTGAAGTCTGTGCTGAGAACAATGGACTCGTTCATTGACGCAAGTAGTTCATTTGCATCCGGGAATTCTGCAGGGTCGACGATAGTGGCACCGAGTTCCGTGAGTGTGAGGAGCGACGTATTGAAAGCACCGTCGATGTTGGGATCGCCGCTTAGAAAGAGTCGAGGAACTCCTAGACGCACACCATGGAGAGCATCCTTCCTAAGGGCATTGGAGAAATCTGGAACGCGGGCGGGGGCGGCGAGGGTAAAGTTGTCGAGCGGATCGCGTCCCGCAATAGCAGTGAGAATGATCACGGCATCGGCAACGCTCCGGGCCATTGGGCCAACCGTGTCCTGATTCTCTGAGATTGGTATAACTGTGAGCTATCAGTGAAGGGCTGCCGTATGCACCGTACACGGACGCGTACCGCCCGCACGAGAGGTCAATCCCACCGTCGGCTTGATGCCTACCAGATTCTGACGACTGCTTGGGAGAATGATTGAACCGTCGGTTTCCGTTCCTAGCGCTGCAGCCGCGAGTCCAATCGCGCTCGCAATCCCAGAGCCGGAAGACGACCCCGAGGGGTCCGCGAGTGGGAAATACGGACTGGTCGATTGTCCACCTCGGCCCGAGAAGCCCGCCGGAAGAACACCACGGTGGTGCGCCCACTCGGAGAGATTGGCTTGTCCCAGTAGCACAGCGCCAGCAGCGCGCAGTTTGGCGGCGACGGTCGCATCGCGTGGTGGGATGGAGCCGAGGAGCGCAAACGAACCTGAAGTGGTATTCATGCCTAAACGGGGCGACATATACAAATTTTGTTGCATCCCCGGGCACGTCGGAGAAGGGTGCGTACCGTCACTTGCGCGGGTGGCAATGTTGTCCTTGAGCAAGATTGGGATCCCATGGAGCGGACCACGTGGGCCCAGTGTTCTGCGTTCAAGATCAAGCTCTGCTGCCTGCTGGAGCGCACTTGGGTTGAGCTCGATGACTGCGCGGAGGGTAGGTCCTTGCAGGTTGACCTCCTCAATGCGGGCGAAGTAAGCCTGAAATGTAACGAGTGAACGCGCACAGGAGGAATGCTGAACGGGGGAGGTACCTTGACGAGGTCAACGCTCGTGAAATGGCCATTCTCCAGTCCGTCCTGCAGCTCGGCGATTGATGCCTCATAAAGGTCAGGGAGTTGAACATGGTAGGGTGTGACAGGATTTCTACTTGGGCCACCACAGAGCAGGAACTGAATGGTCAAGAATACGAAGACGGCCCATAAGATCCACACTCTGCGTCCGCTGGTATCTCGTTGCCAGTGCATGTGGGCTCATTATCTGTCGACAGCCTGATTGCCTCTCTCTTGTAGGACAATCTGGGCGTCAAAGAATACTTCCACATGGATGACTCGGGTGTTTTCTCGGTCATGATAGATAGATAGCACGGAACCTGAAATCGAATCGATTGATCCCACTGGCACGTGACTCAGTTTGATGGTAGCGCCGACAGCTCCGGCCCCTTGTGCTATCACTCGGTGTACAGTATCAATCATCCACTCAGAGTCAGAGATTCGCTGGCACTACGGGTCTTCGATAGAGGTCAAACCATCACTGCGCCAACCGATGGCAGTATCGTTATTCGTATTAAAAAGCGATAACCGTAACAAAATCGTAACTCCTGCCGTAACCTACTTGATGAGACCAAAAATACCGCGTGGCGATGGCAACTCAAAGCTACGCTATCACTTACGCCCGTGGGAGTTGAGATGAAGATTATTTTAAGTACCCAGTGTAGAGATTTACTGAGGCGGGCAGCCGGATAGGTGAACTATGCGTGAGAGTGGGAGTCCAGAGGAGAGCGTATACTCCTCTTCCCGAGATATTATTCTTAGATAATCGTTTAGCTACGGTATTATTACGATTATATAATATGTCGGTCTAGCCTCGGTTTGCCGGACTGCGTCCGTTCCGGGCTGAATCCCAACACTCCCCCTCAAACAGAGGGTAGGTCTCGGGCGAATAATATCTTTTGTATGGTGGAAGGAACGCGATGGGTGCGTTAAAAAACCTTCTGTTAGAAGGAAAAAGCTACCATCGATAGTGTGTTCCTTCTCTACTGTTTTCGCGAATTGTTCGCGCAGAATCGCGCTCTTACGTTTCCGTTCTCAGCGTGTTAGCCCTTGGCTCGGGAAGCTCGCCGAAGCTCGCCTTTGGCTCTGGCTCGGGATTATGTCCCACAGTGCTATAATAGCTCTTTGCTTCCCCTCGCGCTGCACGGACTTATTATTTAGGACCATTTTTACTTATTCCTCCATTCTTGCCGCAGACACATTACCTCTTTGAGGTGCCTCGTCAGGCTCGTGTCACGCATCTCGTCAGATGCTTCTCCCGTTTCTCCGCTGCGCACGCGGAGATTCTTTTTGGGATTTACGGTGGAAGAAATGGTATGTTATCTCCGACTTATTTGAGCTGTCACAGTGGTGTCGCTTATGTCGTTGGCTTGCCCTGTCAGTGTGGGTTTGCCTTTCGACCTTTGCGCCCATAGCTGCGCGCTCCTCCTGTCAACTCCCCCTCGCGCTGCACACCACGCGTGATTGCGATGGCCTCTTAGGAGGGTATTAGGAGGACAGGTCCGGAGGTTGGTCCTCTCCTCTCTCCGCGTTTACGGCTACTGTTCCGTTGTCGCAGAGTGTGCGCCAAAGCGTCACAGTCTCCCCTTGGGAGTGTCCTCTCTCTACGCTATCAGATCTGGTCGTTACTGCCTGTGCGTGGGAGGTATAGGGTTCGCTGTGCGATCACCCGTGCGCTATTACTGACATATTATTGCCCTCTTAGCTCTGTGGCTTCGGGCAGCCTCGGTCACGAGTCGCGAGACGGATCGTCTCGACCGACGTCGACCATCTTTCCGAGTCCGGATACGACTGATAGGCGCATCCGTTCTACGGTACGTGGCCATGTCTTAGGACGAGGACTTATCTGACGAAATCGCTTCGAAATCGTACATTTTGCAGCCGTTACAGCCGCGTCCGCTGGGGTGTCGGGAGTTTCTCCTGCCCTCTCAGCATTTTCTTCGGCCCACGCCACGACATTCGGCGTTCGATATCCTCCCTGCGCGGCGCTATGCGCCTCTTGCGCCCATGTCGCCGCCTTTCCGACCATCTCTTCCGCATCTCGCCTCGACTTTAGGGCGTCAGCAGCAGATCTCTATATGGGTCTTGCGACCTCTACGGTGCGTCGTCTATCACGCGCATCCTGATGGCTGGCTGGCTGGCTATGGCAGGAATAAAAATATTAGTTGTGCTCGATTGGGCAACAACAGTTGACGTCGGACATGGATTGCCCATCGCCGCAAAACGTTTGGGCCATCACCGCATCTGCGGCGTCGAGTCGCGCGTCTTGCCAGCGTTCCGGCATATCTTGCGACTCAGCTCTCGGTCACGGTACGTCGTCCAATTGGATCTGTCTGCGCTCGTGACTGACTTTGTTATCGCTCGCATCGAGCAAAAGGTACTATTACGCGCGATTCGTGATCCGTCGGCCTGTGGCTGGCAGTTGCGCTATGCGCACGAACTGCAGCAATCGATAGGGCCGTCGCATGTATCTGCGTAGCCCATGGCTGGCCTATGGCGAGCTGTCTCTCCTTCGCTCCAGGCTATCGCCTACGTCTGTGGACGTCGAATGAACTATAGGGGCTACACACGCGCGAAGAGGATGTTGCGCGCGGTTCTCATCAGGTGAGTATTTCGCCCTCTTATCGATGTTCCCGTTATATTCACGGGGTCCGGCGTCTCTGTGTGCAATGTAGGTCCGACAAATGTCGAATCCGGTGAGGTACGCGGGGTGAGTCTCTTCCCCGGTTGTTCCTCCGCTCAGCGCGACGCGAGCGTACGCCGTCTGTCTTGCGCTGGCAGACATGATAGCTGACTATTGTCAGTCCGCTCAGGAAATACGTCTCTGTCAGGTGCGCGGCTTCGTCTTCCGTGTCGGAAGATGATGGCGAACGTCTCGGCATCTGCACGGCATAAACTTCAAAGACTGGCGATAGTCCGCGCGAATATCTCGCATTTTGCGTGGCGTATGGCTGGTGAGTTTTTATCGCATGACTTCCTCTCCATGCCGTTGCCTATTATGGCTGGTCCAGGTCGTGCTCAGGCTCTGCCTCGTGTGGTACATTGATCGTATGTATGGATGATATATTGCCGATGGACAGGGCGTGATGTAGCTCCGTTGACTTTCCCAGCTCCCCCTCGCACTGTGTATTCGGCGCGATCACGTTGATCGGGTCGGGCGAAGAGATGGAATTGGGAAAACGGAAATTAGAGAGGTAAGTTAGTCACGCGTTTACGCGTTACGGTGCCGACAATATTTTCCGCTGGACCATATTGGCCTCAGTGTCTCGCTGACTGGTTCAGCCACCATGGTACCAGGCCTTAGAAGCGGTATTAGTGTACTGTTTCCCTCTGTCCGTGCGTGTCGCACGCGGGGATTTTCCACCCGCTCCAAGGTGCGTCGAGTAGTCCTTGACTTCCCGCGTGGCCTGGTCTTTCCCTTCTAGGGAATACATCATGATACAGCAAGTAGCGTCGTTGGCGAACAACAAGAAAAAAGGGAATATCCATATCTGGACAAGATATCTTCCCCATCAGTCCTAATAGGTAAGTTCGCCAGTGACGTTTCGTAGACTGAATTCTCGCCATAGGTTCCCTCGGCACAACTGTGCCTTCGTGCACGCGACGCAGTCCAGTTTGGACATTCGCGTGTCTACGCGGAAACCATCGACGAGGTTCGTCGTCCAATAATGTCTGTGAACTGTCATACTAATAATGTGTCCGAATCTCCTCTGCCAAGTTGGCTAGCTTAGGGAGTGTTTCGGAAATGGGGAAAGTAGTGGATGTCTCCGCTTTGGTAAGTCGGATGGCGACTCGCCTTCCGCGTTTGGTGATCGGCTTTTGCTGTCTGCGACTGCGGCTGCATACGTATGTACCGCCGGCGTTGTCTCGAAGTCCCTAAGAAATAAAGTGGTTTTATTTAACAGAATAGAGGACGTTCTCCAGTCGCAAAGGTTTGCGATCGAATACGGATTCGGGATCGAAATCCGCGTCCTTCGTTGGGGACTTAGGTAGCGCCGATGCGGCTACCGCAGCGTCTCATACTGCGTGAACGCTGTGCGCATATGGGCGACGTGCGACTTTGTCGCTTTCTCCACGAATTAGGGTATTCGCCGAGGTATCCTCGGCGGCGTACATTCGTTTCGGAACGTGTCTCTTAGGCGCATGGAATATCTCCGCAGCCCAATAAAGTGCTGTGAAGTCCTTCATCATGCAGCTCGGTCTGCCCGTGATATTCACGGTGTCGGACGTCATGTAGCCCGATCTACTCGTGATATTCACGGTGTCAGACTCACGCCGATTGTTTTACTCAATATAGCGATGCTCCGCTCGTCCTTGAGGACGTGCGTGATATTCGCAATGTTTATGTGCACGCTGTACTCTTCCGTGAAGTCACAGAATAATCAGTCGTGCGTGGTGTTATAGTATTGACTCGTATACTTCCCCGCGACGTTCACGGGGCCGTTGCACTTATTTGCGCAGATATATGCCTTGCGGCACCTCGCTCCTAGCGGCTTTGTCGCAACCTCCACCTGTTTCATGTCGCCGTCGGGATGTCCTCGACGTCTGGTGGATGTTTGCGTTACATGAGCGGGGTCACATAGCACTCGGAAATAAGTACGGCTCGTATCATTCGCCGACTTGGAGGTATCCTCGGCGAGTGATCCTAGCCTGGAATTACTTCATCCAGCCGTGCTGGACGCTTTCTCGCTTCGGACTCTCGAAATGCCGCCGTTTTCCAGGTGTCCTGAATATGGGCGTCATCGGGCCCGAGCTATGTCAATTGTAGGAATAGGGGGTAATGATAAAACGTGTGAGATTAAATGTTCTCTCGCGCACGGTCAAAGTTTCTCGCGCGCTAGACGTATCCCATTGCACTTTGCCGGCGGACTCTCGTGATGCTGAGGTCATCCTGTGGATGCCAGTATCATCGGGTCCAGGCTATATCATCGCTCGTCTCCCTTGGATGCGAGCTATGATGTGCGATAGGGGCTAAGTCATAATAGAGGTCATAGTAAACAAGCTTTCTCGTGCTCGTCGAATTTTCTCGCGCTCTGGACTGCCTAGATACCGATGTCATCCAGTGATACTGGATGCCCGTGTCATCAGGTGTCCTCGCTCGGAGAGTATCGACTCTGGGGGTGTATTCGCGCGAGATAGGGGCTTAATGTGTGCCCATAGATGTGACGTGGGAAAAAGATATATAATAGATGTACATGTTCACCTGGCTATGCCAGGGCCCATAACCTGTAGAGATTTACTGAGGCGGGCAGCCGGATAGGTGAACTATGCGTGAGAGTGGGAGTCCAGAGGAGAGCGTATACTCCTCTTCCCGAGATATTATTCTTAGATAATCGTTTAGCTACGGTATTATTACGATTATATAATATGTCGGTCTAGCCTCGGTTTGCCGGACTGCGTCCGTTCCGGGCTGAATCCCAACACCCAGTGTAGAGTGTTACAGTAAGTTTTTTTTTTTTTTTTCGAATCCATTTGAGTGCGCCTTGGGGTACATGGCCCTATGTGGCACTATTACAACACGTATGCTCCACTTCGTCTGCACTTCTACTAGCCCAATGTCCTAGCCGCTTTACAATATAACACCTCCCCGCTCCCGAGGGAGCGACTTTGCGATACGTCAAGTGTCGAGTTTATCGGGGCGCGTACTGCGCCAAGACGAAGGGTCGGGTTTGAAGGTGGGATCTTGTGATGCGCGCGGGTGTGCAGCGCGTTTCGACTTGCTCCTCTCTGTGACTCCTTCTCCTCCGGGTGTTCTTCGTCGTCCGTTGACTCTTCATGTCTTGATGCGGCCTTGTCAGGGCCTGGCGAATCGTGGGGTGCTTTGCGGGATTGTGGAAAGCGTTTATTCGCCTTGATGGCGGTTTAGCTTTGGGGTTGCGGGGTTTGAGGATTTGGGGGGGATTTGATCGATTTGCCTGAATCTTCCAGTGTCGTGGATGAATTTCGCCAGTGCTAATACTCCGTCTTCCTTTGAGAGAATCTCAGCGAATTTTTTCTCCTTGCTTCCCTTCTTTGCTTTGAGCTTTCCCCGTTCGTGTGCGTAAGCCGGGCATTCCAGGAGGAAATGTTGCGGTGTTTCTCTTTCCGTTCCGCAGGCCGGGCATTGCGCGCTGGTTTTTCTCTTAAACCTGTGCAGGTAAGCGTTGAGCGGTATATGTCCTGTTCTGAGTTGGAATAGTTTGCTCGCGGACGCCCTAGAGAGTTTTTTGTTGCTTATTAGCTCAGTGAATTTACGCGATGGGAGGGATGAGTCGATGTGCTTAGTCCTTTCGAATCTGGGCGATTCTTCCCATTCATTTCTCCATTTGCTTATTCTTTTCGCGTGTAGGGCTTGCTTCGCCGCTGATCTACTTGTTTTTATGTCCTTCTTTAGGAGTGCCGGGAGGAGGGATGCTGGGGAGGTTGTTCCTTCCGCTGCCTTTTTCGCCTCTTCGTCAACTTCTTCATTCCCTGCAATTCCGGAGTGCCCGGCCGTCCATCTGATTGTCAGGGCATACTTTTTGCCCTTCGTCTTCCTGATGTTTGCCGCCATGTTCAGCGCTTCCACTGCAATGTAGTGTCCAGGTTTGTTGAGCTTCGACGATAGCGCCCTTATGGCCGCCTGGTTGTCCACCCCTATGGCGTACGTTTTGCTGCCTTTCCCTACCGACCTAATCAGCTGCAGGCCCAGGATTATTCCTACTAGTTCCGCTTCAAAGACCGTGTGTTCATCCGCTGAGCCGAGGTGGTAATGGAGTTTGTCTGTTGCCTTGCCTCCGCGTGTCATTATCGCTGCGGCTCCTACCTTCCCGTCGTGCGACGAGCCGTCTGTGTATATTTTCACATGTTCGGGAGCATCTGCGTCTGCGTCTTTGGAGCTGTTCTTATCTTTGGGGATGTCGGTTCTGAAGGGGCGCTTGCTTAGCAGCGCCGGATTTCTTCCTATTGCGGGGATTGTCTCGAAATTACCCGGGCTTGCCCTGTAGCTTTCCGCTAAGTGGTGCAGCGGGGCCTTATGCCGTTTGATTCTGCGTTTGGTGCATTGTCCGTACGGTTTAGTGAGCGGGTGGTTGGCTGGGAGAGTAGCAAGACGTAGTGCCGCTCGACTGCAGTGCTTGTCGATCTCTAGGGGGAGAGGAAGTATATTAGCGTGTGCGTATAGTGAATCAGATGGCGAAGTTCTTAATCCTCCAACTATTGCCAGCGCTCCTGCTCTTTGCGTGGCGGATAGCCGGTTTGTTGTGTGCCTTCCTTTTCCATTACGTCCGCGGTTATTCCCTTCTGCGGGTGGTTGGCACCATACGTCAACTCCGTAGAGCGTCCTGGGTATCGCCACGCTGGTGTAGATTTTTCTGGTTTGCTTCGGGGTCAACCCCCATTCGATTCTTACCACGCGTCTAAGTTGCGCTGCCCAGTTGGCTCCCTTTTTGATCGCATATGCTTCCTGTTCCTTCCAACTGAGGTGTTGGTCTAGGAATACCCCGAGGTATTTCGCGTTTTTGGATGGCTCTATGGTTGTCCCGTTTAGCTTTAGTGGTGGCCTTGTCCCCTTCTTGTTGTGGTGCGCGAAGTCGATTAGGGCGATCTTCGAGAGCTCAAATTTCGAGTTATGCATGTCTGCCCAGTTCATGGCGCCGTGTTCCCTGGTCATCATGTCCGTCAGCATTCTGTGTGTTTCCTCGAAAGTTTTAGAAGTTGCGATTAGAATCGCGTCATCTACGTAGGCTGCCGCCGATTCGTTTGGGGAGTTTGGTATGTCCAGTAGATCTGCGTTGTAGTACTGGTAGAGTATCATCGACAACGGATCTCCTTGTCCGATTCCGTTGTTGATGCTAATGTTGTTCGATTGGTAGTCGTCGAATTTAAGGCGCGTTACCCTGCCCTTTAGCATACTTTCCACGAAGTTCACGATTTTGGTCGGTACTCTCCTTTTCTTCAGGTTCGAGATCAGTTTCTCGTTGACTGCGTTCGGAAACGCTCCTTCGATGTCCAGGAAGAGTACCGATGTGACTTGCTTCTTCCTCCAGGCGTCTTTGATTTTGTATACCAAGTAATGGATGGCGTCGCTGGTAGTGCGTGCCGGTCTTCCGCCGAAGTGAAGGGGAGGAAGTAGGGCATATTTCTCCGTGTAAAAGGTCAGTTGCTCCGCGACAACGGCTGTGAGTACTTTTCCTAGCGTGTTTAGGAGGGCTATAGGTCTGTATGCTTTTGGGACGTCGTATCTCGGTTTGCCTGGCTTTCTTAAAACTACCGTGTCGAACTTTTTCCATGGTTCGTACTGTATATTCTTGTTCACGATAGCCGTATAGATGTGCCATAACCTGTCTTCGAGGATGTCAGCGCATTTGGTCAGGACGATGTTTGGAATACCGTCTGGTCCCGGCGCCTTGTATGGCTTGAGCCTGGCGATGCATCGTCTGATTTGGTCCCTCGTGATGGGGTCCGCTTTGCATATGGGGTCTGTTGGGCATGGTGCGTCCTGGGAGCTTTCAACATACGGTCTGCTAGGGAAGAAGGTCTTCGCTAGTATTTTGCCTTTCTCCTCGTTTGAGCTTGCCGTACGGTGTTCTCCGTCCTCGTTGAACTGGAGGTCCGGGATCCGTGACTTACCGCAATCTCCTGGTGGGCTGGTTATATATTTGTGTGCCGTCCATAGGTCTGGGTCGGTCGCTTTTTCGAGCCAGTCCCTCCAGTGATTCTTTTTGGTGTGTTCTAACTCTCTACTGAATTTGCGTCTAGCCTCCCGGTATTTCTCGTGAAAGGGGTTTGCGTCTAGGTGTCGCAGCTCACACATTTTCCTTCGCGTTTGAAGCATGTTTTGCCTCATCTCGGTGAGTTCCCTGGTCCACCATTTTTTGGCCTTTGGGCCTATTATGGCACATGGTACTTTCTCCGTGATTGTTTCCTGCAAGACGCGCGTGAGTCTCTCGCATGTCTGGTTGAGCGTCACCTGGTTTTGTATGGGGTTCGGAACGCCCCATTCCGCCATTTTCGCTTCCAATGTCTTTCGAAAGGCAATCCAGTCGACATCCCTGAAGTTTCTGGTCGCCTTTGGCGGCGCCAGATCTATTCCCAGCTCTAGGGTAGTTATTATCGGGAAGTGGTCAGTATTTAGCCCTTGCTTTTCCGGCATCGCCTCGCATTGTGTGATAGCTTCCAGCGTGTGCTCCATACTAAAGACTTGGTCAAGTCTTGACCACCGTTTTGTGACGTTGTGCTCGTGGGTTGGGATGCCGCTGGGCAGTGCCAAGTCCATCCCTAGGTCAGCTATCGCCTGTATCAGCATTTCCGCGTTTTCCGTGGCCTTGCGTGTAAATAGTTGATTGTTGTCTGGCGTGTCCCAGCACGGGTGGTGTCTGTTGAAGTCCCCTAGCCATAGCAGGTGGCGCATGTGCTGCGTGTCAGCGCTGCCTAGGATCTCGGCAGTGTACTTCCTATGGTATTCAGTGAGCGTCTTTATGGTGTCATTGTGCTTACAATCGTTATATATATTAAAGATTGTCGCTTTGCCCCACGTGCCCTTGATTCTGATCCCTGTTACATCACCGGATGGGAAGTCCAGTTGTTCCCATCCGTCGGTGAGGATGTTGTCTCTGATCAGGATTACGGATCTGGTTTTGAACGGCTCTTTCCCATGCGTGCTAGGGTAGATCGTTTTCCAAGCGTTGCTTGCAACCGTATTTCCGAATGGGTTGATCGATGGTTCCTGTAAAGCTACTATGTCAATTCCGTCGTCTGCTAGTTTGCCACTACTTATCAAATCGTGCTGGCAGGTGCGCGATTTATTGATGTTTTGTTGCCAGATTTTGAGGGTGGTTTTTCTCTGCGCCATATTTGTTGCCTTGTTGATCATTCTTCGAGATGAGCAGTGTTGAGGTGCGCGTATTCATCTTCCGAAGCGATGTCCGATTGGCCATCGTGTGCGGTGCTCGCAGCCCGCGAGTTTGGCCTGAAGCCTGCTGCGGCGAAGAAGTCCTTGAAGTCGTTCCGTGCGCCGCCTCCGTTTCTCTTCTTGGGGCCTCTCTTTTTGCCTACTATCGGCCTAGTTGGGAGCTGTCTTGTGCCTTGAGACGGCGGTGGGAGGCTGGCAACCGTGAGCTTTGCAGGGAACTTCTCCTCGTAACTCAACTTTTGCGGGCGTACGTGCATGGTCCAATCTTCTTCTGTGGGAAAGTACGTCAGCATATTTTCGGGATGATTTTCGTCCATTCTCTCCGATCTGCGAATGAACTCTGGGCATTCTCTGTCCCAGCTTGCGTGTGTATTTGTCTGACATGAGACGCAGTATCTCTTGCTGCTGTCTGGACAGACGTTTGTCCTATGGTCCTCTCCGCAGTTGCCGCATGAATCTTTATCGGCAGAGCAGTCGGTCGCAAAGTGTCCCCACCTCCTGCATTTCATGCACTGTTTGGGTTCTGCTTTGAGCTTTCTGGGGTACGTCTTAACCCCACAGATGTACACTCCATCCCTAATTAGGATGTTAGCGTCCTCCGGGTTGCTTACCGCAAGGGTCATGTGCGCGAATTTTTGCCCGAGCGCTCTCCTATAGATCGGTTTGATCCATTTCGCTTTTTGTAGGCTTTTGTGGCTGATGTTGTTTTTCTCCTCGATCTCCCGTAGGTACTCGCTGTTTTCCGGGTCAAAGATGACTGGTACTCTTGGTACCAGTATCTGAAACGATCTTCCTTTGACCGTTGCGGAGCTGTCAATTTTGGGGAGCAGGTCTAATTCTATGTGCGGTTGTCTGAACCACTCAGCTGTCTCTTTTGTATTGAACTGCAGGATGATGCCTCCGTTACGGAGCTTGTGCACTTCCTGGATCTCCGCGTTTTCCGGGGGGGTCACCGCGCCTTCCGCGATTATTTTGTTGAGCTTGTTCTTAATTTCGTCCAAGCTCGCGTTTGTGATGTCTTTGTTGAAGACATCAACGAGAACTTGCCTCGATTTTCTGTCGAGGTCTCTGACAACCCTGGGATCTGTCACTGTTGCTCCTGCGGCTGTTCTTCCCATTACAGGTGCGGGTCTTGTTGCTGGGGCTGTCAGCAGGGCCTCTTTGTATGAGCTTACGGTAGTCGTGAGCTTGTCCGAGGTGTCTGTTACCGTCGTGAGGTTGGCGTTCACCCTTTCTAGGGCTACGTGTATGGCCTCCGCCGATTTTTCCAGCTTTTTGGAAGTGTTCTGTATCTCGCTTTGGTTAGCCAGAGACGCTTCGATGTGATCACTTATCTTCTCCAGTCCTCTGCTCACTGCGGATTCCAGCTTGTCATTTATCCTCTGCACTATGGTCTCCGCGGTTTGGCTGTATTCCTGTCCTTTGTCCGCGGCTAGCGTTGCTACACATGCCGTGATGGACAGTATGATTTTTTGCAAGTCCGGGGAGAGCTTGCTGCTGTATTTCATGTACATTAGCTTAAGCGTAGAGTGTACCGACTTAGCTGTAATGTCCTCGTCCTTTCTTAGCAACCCCTCCTTCTCCAAGAGGGCTCTAGGTTCTTGGGGGGATGCTGTTCTGGTTTTCTTGTGCTCTGCCTGGGCGTTGCTGCTGCTTGACGCCTGGGTGAGCGCTGATGAGCGTAGGTTCCGCTTTTGGCCAGGGCCGGCGATCTCCGTCTGCTCGTTGTTGGCCTCCATATCAGCTATGAGCTGGACTTTTTTTTTTTATTACTATTAGGGGGTGGGTTTCGTTTGTGTATGTGTCTGGTGTGTATGTAGAGTACTCTAGTAGACCACACCGACTGGGTCACTGTGACGTGGCCGGGATGGTGGTGGTTACCGAGAAAGGAAGTCCGTCCGTTACAGTAAGTTAGTACAGGATAATGTATTGTGAGCCAATCAACGTCCACCATTTTACAGCTTAGTCCACTCCCACTTTTCAAAACGTGCGTGGCCGCCGCCGATCACAATCTACGTACCGAGACAGATCAGCGCGAGTGATTTGGGAGGGAGAAGGGTGCGTACTTTGCCAGTTTTTGTATTTTTGACTTCGAAAGCGACTTCCGTTACGCCATCGGGTCCTGTACCAACATTCCACGCGCTCGTCTCCAGTCCGTCTCCTGGTGAGACTGGGGCGGTAAACTTCACATTGAGGTAGCGCAGCGACGAAGGTCTTCCATGTCCAATCATGCGCACCAACGCACGCGCGGCGAAACCAAGCGTCGAAAGGCCGTGTAAAATCGCGCTGTTGCCCGGACCCGGATCTTTTGGCCGACAGCCCTTTCTCAGAGATGGTACCAGTAGTAGATGAAAGAGGTGCGTACCGATGTGCAAGGGATTATAGTCGCCTGAGAGACGATAGATAAGTGCCTGGCCGGTCGACGTCTGCTCCTCCGTTACCCAATCGGGTGCACGATCTCGTGGGATAGGTCTTGCCGCGGGTAATGAAGAGACACTGCGGGTGTATCGCTGGCCAGTGATCTTACCCGTGAGGTTGAACATAGCAGTCTTGAACGGCACGCCAGTTAGATAGAACAGAACGTGGTGAAAAAAGCAATGACCTACGGTGATACGGGTATATGGGGTTCCGGATGGGTCTACGAGGGTAAATTCGGATTCTAGGATTACACCAGACTCTGCGAGAGACGATAAACGATTGGTCGGGGTGTAGAACTGCGGCGAACGTACTGTTCTCGCGGATGGTGATCAAACGCTTCTTCAAGAGCCATCCTGGCCCACTGACGAAAGGTAGCGGCTTAAGGATTTCTATGGACTGTGTTGCGTGTAGTAAACGACTTGGATTAAAGTAGGGTAAACCCTTGATATGATTCGTCCTGTTGATGCTCTCCGTAAATGCGGCAACACTATCCTCATTCCCTATCAACTGGAGTGAGGGACCAAGCGCATTAAAGCATACGCGACCCAGCACATACCTTTGAGAAAGAGGACAACGGGATACGTCGGGAAGGCAGCAAAGGACGGATCTGCGAGCTATAGGTCAAAGGCGTGCAGAGGTGCTAGATCATCGGCCACGTACGAAGTTCTGCATAGGAACAAACACCATGTCAGAGAGATGCAGTATATCTCATCTGTGGACGTTACGTGCCGTTTACGAACTGTTGCTCAGCGAGAGTGGCGCCGATCCCCAGAGCATATGTGAGAAGGTCGCGCTTGTTCCAGCTGACCTACAAAGCGGGGCGATAGCGTGAGTGGGATAGTTAACTAGGGATGGGGAAGAATTACTGACTGGATCCGCACCGTACTCACTGCCAACTAGTGTGTCGAGCGAGCGACTAAGTGCGTTATCAGAGGTCATTTCAAAGAGACGAGACAACGGCCATGATACACATTGAAGAGTGCTTTTAAGGAGTTGTCTGCGGGGCCCCGAAATAGGGTTCGGTCTTTGCTGTCTCGAGTTGCACACGTGCATGCCGAAACATTCGCCTAGCGCAACTCACGCAGATGCCGACTTCGAGGTCCAAACAAAGTCCCGTTGATCTGGCCACTCCTTTTTGAGCTATTCATCTACCATAACGACTTCTGCTCGGCATTGCCTCGGGCCTGCCCGGGGTTCTGTGTCCGGGCCGCGGCAGAACGGCAGAACACTATAGCGCACTTCAAGTTTACAGTATCCTGGCGGCACTGGCTTTCTCCCACTACTACCAGTGGCACCACTAAGTACCGAGGGCGAGCGGCACGGCACGCATATACGATATCCCCCAGGATCCCCCCAGCCTAAATTGGTTTATCATCGGACCGACCACAAGAATCCGACAGCAATGTTTCACCTGCCTTTGCAGGGATAACGATAACTTACCTCAGGCTTACCCCACATTGCTGTGCTCTAGTCGGGTCTTCAAGTTCCCACTTGTTCCTGAGACCACCAGTTGCTTGCACTTGCTCAGTGCAACTTCTTCATGATACTTGAGCTAGCACTGGCAAAGGCTGTCTACGCTGTATATGGGCTTCTTGCAAGCGCAGGTACAAGGTACGTTGTGGCGCCTGTATATCATATTGAAGTGGCGCTTAACATGTTTCAGTCAGTGGCATGTGTTCCCCAGACATCTGGCAGCTGTTTGTACGTATCGGCAACCCAGTGGACTGGATCGAATCTTCCAAACAATGATTGCGCACGAGGTGCTGATAGTCCGGCTTTCGGTGTCCCAGGCAGAAGGTAATAGGATCTGAAACGATAATCGTGCGAAGAAACGAGTCGAATATGACTGCTTTCCGTTGATCGCCTTGGTTCGGTTGAATTGAAGATGCCCTTCCTTGCCTAGTCGTGTCTTTATAGCTATCTGGTGACAGCCCCGCATCCCAAGTATCGTGCGCAGCGTTACAGCAAGGGGGGCTGGCCCCAACCGCAAACGACAACTTGCTGACGCTACACCTGAAGCTTCATCGCTCTTCAGGCTGACCTAGTAGAAATCGCAATCGCAGTGAGCTTCAATAGGGTTGCTTATCTTATATTCATTTGTATCCTCATTAGATTTCTATTTAGGCATTAATGTCGCGTCGCCCAGTACGCGACCACCTACACATACTTGCATAACAATATAAAATACATAAACATAACGGCTCAAAAAGAAGAAAGAGTCCGACAGGTTCATTCAACGAAACATACATAACACGCCAGGTCGGCAGTGCCAGAAGAAAACATGGGCGACGCCATGTTGAGACAGTCTGGTGCGTCGCCGAGCGGCTGCCCGCTCTGCACCACGACAAGAGCGAGGACGAGCGCGTCTAATAGACCCGGCGCTGCGCAGGCTTCGTCAAAGACTTCCAGCTGCTGTGATTGTGCGCCCGACATGGTACGCCAGCGCGCGAGTGGGAGGAGCGGAGACGCATCAGCGTCGTCTTTTGAACAGAAGAGCTGGGGGGGCGTGTCAGATCGGTGCGGGAAGAGAGCGGGACAGGAGAACGCACATAGCCGTTGGCTCCTTTGCGCTCCGTGATCGTATAGCGCGTGCCATGCACCGTGAGCACGCGGGACCTATCACGTCGCGTCGTTGTCAGCCCCACCAAAATGCGAAAGGGGGAGAGCAAAACGTACTGCGTGTCGGCGCCCGCACGCGGGAGCCACTCCTTGCACTTCATTTTGTGCTTCTTGCTCTTCTTTGGCAGCTCCGTCCCGTCGACGTCGGCGAGGAAGCGCACGCGCGGGCTCGAGCGGTCCCACCCGACCCGGGCGAGTTCCTTGCCCGCGTCCAGGTCTGAGTCGGGGTACGGCGCCAGGACCGCCGCGCGTCGCACAGTTGTCTTCTTCAGCTTCGCGTCCGAGGAGGCAGTGTAGAGTGCACGACCTGCGGGGTCGAGTATCGTAGTGTTGAGCATGCCCGAGCCCGGCGCGGCGGTTATCCTGAACTTGCGCGATGCACGCTCGGTGTATGCGGGCGGAGGCGTTGAGGATGATGTGCGGAGGTCAAGGTCAAGGAGGTCTTGCGAAGAGGATGAGGCACTTGCTGCGCCGGGAGCAAGGGGGTAGGCAGGAGGCTCGGCGATAATGGTAGACATTCCTCGTCGCGGTGTGTGTATCCGTGTGTGGGGTAGGCCATGATTTGAACGAGGGTCTTATATTTTATCAAGAGATAGTGAACGGGGACAGAGTGAGAGCGTGTGGTGTGGATTGAGGACAAGGTGATGCCCATTTTGGGAAGCGTCCTTATGTCCATTTCGGGACTCGAGACCCCAAGTGCAGCCTTGTCTTTGAGCATACCACATTCGGAACGAGGCTGCGTAGACCGAAGGCTCCCCTCGACGGCCAAGACTCGAGCTGGAAACTCGGCGGCGTATCACGTACTAGTAACAGGTGATTTGGAAGCTGTCGAACCTGACCGCCGCCACCCTATAAACATCTCTGCTCAGTGAGACTCGATGGCCGTGGACGAGAGACTCCCTCGCCCGCTACCTTGTTTTTCTCGGACTAGAATCGCCGTCGCGTATGGGCACTGGGCTTTGGAATATGACACGTATGACAGTTGACGATGTTCTTCGAGTCTCCCTTGTCAATGGGCTCGATTCCAGCCAAGTACAAGGAAGAATAACGCATGCGTTGTCTAGCAGTAACTCGAGCCGTCGTACCAGTGAGCACAATGTCGTATATAAATAATCTTGGTCCCCCTCAATTTCAGAGGGTTAGTTCTTTCTGTGCGACCCCAGTCTGATTTCGACCACTCAACTACCCAAGCCCGAGCAGAAACGAGCAGAAAAACATAGCCAGAGAATGAGCATGATCTTTGATTCCTCATCGATGTCTACAATAGTTGGAGAGTAAAAAGTAAAAGTGATACATACACTCGTGCCGCACAGCGACAACAACATAAACGCTACTGCTACAGACATGTATCCTAAGGTCAAAACGTGGGTTCCATAATGAGTCAACAACCGCCTAATCAAACACGAGCTCGAGCATGCCATAAGTGCCATAAGTTCCGTTCAAGATTTCTTCATCTGCCGCCCACAAAATTGCCGGCGGCGTAGAATTTCGGGCCCAAAGAGGTTATCTCTAGCTTGTCTCCGAAAGAGTGTCCGGATTGGAGTAATACGATAGAAAGGATAATCGCTTCGAGAAGGCCAGACTCGACAAGTGCCTCTTGGAATATCTTGACAAGGAGCTCATCGGTCCGCGATTTGGTCCGCCACTTGGCCACGGCGAGACCTGGTCGGTTGGCGGGAATGAGCTGGGACGAACCTATCAGTCTGCGAAAGGGATGAGCGGTAGGGGGCAATGACTCACGAAGCCGCGGGAGGATCGCTGCATCCACGTGAACTGTGCATCGCCGTGCACGAGAAGACGAGACCTGGTTCACCCCAACTCAGTGTGACGACCATAAGAGAGGGGTATGAGCACGCACTCGGTATCGGGCCCAGCAAGCGGCAGCCACTCTTTGCACTTGATCTTCTTCCCACGGAAAACCATGCGCGGACTGGAACGGTCCCACTCGACGGTGGCGATCTCGGTGTTGTCCATGTGCGAGAGCAGTTTCGTGCGCTTCGAGTCGCTCAAGATGGCGTAGATGGGCCGGCCAGCTGCGTCGATCACGACGCTATTGACGATGTTCGCGCCGCTGCTCGAAAATTTGAGCTCGATGGAGGGTCGCTCGATGTGGCGGGTCGTCTCGACCAATGTTGCGCTTAAGGGAGTGAGAGGGGGCGGCATGTTGTCATAGTCGTAAGCGTGGGGGTATCCGCCCGCGGATACCTGGGTGTAGACGGCTGAAGCGGCCATACCAGAGGGGGAGGAGAGAGGGAAGAGGGGGGAATAGGGGGATTATGGTGGGAGAGCGGCTTGCGCTCGAGTGTTGAGGGGAAGAAGCTGTGGGTCCAGGATGTTTCTTTTATGTGTTGAACTTGCTACCGAGCGCTCAGTTGGCGAGTGGAGAAGGAAACAAAAGGGGAAGATGAGTGGCATTACTCTGAATGCCCATCAGGGAAACACACAAATCAATCAATTGTATCTGCTAGAGTTGCCCGATAGCACCAGCGTGTAAACTGGAGGGGTCTAAAGGGCCACAAGACGCAGATGTGAGCCGTTCTGTCGACATACTTCAACTCGGACGTTGAGCACAACCTCGCCGTCGTCGTTTGACGGTGAGGCCAGAACCTTAACCTTAGTAGGTTCGCCGGGTCCGCGGCTCTCGACACTCGGATCGGCCCGGCTCCGATTTGGTCTCATTGTTCTCCCTTTTGTTGTCTCGTTCTTCGCACTGTTATTGTCTGCATTTATTAGGGAACCCCACAGCTTCTCCTCTACTCAATGAGAGTTTTCGGCGCAAAGCTGAGGAACCAAGAGATAACGTCGTTCGAAGGGCAGCACAATAATAATCTTGGACGCTCCATTGATCCAAGGACCATCGAACCGCGCAATAACCTCTTTCGTGCACTAAGAGTGTGGTGTGTCACGGGCCTTGCGCCACTTCCTTCGCAACGGCATGGGGAGGCTTCTTGCCAGTTCTACTTTTGTGAGCTTCCAGTCGTCCTGGTTATACTCATTGGTTCCGAGCTCCAAGGTTACGCTTTGATCGGACTTCTTATCATGAGTCGCACCCAGCAGTCGTTATGACATCTAGAATGTCGAACTTTACGACGTTGCTGTCTTTACTGTGTGTCGCTCCCGAAGACGGGGCCCTCTCATAGCCATCCGTTAGGCATCTATGTTGTTGTGCAACACGGGAATGCGGTAAAAATTGAGGCTCAACACCCCGCTTGAGGTGTGCCGTACATGTCTAGCTTCGGTAGACCAACGGACTGAATCCCTCAGCCTCCCATATCGTTCAGTCGGAGTCTCACAATTACGGTCAATTCGAATGTCACTCTCTTTCCTGGGCGATGGCGGATGTCGAGATGACCGTAGACCTGACGGCTACCATCAACTATCGATTCTAACCAGTGTGCAAGCGGAGGAATCCTCAATCACTGGATGTGCGATGTGAAATACACATCACAATCGATTATCAGTTGAGGTTTTATAATGCCGGGTGCTGTTTCCTGCTATTGCGACTATCAGCGCACACCCCTCCGGGATTATACTACTAGTAGGTTGGTTTCTGTTGCTATGCTGTCTCCGGCAACACGTGAATCCGACCTGGAGTAGGTCGAGAACACACGTCGAGACGACCTGACGACAGCTGCGAGAGGGGCTGGACCACAAGCCGAAGGATGGTCCGATTTCTATCGTTAGGTGAACATATAACTGGATCTACGTCTCGACGACCCAACACCAGAGATACTCTAACTGTGAATAACCGACCTGGTCCGTGGATCTCTTTGGAGTGAAAGGCAAGCAGACCATTCTGGTGGAAATTCATGTCTGAGTCTGTTAGTATTCGTTGCAGAAAATGTTTTACGGAATCGTGTACTTCTGGTAAGACTCGGGGAGCTGAGAGTAACACGCGGCCTTTCAGGTCCTTCCTCAATGAACAAACTAAGTCCCCGCTCTGACATTTTCGCCTATAGAGTCAAAGTGTTGTTTGTCTTAATCATACGCTAACATCGCTGCCAAACTACATCGACCATCGACCGAAATACAACGCGCAACGGACAAAATGACGGAATTGACAAAAGTTCGAGAAAAAGTGTCGGGTCAGTCAGAATCTGAATCCGCCTGCGAGGCCCATGACATCCCCAGGATCAACTGCGCGCCTCAGCGCGCGCAACCTCGGCACATTCTTTCCATACATATCCTCTAGCGGCGTATCAAACAGCCCGTAGTTCGGATACACCGCTGCGTGCTCCACGTCCTGTCCATCCTTCAAGGCAGCGGCACGAAGACTGTTCGCGCTCTCACGTATCGCACGGGCCATTATCCCGTCTAAAGATGAATTCGACCACGAGAAGCTCAGAATTGAAGGGAAAGAGACCCGGGAACGATCGGGCGGGTAGGCCGACGGCGTGCCATGGGTGAAAACACCACGATCAAAAGGCTCAGCAAGTGCCGCGATAGCCACGCCCCCATCCAGGGGTGTGAGCTGCGAGCCCCATTGCTAAAAAGAAATGTAAAGCTGCCCGCTGGATGAGCACGAGAACATTCGTACCAAGACCTGATCAGCTATCGCATCGAGGAAGTTAAGCGAGTAGTTGGTCGTAGGGAATCCACAGTAGTGGCCACTGCCAGTGCTGGATGAGGGTCTCATCCGAGTCACAGTGAACAGGATACTCACCGGCCAACGGGGCTAGTAGACGGGATGGCCTGATTTTTTACAATGTCCACATACGATCTAGTGTGTATGTCTTGCTGTTGATTAGGAATGCGGAGGAAGGCGTCGAAAATCCCCGACGGAGGCTGGGGGGCATTATAGAACAGAGTGACAGCCGGGATAACCTGGGAGGCACGTACGAATCTCAGCTTCGACTCCGTGAGCAATGAGCGTTGACGAAAGGGAACAGACCTCTCCAGATGAGTAGAAGAAACCAGATTCCAGCGCAGCATTGGGATCTGTGACTTTGCTAGAGAATTGTGCGATCGCATGTTTGATCGCCCCAAGTTGGTCTGATCCAAATAAAATAATACCGCCCTGACCCATGTGAATAATATCGGAAGTGTACTTTACAAAGTCAGTCAAGGGGACTGACCCATACTTGGGCCTGCGGATGCGACTTGACCGTGAATTTTGTGACAATCCCCTGGTCATAGCTTTAGCCTTCCTATGCAAGGGACCCTGAGTAACGCACGAAGTTGTTTCCACCGCCCTGCAAGGAAAGTCAGCCAAGGGAACCAATGAAAGTCGTCGCCGCTTACCCTAAGTGCAAACCACAGATCGTGATCTTCTGCTGTTACAGTTGTCACCGTGCCGTTCGGTAGGACCAGTTCAAACGCCACAGCATTGTCGATGGCAAGTCCGTGCTCGCTGGACTTGAACGAGTAGCCTGAAATTTAAAGAATCACAATCGTTACTCCGTAGCAATAAGAGTCTTCACCTACCACCGCCGAGTGTCAGCCCACCAACTCCAACCCCAGGGTACCTTCCACCTATCACGGTCACCCCATACGGGTCCAGACGTTCATAAACGTCGCCCCATGTGAGACCGGGCCCAAGTTCGACAGTCTGAGCTTGAGTGTTGACATTGAAGGTATTGAAACGAGCGAGAGACATTTGGACGCCACGAGTGGACGAAAAGCCACGGTTTCCTATATGGCCACCACTCTTCACGCCAAATGGAGTGCGTGACTTGCCCACAATTTGCAACTATCGCCAGTGGTCAGTCACACTGGTCTACTGTGGTGTTGCACCTGCGTACGATCAGGCCGAGATCTTGAGTAGAGCCAGGTTCAACAGAGCAAGCAGACGTCTCGGAGCTCGAGAGTAACACATGTTCGTTATCAGAGGCGTATTCAGTCGTGGCTTTGCACAGGTCAGTGTGCATAAGAGTAGGCACCCATAAGTGGTGCTCACGAGGGAAAAATACTTGAGACGCGTTCGACATGGCGGACGCGATTTGATCGCACACAGATTGGATGTCAAGCTGGAAGTCATGTTGAGGACTCGGAGTGTGCCTGATTGAAACGCCAGTTGCAAGGGAACCAGAGACGAGCGAGAAGGCACTAATCGTGAAAAGAACGGAAGGCATGCTGTTCGCTGCAGTCCAGAGCGGCTATCCCAGATGCACTGATATCAATCAAAATCGAAAAAGGAAAAAGACCGGAACTTGAAAATGACTCATCCGAGTCAAACACACAGGCGACCACGTACACACTCTCTTAATTACTGGTTTCCGGTCATCGATTATCTCCAGCGAAAAATGCTTGGAAAAATGCATCCGAGTCTCAGCTCAGATTCGGCCTGAGAAAAATTACTCGTGGGACTTACTCGTGGGACCATGACAAATCCTACGGCGCCTTACCCTTCAAGTTGGCCAGACCTACAGTGCAGTGTAAAACATTTGCGCGGACTGCGTTCGGTGGCACAGCGGGGCATAGTGCCTAGTCCCTGTGCGAGAAGAGCACCCGGGCTGTCTATCCCGCATGATGCATCTGTCTGCCGGCGCCCGTCTCCGAGGATAAGGGCCAGTACAGTACGCCCAAAGGCAGGTCAGTAGCGGTTTCGGGCTTGCGAAAGCTCTCATCAGGGGGCTACCGCTACCCCGACCGCCTTCCGAGACCATTTAGAATGCCTACTAGTCTCAAGAGATCGGACTGGTTATAGGTGGGGAAAGCACGAGTGAGGAGGAAGCCCGCTGAGGGAGGCTTCCTACTCAGCCCTTATAGTCACCTGGCGCTCTCACGGGTGCTCCTGGCTGCACAATCCCCTTTCGGGGGGCTAGCTGCACTTCTTCGGCTCCATGTGGTCCCCGCGGCGAAACCAATCGCCGCGGCGGACCCTTCTGCAGGGGATTTGCCGAAGCGACAGAGACGGAATTAATTATCGGATGGATCAGGTACGGCGGCCTACAGTTCACAATCCGCCTCTGCCAGTTAATACTCACTAGCATTTTTGAAGCGCCCCCTCGGGGCCCTCTCCTTAATACTATTTATGCGTGTGATGGACTGGTTATTCAGGGGTTTCTTCCATCGAGATACCTTTCTTGAGTTCATGAGTGTTTTACCAAGTACACCGCGATCATGGTGCTGGCATGCGAAACGAACAAAAATGGGTGTTTAGGATCGACAATCCATTCAAAATTTGAAACCTCCTGCAAGACCCATCACGTCCTCTGGATCAATTGAGTGCCGCCGCAGCGCGCGCAACCTCAGCACATTTTTACCATACATATCTTCTAGAGGCGTATCGAACAACGCATAGTTCGGGTACACTGCCGCGTGCTCTACGTCCTATCCATCCACCAGGGCCACCCAAGACTGTCCGCACTCTCACGTATCGCACGGGCTATTCTCTCGTCTAAAGATGAATTCAACCACGAGAAGCTCAGGAACGAAGGGAATAAGACCCAGGAACGATAGGGAGGGTAGGCGGACGGCGCCATGGGTGAACACACTACGATCGAGAGGTTCGGCATCAGCCACGATGGCCACGTTCGGGTCTAGGTGTGCGAGCCGCGAGCCCTAGTGCTAAAAACCATGCAAGCCCGCCGCCCGGTGTATGAAGTTGAGAATATTCGCACCAAGACTTGATCAGTTATCACATTGAGGAAGGTAAGGAGTAGTGGGCACTGTGAGTACTACACCCCCAAACAAGAGAAGTGTACCGAGGTTAACCGCGACAGTTTTAGCCTTATGCCATTACAAATGTATAAGGGGTACCGTGATCTGGAATAAAGTTGGATTAATTCGGCAGTGACTCTGCGTGACATCGGGTTGAGCAGCCGGACGAACCAAATGTTGTTCCGAACATTGGTCGTTCTCTGCCGTCGGGTGGTGGCAACGTAGTGCCTATCCAATTGGTAGTCCCATCCTGAGGTTGCACTGGATCACGTCCTCAGGAAAGCTCACTGAGTGTCCCCTGTTTGTCCGCCCTGCCAATCCCCGTCCCAATCAAGATCTATCCTTTCATGTAATAATAAACGCCCCCCCCCATTGAACTCTGTTTGGTCAACAAACAACCTTAGCGTGAGATCGCCACATAACGTGTTCAACACTGCCAATGTCCTCCCCATTGAACCAGACCCCTTCGTCGGATGAGGCACCAGGAGATTGTGCGTGGTCTCCATACAAAGCTCTTTATCGATCTATTGACCTCCTCCCTTGCTTGCTTCCCTGGCACACAGGTTGGCAGTCTGTCAGCGCAAATCAGTGGACCTGCATAGTTTGCAGAGACAGTGTCCCGCACTACCGTCGCCATTTGGTTCGACACCTCAATAGTAGACGCCACAAGCAGACAGTCGCACATAACACCCTGCCCTTATCCTTACACGATGAAAGGGAACGCGCTTCAATATCCACCATACGTTTATCCGATGTTATCGACGCATCGATTAACACACCACCAATTGCCAATGACATTCCCATGGAGGTAAGTTTTGGCCTCCACTTGTGCGATCATCTGTTGATGGTCTTCACAGGATGAAGGGCTTGGGTCCTTCTCAGTTCAGGGCTGGAGCGCTGTTGGGTCACCCGATGTTGACGAGCTTGTGGATGAATCAGGCTATGACCCGGATGAAGAGGATATAGAGCCCAGTTGGTACAAAACTATTATTTAGCTAACGTGTCAACGGATCTCACGGGGATGATAATGGATCTCATAGGGATTTAATGTACGACGATCCGACACAAGACGCAACACATGAAGACTCAATGCATGAAGACTCGTCGTACTCGACGCGTGCACCAGTAGATCACTCAGACGAGTGGTATCCTTGGCACTCCAGAGCAGTAAGTTGCACTTGTACATTCACGCTTACGGTCATCAAATCACCTCGCTACACAGGCAACCACGCTCGATATCGTCGCGAATATCCCACGCTCATCATTTTCGACACAACAGATCAACACGATGTTCTGGTTCTTGAAGGCAAATGGGGTGTCTCGGGTCCCATACGTGGGGACATTGCGTAGTCAAAATGCCGCACTACACAATATGTGTGGCATTCGCACCCTTGAATACGACGGAGTATTTGGCCATAAATATTTTGTAAACTCGCTTGCAGACATCATATGTCAGGTAACGTTTTTTTCTACTCCTGTGTGCGGTATTCAGTATGTTTGGTTAGGAAATGGCCAATCCATGTGTTCGTCCTTATCTCCATTTCTACCCCGAAGACGCCGGCAAGACAGTAAATGAATATTGGCATGCAACACACTGGCACGAGGTGGCAGACTCGTCTCTTGTCACGCCTATGGCAGTGATCAACAACACCCATTTCTTTGTCTACGAGCCAGCTGTCCTCACCAATGGCTGTGTTGTCATGCCGTACCGTTGGTTCCTGCATGGTAGGTCCATCGCCGCACGTGCCTGGCCACTTCGTGCTGTCAAGCGTGGCAACGATACAGGCTGGATCGTTGAAGAGTTCAAGACGGTTATTGTCCCCCAAGGTGAATTTCTCATCTCGTTTGGGTCTTGGGGAGCGGGCCAGCTGCACCGCCCCTTGCCCAGCGCAAAGTGTATTTTCGGTATGTGTTACGATCACCCGGATCGTTCCACTAGGGCGCAAGAGTAAGCCGGTCCGGCGAAGTTCCCAGTGCTTACTAATCACAGAGTCGGACTTGACTAGAGGACCTTTCACTCCAATAACAAGCTTTGTGGGCTATATTATGAGGAGACTCAGATGCCAGAATACAATCTAAACTACCTGTCTTTTATACCTTACAATACTATGATTTTCTGTACTATTTTCTAGGGGACGCGCGTATGCCAGCAGAGTAAGTCTGCTGTCGCTGCTGAGCTGGCAGCCCTTTGCCCTGTGAGTCAATCCGAGTCATACATCCGAGAATAGATCCACTGCTGGCATTGCTGCGCAGTCACGTGGTCTGTGAGTCCGGACCGAGCGTGAAACCGAGAAACCGAGACTGAAACTAAAACTGGAAACTTGTTCGTGGGAAATGTCACGTGATCGCGACAGTATGTTTTTGCTTGTCACGTCAATTTTGTCTCACTCTGAAACTGCTCAAGGTTCCGTGTTGGAACCAAATGGCAATGTTTTCCAGTGGACAAAGACCAACCCCGAAGTTGGAAATCGATGGCGTGTGCTTGCTGGTGGGGCACGTGTATATTCATTCCCTATTTGGCTTTACTGTGATGACGTTTCCGGAAACCAATCGAAGAGATGGAACAAGCACTACTCGTTCTTATTCTCAGCAGCGGGCCTACCCCGTATGCTCTTTCAGCACGAGTATAATGTTCATTTTCTTTGTACCTCGAACCTTGCTCCTCCACTCGAGATGTTAGATGGTATTGTCAGTCAACTCGAGTATGTCTTCATTTTGCTACGCTATCAGACCATCGCCTAATGATCCCAGGGCAGCATGGAACACTGGGGTATGGGCCTGGGACTGTGTTCATGAGGATCACGTCCTTGTGATACCCTTTGTTGCTGCCCTACTTGGCGACAACCCGATGCAAAGCGAATTTGCGTGCCATGTTGGTCCAGGAGGCAAGATGCTTTGTCGTGTTTGTCAAGTCAAGGGCTTGGATGTCTCTACTAACGATACGCAAGCACAAATGGCACCGGCATCTATTCATGATGCGGATGGAGGTCGTACCACCCCTGATTCGATTGGCACCAGCGATGGTGACTCTTCCGCCGATGGTGCCTATGCGCCCGCAAATAGACGGAGGAGAAAACTTGAGTCCATGCAAGAAATGGTTGAACGTGTAACTCGATTTGTTCATGTATGTAACACTCCGAATGTCTGTGCCCAATTAACTTTCATTCAGATTGGATCCCCTCGGACGAGAGATAATACTCTCCAAGAGCTTCACGCTATTATCGCAGACGCGGGCTCAGTTGGCAAGATATCTAAAATCAGAGCTCACAAGACGTCTACTGGCATCAAGGATACGTTCTTGGAGACGTTTCTCGAACAGATGCACCACTCGTACAAGGATATAAGTAACAAGCGTGAGAAGCAGGTTGCCCTCGATAACTTCAGAACGACACTGCCAGCAAACGTGAATATGCTGAGCCCCGTATGGCGGATTCGAGGTATGTTCTCATCAGTATCTGTGTTGTGCATATCAAATGTGAACACGCCAGGTCTTGATCCTCATGCGGACACCCCAGTCGAAATCCTACACACAGTTCTCCTCGGGTTCGTTAAGTACTTCTGGCGTGACGTGGTACACCACCAGCTTGGCAGTAATCCCCGGGAGAAGGAGGTACTCAAGACACGCTTGAACTCGCTCGATATTTCTGGTCTTCAGCTCGGGCAACAACTTTCTGGGCGTACGCTTGTACAGTACGCTGGCTCTCTTACTGGTCGGGACTTCCGCATAATCGCTCAGGTTGCTCCTTATGTGTTGTACGACTTGGTGCCTACAGCGTGCTTCGATGCATGGGTCTCGCTAAGTAACTTGGTCCCCCTTATCTGGCAACCTTCAATTGCAGATATCGACAAATATATCGTGCGTCCTACAGACACTCAGTGTCCTCTGTGTCTCACAAATATTGATTTTCAGGCCCGTCTTGAGGACGCAATCACAGAATTTCTCTTTCGCGTTATCTGCTGGACCCCCCGCTGGTTCAATAAACCAAAATTCCACTTTATTCTTCACCTCCCTTCCCACATTCGACGCTTTGGGCCTGCGGTTCTCTTCGCCACAGAGACTTTTGAGTCTTATAACGCCATTATTCGGAGCAAGAGCGTGCATTCAAATCGCCGTGCACCCTCTCGGGACATCGCTATCATGTTTGCGCACTACAATCGAGTCCGGCATCTCCTCAGCGGTGGGCCCCATTTATTCCGCAATAATGAGAAATCTCGGAAGTACCTGGAGGCTTTCGGCTCAGCACATTCAAACCTTGGCAACGCGGGCACAGCATTATTCGTCGGGGCTGGCATCTGGCGGCGGATCACCTCTGTGGCACTACAAATGCTACTCAATCAGCACTCGCCTGCACCTAGCTACACAGGGCCTTCTGTCATTGTAAATTCACGTTTTGGTAAGTCTAATGCTTTTCTTGAGTGAACAGACGTCTGACAGTTATGGAGGCACCTCTGTCCTCGACAAACAAGCTCCGCGTCCATATGGCCATACAATCATGGCCCACCATTTCCCCACATTTCCACCTTCACTTTCATTTTCACCATCACCGTCTTCGGCTTACTTTGCGGCCACATCCATGACATTGCTAAATGGCGACGTTTGTCGCCTAGGTGATTGGGTATTGTTTTCTCTGTTTGCGGGCAGTACGAGGCCACCTGCCTTGGGACGTGTCCATGAAATTGTCGTCTCCTCAGATGTGACCGGAACACCACGATATCCGAAGCCAGATGCCATCCTACTGCAACAAGCAGACGTTGCTGGATGTGTTGGGCCTTACCGAGTGCCAGGGATCACTGTCAGCGACAACTGGGCAGCGGTGGACATTGTGGTCAGTGACCTTTTATTGGATATCGACACATTCTGACTTTCGTACAGCATATCTTATGCAGCGCAAACATCCAGCATCAATGCCACAGACACCACTGTGTCGCATCGGGATCGGAGGTCATTTACCAAGAACGGCAGGCAACCAATCAAACACGGGCAGTCGTTGTGCACACCATTCCAGAAGATTTGTTACTGAATACCACCCGGATGCATGACGCAGCACACTTCAATCAGTACCGCTTCCCCAATGATGTTGCGTTGCTTGACTTTAACTCAGCGATCATGAACGGTGCACGGCAAGAGGTTGATTCACGTAAGCGAACCAATCCAAGTGGGAGCAGTTTACTGGGAAGAGGACGAGGTACCAGCAGAGGGAGGGGTGGTTCATCAAGCCGATCTGTATCTGTACTTCCATGACCCACTGTCGTTTGCACTGTGGCCCTAAGCCTCGAATCTCTACAGTTTTTGCCGTTTCTGAGTCATTGGCCACCATGTGCATGCACCTTTATCGCGTTGCCAATCGATAATTTATCTGAGGGTCCGACAAGGGCGGCGCTGCTCAGGCGAGGAATAAAAAAAGTCCGCTCCGCTCCTCACGGCCTCACGTCTTGAATAAAACCAGACCTGACCTGTCAGTTGCCAGCGAACAACGTAGTCATCAATGAGCACGTTCTTCCCCTCCACTCCTTCCACGGCGTCTCTCAACAGGGAACATTCTGCCTCTTCCCTGAACCATTTTCAAAACACTCAAGCATCCCAAAGCCTGAGGACCCCAACCCGTGGTATTCGTACGGACTCGTCTCTCACCACACCGAGCAGAAGTTCAAGTTGTGAGTACTGTGCCATGCTTCATCGAACCAGTACAGTAACTTGAACCAATACTCCATCACGCTTCTAGATCCTATGCCACCTCCTGCCCAGCCACGGCCTCAGGCATTAACCTCCCCGCTCAACCTTTCGGGGCAGTCGTGTAACGTCTACCACGGACGTCTGCCTGACTTAGGCTTGCTGGTGTGTGGCGAATCTGGTGAGAGGGTAAAAGAGGCGATTGACTCTGCTCTGAGGGTAGAACTGAGGGTGCGGGAATAACTCTCCTGCTAGTCCTCGGTATGCGTGGAGATCGTCTCCTTGCTGTATGCCGATGGGAAGAGTGTCGGTGGTTTCGAGTTCGTCCCAAGTGTGGTGATCGATGATATAGAAAGTGCAGTATGGGGACGCCACGCGTTCGTTGAGGTAGAAGTAGACTTGATGACAGATAGCGTCGAGAGGATAATCCACTGCCCACGAAGGGAACGTCGGGATAAGTCACAGGGGACCCCTTGGTCTCGGGGGTATGCTGGACGACTCACTTAAAGGGGGAGATCCCTATAGAGCGAAGAAATGCTGGTGGTATTGGAAGAAGACCAAGATGCCGTTCTTGGTCTTCGCAGCTCTCTACTTATACAGTTACGCGTGGGCTTTCAAGTGCCGCTCCGATCCGTGCTAGCCAATAGCGTAAGTACCGTGAACCCTAGTACCGCTATCCTAGTATGAGTCACATTCCGAGTCATGATCCGATCCGTTATCGTACACAATCACATGCGCCGGCTCTTACCCGGCTGACTGATCACAAGTCCATGACGATATACTGCTGACGCGGTGCCATACCCTTGACGTCAGTGTCCACTTCCGGGCCGAACGTAACATCACCCCCTTTTCAGGATCGGGCCCCAGACCGACCACGCTCCAAGACTTCCCTTATGGTGGCTATCCTCTGCCCTTCCTCTGCTCCGGGACGGTAAGAGTCCCTCTCGTCCTCGATACGCTTGATGGCGTTCGCACGCTCGAGGCGCAGCACGCACTGTCGTCGGGTGATGCCGATCCTCTCGAGTTCCTCTACCTTCTTGCGCAACTCCTCCTCTTTGGCTGCGTACCCCGCCTGAAGGCATCGGTAGCGGTGTATCTCCGCCGTGACCGAGAGGTCCTTCATGCCCAGGAGGGCGGCGTCCACGGACTCGCGATAGCTGCTGTCCTGATCTAAGAAGATCAGGTCGTCGTCGGTGTAGGGTGAGGGGCTTGGATGGTCGTAGTCGGGCGCGGCATGTACGGACTTTCCGTACTGCTGGTCGCTGCCCTGTCGGTAGGCGAGGACGAAGGGGTCCGCCGTAAAGACGAGCTGCGTATACCGAGCTGGGTGCAGCCGGCCCTGAGCGTCGCGGATCTGGAAGGGAATGTAGTGTACTCCCCTGTTGTGCTGGTATCCGTGGGGTGGCGGAGTCTCCACCCGAGATCGGGAAACCGGACTGTGTTCCTCCGCCTGATATCGGCGGAGCGCGGGTCGAGAATCCTTCGGAGCACGCATTGGTCTCCCGTCGGTGTTGCATACCGGCGGGGTTTCGTCGTGAGTAATGGTGAGGTGAGTCCCATACGTGATATGGCGGTTGAGCGGGCAATGCTCCTCCGACAGGTACCGGTCGTACTCTCGATCTTCCGGTACCGTAGTTTGGTCTTGACGGGACGGAGGTCTCGTCGGGACGTAACCTTGCGACGAAGGGGGCCGTGAATGTACGGCTGTAGGGCTTGGCGAAGGAAGAAGGGATGGTGCGGGGGAAGAGTGACGACTTCCTGCTGGTTGAAGGGGCTGGGGAACCGACACGGGTGATAGTGCTGGGGCGTTCTGTACGATGAGGGTCGGTTGTACTGAGATGGGGAGCAGGTCGTCGAGGACATAGTGTACTTGGACTGGAGACTGGGACATGAGTGTGAGGGATAGGAGAGGTAAGGAGATGGGGACGTCTCTTGGGTTTTTCCCGTGCTTATATGCACTTCTCTGGCGGGGTTTGAACGTTTGAAACTCCCTTATCGCTTCATCAGCGAATACGTCATCCTTCGAGACCCATTGATTATCGGAGTCTGGGTATCCGCGCCACTTCACCAAGTATTGCAATTTCCTGGTTCTGCCGAACCGCCGAGAGTCTAGAATCTTCTCGACCTCGTATTCTTCTTCTCCTCCTACCAGATCTGGTGGTGGGCGCTGATAGTTAGGTCCGTGTGTGGGAGTTTCTTTGTACGGTGTCAGGAGATCTATATGAAACACGGGGTGGATGCTCCACTGTGTGGGAAGTTCTAGGCGGTAATTGACTGCGGACATCACCTGGGTGACCTTAAACGGGCCATGTCTTCTGGGCGCAAGCTTGGTGGTTGGTTGGTTGGTACGTAGGTGGCGTCCTTCTAGCCATACTAGGTCCCCAATTTGGTACTTGGGCGTATCTTTGTGTTTGATCCACCCCTGCTGCGCTTTGATCATCAGTTCCTGGGCGCGCGTTCTAGCCTCTCTGAACTGTTTCAGGCGTAGTGCCACTTGTGGGATTGGTGATGGGCGGTCCGTCCAATCGGCTCGTGGGTTATACCCCATGAGGAGGTTGAAGGGGGATTCCTTTGTCGCTTCGTTAGGCCAGTTGTTGTGTGTGAATTCGGCCATAGGTAAGTACTTGGTCCAGTCGTCCTGTCGTTCGTTTACCCAGAATCTGAGGTATTGCTCCAACCATTGGTTGGTACGTTCTGATTGTCCGTCTGTGCGAGGGTGGTACGCCGTGGATATGTTTTGCTCTATTCCCAGTATCTTGCATAGTTCTCTTACGAACTTGGAGGCGAATCGGGGGTCTCGGTCACTGATAATGCGCGACGGTAGTCCGAATCTGGTGAATACGTGGGTTACGTACAGGGCTGCGGTCCCTTCTGCCGTGATTTCTTCCAAACATGGGATGAATATGGCCGCTTTGGAGCAGTCGTGATCTGTGACCGTCAGTATCGAGTCGCATCCGTCCGATTGTGGCAGTTTGGTGATGAAGTCGAGCGCTATGGTTTGAAATGGGGTTGCTTCTGGTTTTGGGAATATCGGTTGTAGAGGGGCCTCGCGTAGGTCGGTTGTTAACTTTGATTCTCTGGCAGTCGGCGCATCCTTTGACGTAGTCTTGGGTTTCTTGGCGTAGGCCCGGCCACCAGTAGTATCGTTCCACCATTTTGATCGTTCGGTTGATTCCCGGATGTCCGTGTACCGGTGGGTCATGATGTACTTGGATAATGCGCCGTCGCTCGTGTAGGTCTCCCTGTTACCACGCGTCTTCCGTCTTTGTACCACGTTCCCTCGATCCTTTTGAGCTTGTGTGGGTCTACCCATCGTTTGATCGTTTGTTCTTCCTGGGTGTAGACTGGGCATGTCGTTTCCATCTCCAGGACGTCGATCGTTGGTTTTGTACGCGTGGGGTTTTCCGTGGTGTCGATGATGTTTGCTCGGACGAAGATGTGGTCTGGTAGTACCGTGACGTGTTCGTTGTCATTCTCTCCCTGGTCGTAGTCCGGTCGTCGTGATAGCGCGTCTGCTCGGCCGTTTGCTGTGCCTTTAATGTGGTGAATTTCGACGTCGTATTCTGACAGTTCCTAGTACTTCCCTTGCCACTCGTCTACTGATCTTTTGCGGGGATCTCCAGTATAGCAGGTTCATGTGGTCGGAGAAGACCTTGATCTTGTGTGGTGATCCTGCGAGGTATTGTCGCCAGTTGCGTAGGGCTTTCACAATTGCGAGGAGTTCTAGGTCGTAGATGTCGTAGTTTCTCTCAGGCTGCGTTTAGGGTGTTCGAGTAGAATGCGATGGGGTGCCGTTTGTTGTCCGCGTCTCGTTGGAGGAGTACTGCTCCCACTGCGTATCCTGATGCGTCTACCTCCATTTCGAACTGTTTGTCTAGTTCTGGGTGTTTGAGTACTGGTTCGCTTGTTACCAGGCTCTTGAGTTTGTCAAACGCTTGTTGTTGTTCTGTTCCCCATTGCCATTCCGTGTCTTTTCGAGTTAGTTTGTTGAGGGGTCGTGCGTGTGTGGCAAAATTTCTGATGAAGGCGCGGTAAAAGTTACAGAATCCGAGGAAGGATCGTACTTGCTTTACGGTTTTTGGGGTTGGCCATTCTTTGATGCCTGAAATTTTGACGGGGTCCATGCGGATCACCCCCTTTTCAATGATTACCCCCAGGTAATCGAGGGAAGAAGAGTGGAAGGTGCATTTTCTCTGGCTTCAGGTATAGGTCGTGTTGTTCAAGTAGGTCCAATATGTCGTGTACCGCTTCGGTGTGTGCTTGCTCCGTTGAGGCTGTTGCGACTCCAATGTCGTCCATGTATACTCGGATTATTGTTCCTTTTGTTTCGTGGTAGTCGATGAGGGGTTTGAATATGTGGTTCATCATTGTTTGGAACGTGGATGGGGAGTTGGTCATTCCGAAGTACATCACCAGTGGTTCGAAGAATCCGTGTTTGGTTTTGAATGCCGCTTTCTCCTGGTCTCCGTCCTTGATTAAGATGTTGTTATACCCCCATCGTACGTCGAATTTGGAGAATATCCATCCGCCGCTTAGGTCTGCGATCAGCTCTGGTATTAGCGGGAGTGGGTATTGGTTGCGTATGGTCCATTTGTTCAAGGTTCGATAGTCCTGTACCGGGCGTAGTTTTCCGTCCTTCTTTTTGACAAAAAAGAAAGGTGATGCGTACGGAGATTTGGAGGGTCGTATGTATCCTTTAGCCAGTTGTTCGTCCAGAAATTCTTTCAGTGCTTTGTCTTCCGCCTGGTTTACCGGGTATATTTTGCAATCGATGGTGTCCGGTGCGTCAGGTTTGAGTTCGATGGCGTGGTCCCATGGTCGGGAAGGGGGGAATCTGTGGGATTCTTCCTCGCTGAATACTTTTGCGTGTCTTTGGTATTCCGCTGGTATCTCCTTCTTTTCCGTGTATTGTTGTGCCGATATTGCCATTTCTGTTGCCGTAGTTCGGAGGTGTATGGGGAGTGACTCTTCTTCCAGTTCTTGGTATATCTGTTGGTTAGTGTTGTCCGTGTACTGGGTAATAAGTCGTCGTATTTCGGTTAGGTTATTGCGTCGGGGGTTTGTCGTTCGTAGTATGATGGGGTATTGTTTGGTGTCCAGAGTGGCCGTTGCCCATTGAATCCTTGGTTGGAACATGGCTAGCCAAGGATACCCGAGTATGAGGTCTTCCCCTCCTACGTTGGTTACCAGGAACCTAATATCCTTTCGTTTCCCGTCAGTCTGGATGTTTAGGTCTATGTAGTGGGTAATTTTCCCCCCTTTGTTGTGTGTCCCATCTATATTCCAGATGTTTCGGGGGCGTTCTAGTTCTTTGGTTCCTAGACGCATTCTTTTGATGAAGTCCGGGTGTATGAAATTGTCTGTTGCCCCGGAGTCGACTAGTGCTTTCTTTTCGGCCATGAAGTAACTCGTGCGGATCGAAACTGGAACATGCATAGATCGATAGCGCGTTATGAACGACGAGTTACAATTGACTGCCCTCACCCAGGCCGTTGGGTTCAGGCGTCCTGAAAATCCGGATTCCCTGCCATATTTCTGGCGAACATTTCTCTCCCTTCTTCCTCTAGGTTTGCGATCCTGCCCATTATGTCCTCTACCCGTTGCTGGGAGGTGGTGCCGCTGTTTGCTTGTGCGGGCTCGTCGAGGTTAATGAGTGGTTCCCCTGCGACGCTCTGTGGAGCGGAGGGTACTTCCTCGATGTAGGCGGTTCTTCCTTGGAGTGTTCCGCGGTTGCGCGGTTGGCGTGGCTGTGTACATTCCCGTGAGAAGTGACCTTTCTGGTTGCAGTTATAGCAGGTGACGTCCCTGCTGTTGAATATTCCTCGTCCTCCACGTCCTCTGCTCAGGAACCCTCCTCGGGGTGCAAACGGTGGTCGTCCTTGAGTGTAGTCTCTCCACTCTTGGGGGTTGTTCGGGTTTGCTTCTTCCGATCCCGCGACTCTGGCGCGGATTCTTCCTGGGGTAGTGTCCATTGCGTCTGGGTGGCTGCGGTATTGCTGCCATCCTTGCTGCCTTGTGGGAGGTTGGAAGCGCGCTGGTTGTCCTTGTTTGGGGCGTGCATTGATTTGCGGTTGTCTCCCAAACCCATCCGTTCTGGCCTTCATGTGGATGTAGCGCTTTTGTTGCTCGATGGCTGCGACTTTCCATTGTTGGTAGGTATGAGGGCTGTGGAACTGGTATGCATTTCGGTAGAGGTCCATCGGTAGTCCTCTGGTGAATTTGTCCAGAACCAGGGGTTCGTCTAGACGGTAGTCAGCCTGTCGGACTAGTTTCTCGAATTTAGTGACGTAGCCGTCTATGTCGGTTCCCGTCATTCTGAACCCTTTGTCTAGTTCCAGTCGGGCCCTTTCTTGTTCCATGTTGTCGCGGAATTGTCGTTTGAAGGCGAGCTCTACTCCCGCCCATAGCCAGGTGTCGTATCGGTCGATGTGATTGTCGAGCCATTTCTGGGTTTCCGTGGTCCATTCGTCGACCAGTGGTCCCTGGATGTAAGTAAGGAACATCATCGCTTTGACGTAGGGGATCTGCAGGCTTCGATTTGCGAAGTTGACTCCCACGTATCGTTTCCACTGGGTAAGAAACGCTTCTGCTTTGTCGCGGTCTCCTGTGAACACCATTGGTTCTTTCCCTATGAATTTGTCAGTGGTCGCGTTGTTGGGAATTGCGGTAGTGTTGATGGGTTGTCCTCCGTCGTCTCCTCCCCCTCCTCCATGGTCTTCGTCTCCCGGGTCTCCTCCCGGAGGTCCTTGTCTTTCTGGTTCTTTGAATAGTGCCGTTCTGGCATGGGTTTCTTGGGTGACTGTCTGAGACATGTTGGTAGGGATGGACTTAGCGATTTCCTCTAGGGTAGTTTCTTCTGTCTCGTCTTTGATGATCCGAATTTCTTCGGGGTTGCTTGCAAGTGAGGGAGACGGTGCTGGGGTCTTAGGTGTGGGGGATCGGGCTGGTTCTTCTTCTTGTCCGTCGATAATACCCCACTGGTCTCTGGTTACTACGTTGTTGACTGTGATGTCGAGGTTGAGGCTGGAGGTTGCGGGTCGTGTTATTTGGTATTTGTTGTGGAGGTCGTCCCACTTAATTTCAGTCCAACAAGTGTTTTCGAAGTTGAACTCTACGGGTATGATCTGTTGCTGGTTCTGTCGGTTATAGTAATAGGTCACGTAGCCTGGGTCTTCCGCGTCGTCTTTCCAAAACGCGGATTGTAGATATCTTTTAGGTACGTTTCGTTCTCCTCTCCTGTCGATGTGGTAGGGCCTGAAGGGTACCCAGTAGTCTTTGGTTGTCTGGAGATTGGCCACGGTGGATCTTGGTCTTAATGTAACGTCTACCACGGACGTCTGCCTGACTTAGGCTTGCTGGTGTGTGGCGAATCTGGTGAGAGGGTAAAAGAGGCGATTGACTCTGCTCTGAGGGTAGAACTGAGGGTGCGGGAATAACTCTCCTGCTAGTCCTCGGTATGCGTGGAGATCGTCTCCTTGCTGTATGCCGATGGGAAGAGTGTCGGTGGTTTCGAGTTCGTCCCAAGTGTGGTGATCGATGATATAGAAAGTGCAGTATGGGGACGCCACGCGTTCGTTGAGGTAGAAGTAGACTTGATGACAGATAGCGTCGAGAGGATAATCCACTGCCCACGAAGGGAACGTCGGGATAAGTCACAGGGGACCCCTTGGTCTCGGGGGTATGCTGGACGACTCACTTAAAGGGGGAGATCCCTATAGAGCGAAGAAATGCTGGTGGTATTGGAAGAAGACCAAGATGCCGTTCTTGGTCTTCGCAGCTCTCTACTTATACAGTTACGCGTGGGCTTTCAAGCGCCGCTCCGATCCGTGCTAGCCAATAGCGTAAGTACCGTGAACCCTAGTACCGCTATCCTAGTATGAGTCACATTCCGAGTCATGATCCGATCCGTTATCGTACACAATCACATGCGCCGGCTCTTACCCGGCTGACTGATCACAAGTCCATGACGATATACTGCTGACGCGGTGCCATACCCTTGACGTCAGTGTCCACTTCCGGGCCGAACGTAACAAGTCGGGTTATGACTCGGAGCAGCCAGGCTATGGGCCCACAGACTACCAAGACATTGACACTGGTTTGGGAGGTCACAACGGAGGTGATCCCCCAATTAGTACTGCCTTCATCGAGGCTGTTGCCCAGTCCATGGGGTTTTCGGCGACAGATGAAGACTATAGAAATAGCCTTCACTCCATTCCAAAGGTATGTCGTCCTCAAAAGTGTGTTAACCTGTTCACCAACAAGCAACCAGATAGCGCCAGGAATGGCGAAGGGACATATGCAGCTCTCTGTTTACCAGACTGGACTCATGTATGCGATACTCAAAGAGTGTCGTGCCATCTCCGAAGCCTGCCGTTCTGATCGTGCGATTATGTCCGATGTCCACGCTCGCCTTGAGGAGACATTCACGTTCACACCGGAACAGAAGGTATTTCTTTATTTTATATTCTATCAATCCGCTGACTAGCATCTAAGGTGAATATCCGTCTTGTTTCTGGGGAGTTGCTTCTCGATCCCAACCGGGTGCGTTATACCCAAATGAGCGTTGACGTTGAGGTAAGCCTTTTGGATCAAAGCGCATGGACAACCTCACGTTTCGCTGACTTCATGTCTAGATCAGGATCCGTGAGAGGCAAAGGGACCTTCGCTTCTTCCATATATTTGGCAACTTGGCTCGTCAACGACTTCTCGGGACCACCATCCGGCGCACTTGCTCAAGCTTGCGAAATGCATACCGGGAGATAGTAAGCGGCATGGTCTATATTTCGTACAATTACTGACTTAGTTCACAGCTGCGTGATAGTATCTTCGGTGACAATACTTTAACACTCGACGACCTTGTCATCAACCTCACCAATCGGTTCCCCTCATCTTTGCCCTGCCAAGTGCTACTTGGGCGTCCTTTCATTGTTCACGTCGCTTTGTTGGTGCGTACCCCATCCATTGAAACTACCACTGTCTATTGACCCATTTGTATCTACAGCGCCGATTCGCTATGGAGAACCCACTTGTTTTAGACCGAGCGGGTGAAGATGAATGTCAAGAAGATGACAAGGAGACCCCGAACACAAGCCGAAGCGGAAGCGCTCAACCAGATGGTGTAGATGAGGACATTTCACGACCATCCAGTGCCATGTCGGGCACCACATCCCAACGCAATGGCAAGAAGCGCAAGCGCACTGGCAACTCACTGCCTCATCTCAAGGGGAACGACTTCTGGTCGATGGTCGAGAAGTGGTTTGCTTCTCGCATGCAGCAAAACCGGCTCGGAACATCGTGGTCTTCACCTGGATGGACAAAGTAAGCTTCCTTAATGTCAATTCCTTTTCTATTGCTGACGCAAAGGGTTATTATGACAGGTACATCGAAGAGACACTCCAACGAGACCGTGAGAGGTTCAAGCCAACCCCTATCCTGAATCCATTCCTCGCCGATTTCGATGAAGTAGCAGGGGGCACTGGTGATGACAATGGAGTCGCACAACCATCCACTGGCAGTGCAATTGGGTCTATGCAGGGAATTGTCGGGATCCTTTAATTAGTCTAGTGTCTCGACTCAACAATGTTTTATTTTGAAAAATGTCAATATCACTCGATTCATTACATTATTTTGTGCGAAAAAAATCTTTTGGGCCGCTGGTAAACAGAAAGCGTTCCTCAGGTTGATTTAGCAGTCGCATGGGGATACCCCAGTCCCAGGGTGAAACGTGTCACCGTGTCTGGGGGGGGGGGCCAGCAACTCATAGGGATGTGCACAGTGAATATTAAGGCCATTTGGTGCCTCATCCTGTGTGCGTCTCGTGCCACCACTAGGGTGAAACATGTCTCTGTGTCTGGGGAGGGGGGCAACAATTCATAGGGACGTGCATGGTGAATATCGAGGCCATTCGGTGCCTCATCCTGTGTGCATCTCATGCCGCCACTAGTGAATGGCACGGGTTACCCGCGGGTTTTTCGTATTTTTGAGTTGATGAGGTTGTAGCCCTGAATTTTCTGTTTTTTTTAAGCCCAAAACCACCCAGATCGGTGAAGGAATGGCTTTTCTACAGATTTACCAAGTTTGGTGGCACAGTATCAAAAACTGATGCCTCCTAAGGCATTTTGTTATGGTGTGTCACGAAAAAACCCGTGACCCGGAATGTCACGGGTTTTTTCGTGATACACCATAACAAAACACTTCCTGACACATCGATTTTTGGTATCTTGCCACCAAACTTGGTAAATCTGTAGAAAAGCCATTCCTTCACCGATCTGGGTGGTTTTGGGCTTAAAAAAACAGAAAATTCAGGGCTACAACCTCATCAACTCAAAAATACGAAAAACCCGCGGGTAACCCGTGCCATTCACTAGCCGCCACTGGGTTCTCATGTGGACATTATTCACGCACGCCGAAATGTGACCCTTGAGATCCAGTCCCTGTACATCGGGGACTGAAGTGCAATAGCCGGTGGCAATGGCCCCTTAGTGGTCGAGTAGAGACCCTATCCCGTCCAGAGGATGGACACCAGTTGAACCCCAGGATACTTTGGATATCATTTACTGGTCGCTTGACAGCACTGCCGATGATCCGCTGCATCCAAACGTCAATATTTTTTGTGTGCCGCTCCGTCCCACGTTCAGTGGTTCCCGGGTAAATCTTAGTACCATATTTAAGACAGGGGGCCACCCATAAAGGGAATGGACGCGGCATTCAACTAATTTTATTATCACAAAATACTACGTGAAACTGACAATTTTAGACTTGTTTCCAGTTTCAGTGCAGCCACCGTTGAGTCACCGTCAGCTTAACCTCAGGACACCTCATTTGTCTGGGGGTGTAGTTAAGGATAGGCTACCCAGCGGAGGTCAACAGGGCCAGTAATTCGGGAGGGATGAATCTTGTTGACAAGACCCGCATACGATCTGGTGTGTGTGTGTTGCTGTTGATTAGGAATGCGGAGGAAGGCATCAAAAATCTCCGAGGGAGGTTGGGGGGCATTGTGGAATAGAATCACACCCGAGAAACACGTGATGCCTCCCCAGAAGTGTAGAGGAAAGCAGAAACCGGTGTAGCATTTGTATCCGTAACTTGGCTGAATTTTGTGATCGTCGCCCCCAGTTCAAGTTGGTCCGACCCATACACAATATTACCCCCCTGGACCCATGCAAATGATGTCAGAAGGGTACTTTTACAAACTCTGCCAAGGGGACTGACCCACACTTGGCCCTGCAGATGCAACTTGACCGTAAATTTCCGAGTCGTCACAACCCCCTGAAGTTTCAGCCTGTAAGGAGAGAGACCTGGTCACCCCGAGCGACCCACAAAATTATTTCCGCCACTCTGCAAGTTACTTCAACTAAGGATACCAATTCGAGGTGCTGCCTCTGCTTACCCTGAGTGCAAACCACAGATCGTGGTTGTCTGCTGTTAATGTTGTGACTGCCATTATAGCATCGTAATTCCTACCATGTAGTGAGAATCGGTGATCACCCACCGCCGCCGAGTGTCAGCCAACCAACCCCAACTCCTGGAAGAATTAGTTGAGGGGTGTACCTACTTGACACTGCGGGAACAGGGAGGAGGGAGAGGGCACTGAATGTGAAAAGAACGGAAACTGAAGCATGTTCACCAGTCACAACTGTTTTCCGCACCATCACTGGCAGTTACCAAGGGCCGCGCTGTCCGAGGCCGAGTCAGAGACCTATACTCGTATACTCGTAGGTGCCTCATCAAGTAGATGGTACGCGTTGTGCCTCGGCCGGTCCTTTCTCCCCCCTCCTCAGTATTATTCCTTCCTCCGGCTCCCTCACCCCTCCACTGTGTGTATCCTCCCTCGGGCCCGCCGCTGCCCCCAGGCAGACCTGTGGTGATAAGCACGCCATTCTCTTAAGTGACTGTTCTTGTTCCATTATCCTGTCCGGGCTAGCCAGCACCGCCGCCAAATGCTGCCGCTACTTTTACTGTACCACGGGCGCAGAGCTGAGTTGCCATTTTGCCACGTCTCGTCACGTACTGAAACTGAAGAAGGCAAGTGCCAAGAGACAACACCTTCAGTCAAGCACCACGATAATGACCGGGGAAACCCACTGGCAGGCGGTTCGCAGATAAACTAAACGCCAATATGAGGTAGGAACCAGTACTTCCAACACCGCGAAGCCTATCAGTAGTGCGATGAAAGTAGATTGTGGTTTACAGAATTACGACGGTACTGTATCAGACTTGATCATCATGCATCATGAGGCCTGCATGAGGCGTCATGATCACCGTGGTTGGCCGCACTGATTTTACGTGACCGTGTCGGACGAGCGAGAAGGCGCTGAGCGTAAAAAGAACGGACGCACAACGCATGCTGTCCAGTGGGGTCATCCCAGGCATACTTTCTTTATCAAGCCTTTTATACTGTAGTCGAGTCGAGCAAGGAACCTGAACATGCGGCACACGTTCTGACACGCTTCGGTTTAGCTTCGGTTATTAATAAGTTGCTCCTAATCGCGTGTGCAACGCCTGCCGTGATGCCAACCTAATGCTATGGTCGATCTGAATATCATTTGATGACAATGCTGTTGGCCGCAGTTTTAACCGTGATGGGAGTGATTGATGTGGATGGGAACCTGGTCAGGACACGACTGCAACCCGCCTTTGTATTAGGAACACAATGTTGCTGCGGTTTCGTCTGGCCCTAACGAACCACAACGCTGTAGAAAGAAATTCCGAGTTGTCATGGAGTTGCAACGTGCAACGGCACTTACGAAAAGAACTTGACTCATGTTTGTTGCCACGGTTACACCTTACGGCAGTGCTGCAGCAGGCTCCGCACAGCCGCAACAAGACCTTGATCAGCCAACACACCATCAGCGCCATCAGTTGTAACACTCTTTCTTTCCTCCCCTCATTCACCTTCAGGCCGGCCCTCCAAAAGTCTCTCTCCTTTTCTCTTCGCGCAGGTCGACACGAACGAGATACATAGATAAACTAAACCTCCAATAATGGCGAATCGTGACGACGGTTTCGATTTCTCAGACGGCAGACAGTCCCAGTTCGAAGAACATCTAGACCTGAGGATTAATGCCGACGGTCTCCGGCCTGCCCACCTCCAACGCAACAAGACCGAGCGCAGGCGACTCCAGGGTCTCCAGCGCTCAAATACCACAACCTCACATGTCGTAAAACCCTACGAGCCCAAGACCTTCACGGAAAAGTGGCGACATTGGATGATTAATGAGGGCGGCAAACGTTTATTTTTCTTCGTCTGGGTCTTCCTCCACCTCCTCGTGGCTGCCTTTGGCTGCCTGCACTACGGTCTAAAGGACAACCTCAATACGGCCCGTGCGACATTCGGCATCACCTTCAGTGCGTTCTTCCCCCTTTCCCTCAGTCTTTCTTAATGACCAATATACACCGCAGCCATCGCCCGCTCTGCTGCCCTCGTCCTGCATGTCGACGTCGTCTTTATTCTCCTCCCCGTCTGCCGCAACTTTATCTCTCTCCTCCGCCGCACACCCCTCAATCATGTCATCCCGTTCGACAAGAACATCACCTTTCACAAGGCCACCGCATGGTCCATCGTCGCCGGCACAGTCGTGCACGTCGGGGCACACATGGTCAATTTCGCCAAGCTCGCACTGGCCGACACTGACGCCAAGACCGGTGGTGCCAAGTTCGTCACCTTCCTCAACGCCAACTTTGCCACTGGTCCCGGTCTCACTGGCTGGATCATGACCGTCGCCCTCGGCACCATGGTCTGGTATGCTATGGAGAAACGTCGCAGGGCCAACTTTGAGCGCTTCTGGTATTCCCACCACCTCTTCATCCTCTTCTTCATCTGCTGGCAACTCCACGGTATGTTCTGCATGATCAAGCCCGACCGCCCACCGTTCTGCTCCTGGGACTCCATCGGGGTCTTCTGGGTGCGTCTGCTCTTGTTTCGTCTAAACAATAGTTCCGTTTTTGATCATAATCACGTGATCTATTCACAGCGTTACTGGCTTATCGGTGGCCTCATCTGGATCTACGAGCGCGTCCTCCGCGAAGTCCGTTCGCGCCATCGGACGTACGTCTCAAAGGTGATCCAGCACCCATCCAACGTGGTGGAGGTTCAGATTAAGAAGGAGAGGACGACCACTCGCGCCGGCCAATACATCTTCATCTCCTGCCCAGAAATCTCCTACTTCCAGTGGCACCCCTTCACCCTCACCAGGTACGTTACCCCTCTGTCTTTCGCCCTCCCACACAATAAACTAAAATCTTTCGCCGTAGTGCTCCCGAGGAGGACTACATCTCTGTCCACATCCGTGTCGTCGGTGATTTCACGCGCGACTTTGCCAAAGCACTCGGCTGCGACTTTGACAAGAAGAGCGACAAGGGCGAGAAGGACCCCGGTGGCAAGGTCGTCAGTACGAGCACGAACCTACCCTTGAACCGTGTGCTTCCCCGTGTCATGGTCGACGGTCCGTTTGGCTCAGCCTCAGAGGACTTTTTGAACTACGAAACGGTGCTGCTTGTCGGTGCTGGTATTGGTGTCACACCTTTCGCCTCGTGAGTCGGTGGTGGTGGTTGACAACGGCCGTGTTCTTCAGCGTGCTGATGGTCTGCTCTAGGATCCTCAAGTCGATCTGGTACCGCATGAACAACTTCAACAGCTCCAAACCGACACGTCTTTCCAAGGTACCGTACCCCGTTCCCCTCCGCAGTGACAAAAAGCTGACTCGGCTTCACACAGGTCTACTTCACCTGGGTCATCCGCGACTTTGGCTCCGCCGAGTGGTTCCACTCGCTCCTGCACGCGATCGAGGAGCAGGACACGCAGAACCGCATCGAGATCAACATCTATCTGACCGCCAAGATCAAGGACGACGACATGACGAACATCTTCGTGCAGGACGTCGGCGCCGAGAAGGACGCCATCACCTCCCTCCGCGCGCCCACCCACTTTGGCCGCCCGAACTGGGACCGCGTCTTTTCGAGCATCGCAGAGAAGCACACCGACACCGACGTCGGCGTCTTCTTCTGCGGCCCCGCGGTGCTCTCCCGCCAGCTCCATCAGATGAGCAACAAGTACTCGACGCCCAACGCCACGCGTTTCTTCTTTGGAAAGGGTGCGTGCGAGTTTTTCACCTCCCGACCCGTTGCTGACATTTTTTTTCCGTTCACAGAGAACTTCTAAATTCTCCTCCCGTTTTGATTGAGGATGCGGAATTGTAAGAACCACGGACGGGGTAACGCGGAGGGTGGAAGGGAGACATAGATTCACCATTCGTCGCTGCTGCGTTTTATCATCTCTGAGAATATAGGTGAACATTTAGGTGAACATACAGTTTCTTCCTGAGGGGGCATGTGTGTATTTTAATTGTTCCGGGTCCTGCTATCTCGACCAGACCAATCAATGACCTTGATGGTCGTCTTGATTGATGGTTGCTGCAGCGTCGTCAATATAATTTACCTTGGCTGTATATCCGCTGGTGTTTAAGCTCCGGCTTGTTCTTCGACTTCGTCACACCAACTGGTATTAGGGATGTTTTCATCCACGAGTGTGTATACGGAGTTGTATAGTAGTACCCGGGACCTGCCGTCACGGTAGTGGTATACTGTATTCCACGCCATCTGATATATCTGCCCGAGTCTCGTGCGCGAGCAGGGGTCGGTGCATTCCCCTTCACGAGAACCCACCAGTTGACAGCGAGGGCGGCAAAATGCCGCAGGGGAGGTTCGGGTCCTCCGTCAACTCGAGTTCGACCGTCGCGCCGCGCACAAACACGTCCCACTCGATGAAGCAGTTCGATTTCCAGTGCTTTCCGTCCACCGTCACGCTCTACAATACACGCACAATCCGTCAAGCGTCCACCGCGATAACACGCGCGACGTACCTTGACGAATATCGCTTGCGGCGAAAAGTTCTTCGCGCGAATGGTCGTCTTGGTCTGGAACAGCGGGTTGAAGAACGACACGCTCGGGAAGAATGGGGAGGAGAGGAGGAACTGTTTCGTTGCTGGAACTGGGTACAAGCCAGCCATGATGAAGAACGTGTAGCTGCCCATTGCGCCGCTGTCTGGTAGAACGATTTAATAGGGGGAGAGAGACGACAAGACTGGAAAGAGGCATTACCGTCATTACCGGGCAACCCATACACAGTTGTGTTGAAAAACTGGGTGATCGTCTGGCGAGAGCGTTCCGTACTCTTACCCGGGTTATTTGCATAGTGGTACATGAACGGAATTTGCTGCCCTGGCTCGTCCGTAACGTCAAAGTATCCCTGAAAATCAAATTCGGTCATAAAAGCTCCGTCGCATCAAGAATGATGGCGCACGTTGTCAATGATGAAATCCAGTCTGTCGATGAAGTTCTGCCGGCCGCCTTGGAGCTTGATGAGCGTAGCCATGTCGTGTGGAACATACTTGCGACCCAGGTGAGCGACTGAGTAACAAGCGAGAGGGGGGGTATTTAACTCACTTGAGAATACTGCAGAGGGAAAGAAAACGGATCGACGTCACTGCCATATCGGCGTCAAAGGGTCTCGTACCAGTAGCGGCGAGCCCTCATAAAACCCATCTACCGCACTCGGGTTCAAGAAGCACGTCGAGTGAGTCGGGTCATTGACACTGCAGTGCCGCGGGTCTGTGTACGTGAACGAGCCGTCCATCTTTCTCGGCTACCACGCGTGCAAGTCAGAAACCAGCACAAGCACACGAACCCGGTGCGGTGGCGTACCTGCATCATGCCGACGACGCTTGGCGGCCCGTCAGGCATGGTTGTGTTGGGATTCCAATTGTTAACAAAGTATCCAGCTCTCGCGGCATACTGTTCCATATTATAGTGAATGGACCAAAGAATGCCCCAGCCGAAGGTAATGCACACCTTTTCAGCGTCAGTCTGATTGCCGAGTAATTTTGCTACTTGAGAGATGGTAAAGTCATCAAACGCATACTGTTTGGGGGAAACTGTGTCGAGGGCCCTTCTGAGACGAGACGAGTCGGTGCGTACCTCCAACGCACGGGATACAACGCGCGCATGAGTTGAACCGGCCATGGTCCTGCGGGAATCCACAGGCAAGTAGTCTAGGGCAGGGGGGAAAAACTCGAAAGATGCCGATCCGGGAGCAGACGGGACGCACGATATTGCTTCCATGCATCCACCTGACGACCCTGAAGATCAAAATTTGGTGGAGGGTTCTCGGCATCGGCTACGAGCGAGGCATAGAGGCTCTCAGCGGAGACATTCAGAGACGCTGCTTGCTGCTGGAACCTTGTTGCTCTCGGGTCAGCGCTACATGACTCCAACTTATCCGTGCACACACATACTTGACGAAGAACTCAGCGACGATGGGGTCACCATCTGCCCAATGTAAGCTTACAGTCATCTGTTTCAGCTGCAAATCACTTACTGCTTCCACCTTGTACCCACTGTTGTTGCGTGGCACCGCGGCACTCGGGAAGCCACCCTGGATGCTAAAATTCAACGTCCAGGTTTCAAGCAGGAAACTCTCATTGATTTACCTTCATGCTGCTGGATATCGATCATCCCTCGTACAATTTGCGCGAACCGCTCCGGGTCATGCAGCGAGTAAAGCGGGTAAAGAGTGCGATAGGTGTCCCACTATTGGATGCGCCACTGAGGATGATACGCAAGAATTACAAAACAAGGCTTACGTTGCAGTAGAACGAGTCATAATACGGTTCAGTGGAGGACCACAGGGGGTTTTCACCACTGTCTTCACCACATCGGATTAGATCGTACACGGAAAGGACGTGAAAACGCACTCACAATCCGCAGGACTGATATGCGATCGGTAGAGCTCGTCGGTCGTCAGTTTCGCGAACCCCGAACGACGCTAATCAACTTGGGCTCACCGAGCTGTAAAACAAGACGCGCAGATCTTCCTGCCCATGAGCGATCTCCACCTCGACCCTGCCAAGCAAGTCGTTCCACTCGGCACGCGCTGCGTTTGCGACGTTGATAATGTCGAAATTTGGAATTTCGGCTTCTGCATTCGCGCAGGCCTGTTCCGTCGATATTAAAGAAACGCCGCTGCGTACTAGGATGTCTGTCGGAGCTCGCTCGACGGCCGGGAATGTGAGGAGTGCACCGAGCGGGGCGGTGGGACCTAATGTGTTCGGACATGAATGACACGCCAAGCGACTGGCGAAGGTAATGACGGGTACCTGATAAGACCCCAGCGGCGGACACCTTTCCACGGACGGGCCCCGCCGAAGACCACACGCCATACTCGACCGGGGTTACAGTTTGAGGTGACGTTTCCGGGGTCACGATGCGGAAATCGACACAGGTGAATGCCTTATAACGGCCTGGTCCGAAGGAGGCTTGGAAATTGGAACCCCCTTTCACGTTGTTTGCGCCAGTAAGCGTCCCATTCATAAGGTGCACGCCCCTACATACCGGTAACCCTGCCTGTAGAGGGATCGATCGTTATTGTTGGGCTCAGTGAGCTCTGCTGACCGTCACTAGCGATATCGACATTTATGCGGGGTAAGAGGCCATGGGCATTGGGTGGGAAAGTGTACCGCTGGAGAGATGTGCGACGCGTAGCGGTGAGTCCCACTTGAACACCAGAGGACTACACGCAGTTGTTAATGAGAATAGACTATACAAGCGCACACTCTCACTAGACTTGTCGAGAAATAGCCGGGAGACGCAAAATCCTCGGGAGAACCTATTGAGTCGCGAACGCCTTGGTGAGTGCTGTTTGGGCGAAGAGACTTTGGTGAACAAGACTAACCGTCGGTACGGAGCGTTCGTGAAATTTTTCGGTCATTGATCGACGTAGGGCAAGTCTCAAAGGAAGAGCAGTTGGCAGAAGGAAATATTTTGAAGTTGGATAGAGGGGGAGCCTGCGTATATGGTGTTAGATACGAGTGGAAGGTGAAAAAAAGAACTGAGGAAATAACGCACACCCCCAGTTCCATCGTCGTGCAGTTGTGAGAAGCCCGTGACCAAAAAGGATGTATTTGCATCGTAGCCAGCATGCTAAAAAACATAAGAGGGGATCTGACGGAAAGACGATGTATGATACGCAACGTTTCCTGGAGAATCGGTGTCCATCCCAACTTTGACCATTCCATGGGGAAGAGTCGCGCCTAAGGATGGAATATGTTCAGCACACAAATCACAAATCATTCCGGAGTTCCGAGTAGGTATTACGACTTGTGAAATATATGCGCGTTCCGGATGCTGTATTCAGAGATACTGACCGGGGAAGACATGACCGTCCTTTGTAGTGCCTATCAAGGGATTCGCGAAGCTGGCTGGGTCCTGGCCGAGAACAAAAGAAAATAAGAGAGGGAAAAGAAAGAGGGAGCGCATAGGTGCCAACATATGGCTGTTACTGTTGAGTAGAGAAATGTGGGTAGGAAAGGTTGTAGCTGTTTCTTATGTGGGAATACATTCCAAAGTAGATTGACGCGATAACGAGATTCAACCCGGCCGATTCGCTAGAAGCATCGAGTTATTAGTTACTGTCTACCCATTTCGGGTATCATACCTGAGCTGATCTGACAGGCCGGCTCCGAGTCCACACACTCGCTCGCCGCGGCCGAGCAGGGCCGACGCGGAAACGACAGCAGCGGGATGCCGATCAGCCTTATCATGCATGGGCCCCAAGAGTGACTCGCATTTGTACCAGATATAGCCGCCGCGCCTTTCGAGGACGTGGTCTGCCTAACAGCCTTTTGCGTTGCAGAACGAGGCTTGCCGGAACAACCTGTGACCGGATTCCTGCGAACCGTCATCAAGTATGCAAAATGTGACTAGTGGGACGGGACCAAAATGGACAAGACCGCCACGAGAAGCAGCACATCCGTAAGCTGTCTCCCTAGGTTAGATTCAAGTTGTCAACAGGACGTGGCCCGCGGCTCTTGAGTCAAGAGCCAAAAGTCTTGACTGAGACACGGAAGTAGTTGGCTGTGATGTATGGTAGCCTGTCCTGCGCCGGATGTGGCTGGAGTACCGCGGCCCCAGACCGGTGACCATTCCCTCTAAGGACCTCGGTAGAAAGATCGAGGGATCCTTAACTCCAACCCCATTCTGCACGGTTCTAGCAAGGGGTGAAGCTGGTGAAGCCCCATTGGTAAAAATACTGCTCTTTTGTGCCTCTTTGAGTTGTGGAGCCAAGCGAGTCGACAGCTCACACCAAAAGTCCCGTTGCCCGGCCCGGTCTAGACTTGGACAACTCTCGGACGCTACTCGGTTTACTCGGACTACTTGGACTCGGATGGACACGACTGTGATTTGCATGGGAGCTCTGCGCCATTTGCCCAAGTGACCCGCACATACAATCAAGAGAACGGCCACTAGCCTTGGAACTACCCGAGCCCATTCCACTAATACCCAAGGCCACGGACCTTGCGCGTTAGTGATGGGAAAGTTCGAACCGTTTCAGATTTGTGTCCCTTTTTGCCAAACCCCAAATTGGACTATGGGGTCAGTTTGTGGTATGTTTTGGTCTAGCCAAACCTCTGAACAGAATGAACCCCTGAACAGACCCTAAGTCCAGCTTGAGGCTGAGAAAAAAAGAGTAAAAACCCGAACTGAACCAAACTTTCCCATCACTATCAATGCGCGTTGCCCACTGGCCCTCACCGCAGTCACTATTGTTGAATTCGCACTGTAGTCTGGGCAGCACCAGCGTTTTCTTCCCCCAAAGCCAGTGACCCGAATCACGTACCGTCCCCGTCGCCCCGCCCGCTCCTGACGGTCTGTCTCTGGGCAACCATACCAGAACACTTAACAGGTTACGCAATACCGCGGCTACCCCGCGGGCATACTCGCATGACCGCGGCGTTTAGATCGTTGCTACCATACGAGCTGATCACGACGAAACTCGGCATTTCTAATGTCGACGTGTGCCTGAATACTGGAACCGGCCCAAAATTACAGTAATTACAGCAACGCTCACACTTGCACATCATAAGTAGCGGTTTACACTAAATAGAATGACGACAGCAGTGAAAGCCAAGCTATGATTCGGACAACAAGACGTTTTTACAAATGCCATGAGCGATTACCGACGCCAACAGACTCGAGCCTTGTTTCGACCGTGGAACAGATTCGGCTACCAGTCTCCATATCAGTAGTTTTGAGAAATAGATCCTTCCTCTTCTCAAATCCTCCACAGCCTGACGTCACCGCGTTCTTCAGAATCTACCAAACTGCGACAGAATTTCCGCAATCTTGAAATGCCCGTTGGCAAGCGCCACCTGTTCCGGCGTACGGTGCTGGCGATCCCACTCCCTCGGGTTCGCGCCCACTTTAGGTAGGACCTCGACGACCTCCCAGTGTCCACCCGCGGCGGCGGCGTACAACGCTGAGTCGAGGTTGCCACCGCGCCGCGTGGAGAGCGCATCCTCCAGCTCTGCGGGTATGATAACGTCTGGCACGAAGTCAAAAGGGTTCGGCGGGTCCGGCACGATGTCCTCATCTTCATCCTCCTCCTCGACAGCACCCTCGCCTTCTGGGACGGGCTCTTCATCGACCTGGACAGCGGGGACACCATTGGTTCGCACGGCGGGTTCTCCATCGGCCTGCGGGCTGTTAGCCTGCAGGGCAGGCACTTCGTCAACTTGCAGTGGGTAGCTGGGACTGCGTCGACTTGCGGGGCAGGCGCTTCATCGACTTGTACAGCGAGAACCGCGTCGACTGTCGGTGTGGCATCGACTTGGGCGGCAGGCTCTCCGTCGCCCTGAACGGCAGGCGCTCCATCACGTTGTGCAGCCTGCGCCTCATCGCCTGTCGCAATCGGCACTTCACCCCGTGCAATCGCAGCCTCCGCCTCCGCAGCCTGCTTCTCTTCCCTTTCCTTCGCCTCCCTCTCTGCCTTCTCCCTTTTCCTCTTCTCCCTCTCTTCTTTCGTGTCTGAGCGAGCGGCAAGTTGGATCGAGATCGAAGACAGCAAGTTGCGAACGCGTCGCTTCGGGAGATCGCCGAATTCAAAATAAAGTAGGCGATGGTTGCCGATCCATCTTTTTTTTTTGGGTCCATTTATATCCCAGCTCCATCTTTGTATTGCTCTCGCAGGCTCTCTGTAACCGCGGAGCTGCTCATGGCGTAAGTATCCAACAATGGCCGAACTAACGGGACACATACGTAAGGATGGTTTTGCTGGCGCCAGCTGCGGAACAAAGACACCAATGATATAGTAACAAAATCGTTACGAAGACAAGGCACTTACATCCCCCCTGTTTTGGATTTCGCTGTAGGTTCTGTCTGCGCCTTAGTTTCCAAAGTCTGCTTGGATATACAGTATGTCCTCGGAGAACCGAGGACATACATTTGCACTAGATTTGGCTAATGATAGGTGTGCAGTCCCCAGGTTTGACGCAACTGATGTTATCATGAAAGATATCCACACCCCCACAGTACTGTATGATGGCGGCGATAACCAGCTGACCTTCGATTGATACTCAGAGACTTGTCTTTGGTATTGCGTACTAGGTTATTAGTTAGGCTGTGTCCTTTGTTCCACCCGCCACCCTCTTCAGGTGTCCCATATTCTCATACTGTCAGGGTCTGTCAGAAGGGCTCAGAGCCTGAGGTCCAACGTTGAACTCGGGGAACCCAGAGACGGTGTGCGTGTCCATGTAAACGATCACAATGGGAACAGATCTCTCTCTCATGGTTTGCAACAAATGTCCATTATCCCGTTGTAATTGAGCCCAAGCATGAAAGGGAACGACCGGGCCACATGCATCGACGAAAATTCGTGTGCACTTTGAGTTTACGGCGTGTATTGGGTTATGCATAAAAGCAGTATCAATGAAACCAAACTATCAACCTTGTTCTTCAAGACATCCCCAACAAGCGTAGACTGTACCAGCCCACCCACTTGACTCTAATAAGTTAGAGTTAAATTGTCGCGCGCCTGATCCATGGCGGACGCCTGGCCCGGTGTCCGGACGAGTTGAGTGGTTCTGACTTTGGTGGTAACCATCGTTGCTTCATGCAGACGCGCTCAAGAGGCTCGTTGGGGAGGAGACGGATAACGGCGCCGAGGGGAAGATAAGCACAGCCAAGCGCAACCGAGATGCACCATTCTCTTGCGCCCATGCGTGTGACGCCGAAAGCTGAACCACCAAAGGAACAGACCAGCACTTGTAGGGCAATCTCTGATAGAACATTTTAGACACGTTACACAAGCGCAGGCGAGGGGACAAACCAATGGTGGTGATGGCCATGAAATACCAATTCCTCCACATCCCCTCAAAAACGTTCAACTTTTTGTCCAGGCGCCGGCAGTTGACTGAATTGAAGATCTCCGCGAACACAAACATATTGAAGACAAGCGTCCGCACAATGTCCTTGTGATGCTTCTTTAGAGTGGAATCGTCGGTATGACGGAATCCAAGGATTTCGGAGCCAAGGAAATGGAAGGGGAAGGTAATGAGTATCACATAGTATGACCCCAGAAACTGTTTCATCATATCAACGGTGAACAACATATCAGTCTTGTCGGGCTTCTGATCAAGCACAACTGGGGATGCTGGGTCCGTTGCAAGCGCAAGCGCGCCAATTCCCATGATAATGTGAATCCAAAGGAACTGAACAGCGCTCAATATTGGCCCCGGAAGGTCCGAGTGATCTCCGAACGACGCCACTGCACAGACGAACACGGCGTCGGCGACGATGAAGTTGGTCGGGACCAGAAATTGGAGAAACCTGTGCATTGAATCTGGATCGTTGACGCAACGTCCCCACATCCACATACTAGCATTATTTGCCACAGAGTTTGGCAGGGGCGGTGGAAGATAGCTGGTCACTGACAGGTGACCAGAGGTCCGAAGTATGGTTGGCGAGAGCGTGAAGGTAGGAGTGAAACGCGAGTGATAAGAGCGATTTGAACTTTGCATCAGAGAGGGATCAAACGGGAGAGCCCGAGGACAGGAGCCATTTTATAAGGGAAAGGGGGATAGGAGTCAAAGGTGAAGCTGGTGAAGACGGGCGAAATGCGGTGCAAAAGGGGCCCAGAAAGACTCAGAAGTTTAGTACGGTAGTAGTGTGTAGACGTATGGCAGTTGCCGAAGTACCGAGGCCTCAGACCAGTGACCGCGGGCTCCCATTCTGCGTCTGGTTACGGTTCTACACTGGCAGAAGCGGTGAAGTCTCACTGGCAATTTAAAAAATGTTATGCTCTTTTGTCCCACTTGGAGTTGAACTTGCCGAAGATACCAAAAGTCACGTTGCCCATCACCCAGCCTGATGCTGGCGGTCTGGACCCGACCACGACACGGGATTTGCACGGCACCATTCGTACAAGTGACCCGCATATGCAATCGAACTACTACAAACTAGCCTCGGAATGACTCGAGCCCATGGCGTATACCAATACTTGGGCGGCTTCGACGGATCTTGCGCGTTGCCCACTAGCCCTCACCGCGGTCGCTATTACTGTACTTGCATTGTAGTCTGGACAGCGCCGCCATATTTCTCTTTCCCCGAAGCCAGTGACCCATTCCTCCTGGTCTGTCGGTCTCTGTGCAACCATACCAGAGCACTTGGCAGGTCACGCAATACAGCGGTTACCCCGCGGCATTTAGATCGTTGCTGTCAATGTATACGAGCTCATCTCGAAACTCGATATTCCTGATATCAGCGAGTGCGTGAATACTAGAACCGGCCATTACAGCACCTCACTCGTGGATCGGAAGTAGCGGTTTACTGTAAAATGACGACAGCAGTGAACGCCAAATCGGCGCCTCACTCGGGCTGGCGAATCCTTGCTCCTTGCCATGCGAGTAGGGCCAAGCGGTGTCGCTGAGTACTTCACAATGATCGGATCGGATCGGATCGGATACATTCGAAGATACAGAAAAAACAAACTACGATAACAAGACGTTTTACAAATGCAATGAGCCAACAGAGCCTTGTTTCGACCGTGGAATTCGACTACCAGCCTCTCCATATAAATAGGTTTGAAGAGTCAATAGATCCTTCCTCTTCTCAAATCCTCCACAGCCTGACGTCACCGCGTTCTTCAGAATCCACCAAACTGCGACAGAATTTCCGCAATCTTGAAATGCCCGTTGGCAAGTGCCACCTGTTCCGGCGTACGGTGCTGGCGATCCCACTCCCTCGGGTTCGCGCCCACTTTAAGTAGGACCTCGACGACTTCCAAATGCCCACCCGCGGCGGCGGCGTGCAGCGCCGAGCCAAGGTTGCCACCGCGCCGCGTGGAGAGCGCATCCTCTAGCTCTGCAGGTATGATAACATCTGGCACGAAGTCAAAAGGGTTCGGCGGGTCCGGTACGATGTCCTCATCTTCATCCTCCTCCTCGACCTTAGCGGCAGCACCCTCGCCTTCTGCGGCAGGCTCACCCTCGCCTTCTGGGACGGGCTCTCCATCGACCTGCACAGCAGGAACGCCATTGGCTTGCGCGGCGGGCTCTCCGTCGGCCTGCGTGCCGTTAGCTTGCGGGGCAGGCGCTTCGTCAACTTGGGTAGCGGGGACTGCGTCGACTTGCGGGGCAGGCGCTTCATCGACTTGTACAGCGGGGACCGCATCGACTGCCGGCGTGGCATCGACTTGAGCAGCAGGCTCTTCATCGCCCTGAACGGCAGGCGCGCCATCACTTTGTACAGCCTGCGCCTCATCGCCTGTCGCAACTGGCACTTCACCCCGTGCAATCGCAGCCGCAAGCTCGGCCTCCGCAGCCTCCTTCTCTTCCTGCTCCTTCGCCTCCCTCTCTGCCTTCTCCCTCTTCCTCTTCTCCCTCTCTTCTTTCTTCTTTTTCGGAGTCGGCAGTTTACGGAGTAAAGCAGCGACCACCTTTTCTTCCTCGGTCTCCTGGTCGGCGACGATCTTGTCGCGGTACTCGGGATAGTAGAGATTAGCGAGGTGTTGCACCAGGCGCGGGAACCCGCACAGCGCGGCGTAGTACAGCGAAGACGCGGGTGGGTCCTCGGGGGCATCCGTAACCATTTTCCCACGCGTGGGGTTGTCGATGTCGTAGAGCCACAGCCACGCGCGGAAGATCGGCCGCTGTGGGTCGAACAGGCGCCGCAGCCCCACGTCCACGTCGCGGCTCAGGGAGACGTCGCCCTCGCGGATGTGGTAGATCAGGTTCTCCGCGGCATACTCCACCATCGTGAGGATCTTGACTGACTCGCGGTTGACCTCCCCGGGGAACTTCGCGTTGAAGTGCAGGATCGGCGCCAGGCACGTCAGTGCCGCGACGTAGTGCGAGTCCTTGATGTTTATTTGGTACCGTGGGACCCTGTCCAGGCTCTCCGGTACCAGGAGAATTTCGTCAGAGAAGAGCCAGTCTGCCACCGAAACGTGCGCGAACTTGACCATCCAGATGTTGTTGATCTCGTCAATCCTCACTGTGTGGCGGCACACAGTAAATATGTCCCTGTCGGGAGTCTCTGGGTGCCAGATCGCTTCGTACTTGGGCGTGACATCGTCGCCTCTGTCATAATCGATCGTGAGGATCTCTGAGAGCTCGTCGACGAGTAGCGGGCGGACGCAAACAGCCAGGAACTGGAACATACGGTGCGCGTGCTCCCAGTTCTCATTCGGGATGCGCTGCATTATGCGTGCATATGTTATGTGGTATCTCGGACTCATTCGTTCCAGGACACGTTGGACGGTCGCGGGTAGACAATCAGGTAGGATCTTGATCTGAGAGTAAACCCAATGCCACCTATCGTATCATGGGATGTTCAGCTCTGCGGTTCGGTCAAGCATATGCGACAACTCACGAGCCGGCGCCTTTCTTGGAGAGGGTCTTGATAGTATCATCCTTATCTTCACGTCTCCATCGTTTCATCCTTTTGTTTTCCTTAATGCACCAATCGATGTAGAAAATGATGTCATCTAAATGACCCTTGTTCTCGTGAAGGCACACAGTATGAGACGCGAGCGATTCGAGAGGTTGTTCTCCTTCGATTTCCGGGTCTGAAATTGAACGACTGGTAGCAAAGATACGTAGATCTGGGAGTTCCAAAGAAACGAGCTCCTCGATAACCTTGATCGCGTCGGCTTGGGGTGGCACGCTGGGTAATGCCTCGTTCAGCGCATCGATAACAAGGAATGTTGGGCCTCCTGTGGTAAGCTTGAGCATATCCTTCAATGATTCGAGGAGTGCCTCTTCGGTTGGCTCTCGGGAACCATCACCATGCTTTGAATACAGGTCTTGAAGAACCTTGCGACGAGTGTCGGAGTGAGCGGCAAGTTGGATCAAAAGCGAGGACAGCAGGTTGCGGACGCGTCGCTTCGGGAGATCGCCGAATTCAAAATAAAAGTAGGCGATGGTGGCCGATCCATCTTCATATTGCTCTCGCAGGCTCTCTATGACCGCAGAGCTGCTCATGGCGTAAGTATCCAATAATGGCCGAACTAACGGGCCACATACGTAAGGATGGTTTTACCGGCGCCAGCTACAGAACAAAGACATCAATGATACAACGAAATCGTTACGACGACAAGGCACTTACATCTCCCATGTGCCAGGAATAGCGCGCCTTTGCGTTTCCATTCATCGAAGTCGTTGTTGTCGTCGTTTCCCTTGACGAGCCATTGAGAGGTCTCTTCATGATGGAATCTGTGTGCGAGACCGTGACTCGTCGATGGATCCGCGTGGGAGAGCCACTTTCCATAGCTCTCTACTTTTGCGTCTGAGACGTTTTTCGGTTATTGTGGACATCCAATCGGGGCTACCGTAAAAACTCACTCAATTCGGGAGGAAGGAAAGGTGGGAAGTGTGGGAGAGGGGGTGGCGGGGTAGGAGGCCTGGGTGGTTCACTGAACATAGCGGTTAGGGTGTCTTGGGAGTGTAGAAAGTCGCGGGGTGAGCGAGAGTGATAGAGATCAAGCAACAATGGAGGGCTTTAGGTTCAGTCGTCTGCACCCTGGTTTTCAAGTCCGCTTGGATATATGTCCTAGGAGAACCAAGGATGACCTGTATTCGTACCAGATTTGGCCAATGATAGGCGCGCAGTTCCCAGGTTTGACGCAACTGATGTTATCGTAAAAGGGCGTTCCCGGGCCGATCAAAACATCCACACCACTATAGTACTGTATGACGGCGGCGATACCAGCTGACCTTCGATTGATACTCTGGGACTTCCATTTGCCTAGTACTACTCTACCTGTCCTTGGTATTGCGTACTAGATTACTAGGCTGTCCTCTCTTTGTGCCGCCCATCACCTACTTCAGGGTCCCATATTCCCATTCCGTCAGAGGTTGAACGTTGAACGTTGAACTGGAGAGAAGAGGGTCGCGCTAGCCATTGTCTCGAGACACTGGCACACTCGATCATAACGGGGACAGCGCAATGTGTGTTTGTGAGTCATTGTGACGAATCCCCGTTGTAACCGACCCCAAGTGTCGAAGTAACACACTGCGGCACCGGCGGCAGCTATCACTACATCGACGAGAAGTACTTCAAGTGTACGGTGTATCACTGGGCTATGCATAGGAGCAGTAACAATGAAGCTAGATATCGCCCTATCCCAATAACCCTCGACCGTTATAGCTCACCCACTCGACTGATAAGTTAAATTGATCGTCACGCGCCTGATCCATGATGAACGCGTCGCCTAGCGTCCGGACAAGTTGAGCCGTTCTAGTTCTGATAGTGACAATTGAAGCTCCTTGAAGACTAGTCTCGTACCCGCCGCTCTAAAGGAGTGCAAGGAGGGAGGGGCGGGGATGCGGGGGAAGCCGGGGAATGATGGAATATTATTGGCTGTGGAGGGAGAATAAAGTTTTTTATGCCGATGATGCCGCCTACTCCACCCCTTGCACAACCCTCCTCTAGAACGTTGTATAGCCCTGTGCCTCAACGGGCGCTATCAACGGCTGGATCCGAGACTACTTGAAAACACCCTCACAAATCTCGTCGGGGATGAAATGGATAAGAGCACCAAGAGGAAGAGAAACACAGCCAAGCACAAGGCCGAGCACAATCGAGATGCACCATTCTCTAGCGCCCATGTACGTGACGTCGAAAGCTGAGCCACCAACAGAACAGATCAGGACTTGTAGGGCAACCTCTAATGGAACATTTTAGCCACATTAAACAAACGCAGGCGAGGGGACAAACCAATGGTGGTGATGGCCTTGAAATACCAATTCCTCCACATCCCCTCAAAACGTACAAGTTCAACTCTCTGTCCAGGCACGGCGTCAACGGCCGTGACGTGGATTGGAGACATATGTGCATTGAATCTGGATCGTTGACGCAACGTCCCCACATAATAGCCCTAACTGCTGCAAAGAGTTTGGACGGCACAAGATAGCCCGACAGGTGACTAGAGATTCGAGGTATGGTCGGCGAGAGCGAGTGGCCTGCGTAGAGTCGGAATATAGTTGTATTACTAATCAAAACCAAAACTGATAACGGCGTGGCTCGTAATTTCGTTTCCGGTCCGGATGCGCTTTTGAGAGCTTTCCGGGTCGGCCGGGTCGAGCGTGCTGAGACGCAACACTACGATCGCAACATTACGATCAAGGAGTGTCTTCCATTAGATTATACCCCCAGCGAAGAAGCCGGTGTGAGCAGTTTTGAGTGCTGGCCCATCATTAGTACCTTCACAAGTGACGCCAACGACATCCACTAGTTCCTTGAGCACCTCAAACAAAAATGGTGTTGCTGTCGTGGCGATGCACGCAATTCTGAAACGGCTCCGCCAGCGCGAACGATGCGAGGCGATCAATTTGAAACTCGGTATATGATTGCCTGTTGTCATTTGGGCCACAAGTTGGGCCATATTGTGTACCAGATGTAGCTAGCTGACCAAAAGCCAGCCAAATAAGGGCACGACGAGTACTCTGTATGCTTGGGCATGTAGCAAATACTTAGCAAGACCCAGAGGGTGGAACCCGAATAATTGACGTCTCTAGGTTGGCCTCCTGCACACTCATCTACATCTACATAGCTCACCAGGGACTGTTGGGAGCCAGCCGGCACCATCCGGTGGCTGGATTATTAATAAGCGTAACTTACCAGATACGGAAGTGTATACGGTCCGGTCGGAAAGTGAAAATAGGAGCATCACTTCGTGCTTCCTAACTCCATCTCCCCTACCTTACGCTGCATGTCCTTCCCGTAGGACACATAATATATCTTATTCACTTTAGGGACACATTCATAGGCCCATGACTTGGACAAAAATCTGACAAGTTACTTTTCAAAACAGTCTGGCCCTGCACAGGTAAGTTAGCATGTTGTCTGAAGCAAGAGGCAGAGATGCTTGCACCGCCCGTTGTTGTAAATGTGGAGGGACTCAGCAGAATGAATGAAATTGACGCATCGGATGGACAGCCCTCCAATGCTAATATGAAATAACAGAACTACTGTGATGCTGTACAGTATAGTACGCGATCACTTACACAGGACAGGGATCAGAAAACGCAGAGTGGTTCTTGAACACAAATGACGCGTGTGGTTGCCGGCAACTTTGGCAAATGTGCTATTTGGACGCGTAACTGATCCATGATGAGCCTGGCTCAACTTCTGGACTCGGCGAGCGGTTCTGGCTCTGGAGTAGACAGCAGTCTTGCTGCTTCAAGAAGCGCTCACAAGGTTTGTTGGGGATGAGGCGAATAAGAGCGCCAAGAGGAAGAGAAACAGAGGCAAGGGCAAGTGAGACGACCCATTGTTACGATTTTCCCTCTTTCCTTCGTCCTCTTCCTTTTGCATCTCGTGACTCGTATTCGGTGTCGACTTTCCATTGTACTTTTACGATACGATCTGCTTCGATCCGTACCTCGGCTCTTATCTCACGCCTAACGCATGACCGTTACGACGCCCTGTGGCGCGACTTCCAGAACCCGCTGACGACTTCTGATCCACGCGTCGTCCCGCGGGATTCCCTTGTTCTCTTTTCATACTTTCCCTTTGTTAGCTCTCTAGGACCCGGATCCTAGGATCGCACCATATGTTTGTCTCTGACAAACATCGTGTACTAGTATATAAGTCTCACGCTACCTAGCTTGTACAGTAGACTTGACTTCTTGTGTAATACCACACCGCTGTCTACTCTCACGACCCGATCCCTTGAGTCGCATTTTCGCTTGACTCCCCTCTTTTGCTCGCCGTTGCGCTTGAGCCTGTCCTTGCTATTACCCTTGTGTCCACGGAGGCCAAGTGGTACTTGTTCACCATCGAACTGAGTCGTAACTGACTTACTCCTGTCCCGTTACCGCCCGTGACTTAACCGAAGTACACGTCGTACTTAATGCCCCTGTGGTGGCGTTACATTAAGTCAAGTCTCTCACTGTGGCGACACCTAGTTGCGCTAGATCCAGATTCCAGCCGGAGTACATCACTCGGCTTACAACCGACGAGCTCTCTGACCGTATCAAAGGAGCAGCTGTCTGGGCAGAAATCAACAACGTTGAAGGATATTACATCTTCAACCCGAAAAAGAAAGAGTATCACCAGATCCATTACCTGGAGGATAAACGTCTCTGGGCTTATATTGATTACTCGCCGAACGAACGAAGCTGGTATACTATCGGACCAGTACTGCTTGAGCTGAACGTCAGACCACTAAAGAGTCATAACCCGAAAGGGATTGACATTGACTCCGACCCTGATAATTCACCTAGTGTCTCCATACCAACAACCACGTTCACCCCCTCCCTATTCGTAAACCCCCTGGACCTACCTGGTCCCCAACCTACACCCCAGTCCATGTCACAGCCTCATGCCTTGGCCAGCACAACCCTTACCAGTGGAGGACCAGCTCCTTCTGGTAGTGGAGGCGCTCCTAGCGGCGGCCCGTCAGGTGGAGCAGCGGCTCCTGGAGGCGGAAGCGCAGCTCCTGGAGGAGGTCTCCTGGGTGGCGGCGCTAGTGGAGGAAGTGCGCCAGGCGGTGGAGGAGGCGGCGCAGGTGGCGGAGGAGGCGGGGGTGGTGGAGCAGGTGGCGCTCCTATTCCCCCCGCCGGAGCCGCACCAGCCGCGATCCCGCCCACACCTGGAGGACACGGACGCTTAGGAGGGAACCCACCCCCCGAGTTCAACGGAGACCGAGAGAAAAGCAAGCAGTTCATGCTTGCGTTCAACTTATACCGAGAAATGAACCCCACCGTCAACCAGCTCGCTATCCCCTACCCCCGCGCGATGACCTTTCTTTCCTACATCCGTGGACCCCTTGTTGACGATTGGGTCACAGAGCAGTTCGCTTGGCTCGAGGACCAGCAAAACACAGGCGTTCTAATGACTGAAATGAACCTGTGGAACACCGTCCGCGATCGGTTCATGCAATCGTATACCGATACAGCGGAATGAACAAAAGCCCGGAAGAGTTTACAAACTCTGACCATGAAGGGCGAAGATATCGACACCTACGTGGCTACGTTCTCCAACCTAGTCCACAAAGCCGGGTATAACCCCGATGAAGCCACGACGCTGGACATGTTCCAGGATGGACTCCCAGACCAGTTAGTAATCAACGCCACACGCTTCCAACATCCGATCACATGGGATGATTGGAAGGCGGCCGCTCGTCTACAGCAGGCTGAATATCTGGTTTTAAAGGACCGCCTGGGAAAGAACAGATCCCAGCGCGGAAAGAAGGGCGGACACAGCCGAGAGCAGTGGGTCCAGGCCCTCAAACAGAACCGAAACCCTAACGCCATGGATATTGGACGTGTCCGAGCCTCCGTGGTGCTTACCGACGGAGACCGGGCCCAGCTTCAGAAGGAGGGATGATGTTTTAGATGTCGTGCTCAAGGGCACATGTCGCGTAACTGCCCACAAAAGGGAACGCGCGTGGCTACTACCTCCTCCTTCGGATCCCCCTCCTTTACCCCGACTCCAGACGTATCAACTCCCACCATCACTACTGTCGCCGTATCTTCTAATCGCGTACTTTCGAATGAAGAGCAGGCGGATGCGCAGATCGCTGCGATGAAAGCGCAGACTCAGGAGGTCAGGGACCTCATGGTGGACAAACTATTCGGGAAAGAGGGTTTTCCCGACGCTTGAACCCGGCGGCCTGGGCTAGAGCGTTAAATCTAAACGTGTACACTAGCAGATATCGATCCATGCGAATCCCAGTTCTGTTTAAATCTGCACACACAACGGCCGAACGACAAGTCCTAGTGGACTCAGGAGCAACCGACAATTTCATTTGTTCAACACTGCTCAAACGACTACAGATATCCACCCGAAACGTCTCGCATCCCATCCGCATTTGGAACGTGGATGGGACGAACAACCAGGACGGAGAGATCACGCAGTACACCGATCTCACCAGTAAGAACAGGGAAGGAGACCAAGACGCTTCGTTTCCTAATCACGAACTTAGGAAGAGACAAAGTGATCCTTGGGTACCCCTGGTTCACAGCCTTCGAGCCACAGATACGATGGGGAGAAGTGACGTTGAATGAGGAGTTTCAACCGGTCATTATTTCCAGCCTTCATCTGTCAGACGAAGCCACGCCTATGGAAGCATCCATAAGGGCGTTGGAGACATATGAACTTGACGAGGAGGCATGGGAACAGCTCATAGATGATGAGCGGGATCCCTGCATCACATTCCTACGAAAAACAACGACCGCCTCGGAGTTAGCCCAGCGCAAGGCAGCAAAGAGACCCGAACGCACATTCGAAGAACTGGTACCTGCGGAGTACCGGCAACACCGTAAAGTGTTCAGTGAGGAAGCATCCCACCGATTCCCTCCCTCACGAGTGTGGGACCATGCCATCGACCTCCTACCGAACGCCCCGCCAGTGTTAGATTGTAAAGTGTACCCGCTGGCACAGAATGAAGAGGAGGCGCTCACCACGTTCCTCACTGAGCAGCTTGACAAAGGGTATATCAGACCCTCCAAGTCCGCTTACGCATCACCATTCTTCTTTATCAAAAAGAAAGATGGGAAGCTGAGACCCGTCCAAGACTACAGGCGGTTGAACGAGATCACCGTCCGAAACCACTATCCCCTTCCCCTCATCCCCGAACTCATCGATCGCATATGAGGAGCCCGATTGTTCTCCAAGCTTGACATTAGATGGGGCTATAACAATGTACGGGTCAAACTGGGAGATGAGCATAAGGCAGCATTTAAAATGAACCGGGGACTATTCGAACCCCTGGTCATGTATTTTGGCCTTACCAACTCCCCGTCGACCTTCCAAGCGATGATGGATTACATCTTCTGAGACCTTATCCTGCTCGGGCTTGTGATCGTCTATATGGATGACATCCTAATCGCCACCGCCCTTGACCATGCCCAACACCGGAACGTGCTGCATGAGGTACTGCGCCTCTGCGAAGAGCACGACCTGTACGTTAAACCAGAGAAATGCGAGTTCGAGGTGTTAGAAATCGAATACCTCGGACTCATCATCGGGCACGGGAATGTCCGGATGGATCCTGTTAAGGTACGGGGAATCCTGGAATGGCCAGCCCCGAAAAGCCTCAGGGAAGTGCGCGCCTTCCTCGGCTTCTGTAACTTCTATAGGCGGTTTATCCGAGGATTCTCCACCCTCGCCTGCCCGCTGCACGACCTCACAAAGAAAGATACCCCCTGGCGTTGGGACCAGGACCAGCAGGATGCGTTCGATAATATCAGACGAAGCATTGGCCAAGAACCTACACTCCTTTTCCCCGACCTCACGAAACCTATTTGAGCTCGAAGTAGACGCGTCCAACGTAGCCCTTGGGGCAGTACTTAATCAATTAGGACCTGACCAACGCATGCACCCGGTTGCGTTCCACTCTGAGTCACTAACAGAAGCGGAACGCAACTACGACATCTACGACAGGGAGCTACTAGCGGTAGTCAAGGCGCTACGAGCCTGGCGTACCTACCTGGTCGGCTCCCCTCACAAAATTATCATCCACACCGATCACGCCAATCTGCAGTATTGGAAAGACCCCCGAAAGATCAGCCGAAGAGTGGCACGCGAGTTTTTGGAGTTATTGGAGTACAACTTCGCACTGAAGCACGTACCTGGTATAAAAAACGGTCGCGCGGATGCCCTCTCGCGACGAGCTGACTATGAGCCCAACGAGGAGGACAACAATGATGTAATCGTCCTCCCTGCTGACTGATTCATACGCGCGACCCAGATGTCAATGCACAATATGGACATCTGGACGCAAATAGCGCAAAACATGGACGAGAAAGCCATCCTCGCGTGGGTCGAACCCCACAACCTGAAAAAGCACCAAGGTCTCTGGTGGAAAGGAGACGCTCTCGTTGTCGTGGGCGACAATGATCTTAAACGGGGGGTAATTACCTTTTTCCACGACACACCTAGCATGGGCCACCCAGGAATCGCAAACACGCTAGAGTTGGTGCGACGTGACTACTGGTGGCCGAATATGCGGAAGGACGTGGAGGACTACGTCAAGGGCTGTGCGACGTGCCAAGCCAACAAAATCAACCCCCACCGACAAAAGCCACACCTTTTCCCCATCACCACAGACCCCGACGCTGAACCATTTGAAGTCGTAACAATGGACTTCATCACAAAGCTACCCCCGTCGAATGGATACGACTCCATTCTCACCATCACCGACCACAATTGTTCAAAAGCGGCCATCTTCATCCCGTGTAATGAGACGATTACCGCGGAAGGAGTGGCGCGACTCTATCTCCACCACGTTTACCCGCACTATGGCATTCCCCGAAAAATGATCACGGATCGAGACCTGCGCTTCACGTCCACCTTCATGAAGGACTTGTGTAAGACGCTGGGGATCCGTCAGAACATATCCTCCGCATATCATCCACAGACGGATGGGCAGTCGGAGCGGACCAACCAGTGGTTGGAACAGTACCTTCGCCACTGGAGTAACGTGCAACAGGATAACTGGGTGGAGGCACTCCCAGTAGCACAATTCACGCACAACTCGTGGCCAAATGCCACAACCAAGCATTCCCCATTCTCGTTGATCATGGGATGGGAACCACGTACCATGTGGATGTCAAAACCCACATCAACTCCGTCCGTTGATCAACGACTGGAAGAAATGGGGGATAGATGCCAGCACGCGCAAGACTGCATCAAGCACGCGCAAGAGCTTATGGCGAAGAGGGGGAAGACGCGCTTCATACCTTACCTGGAAGGCGCTCAAGTATGGTTGGAAGGGACGAACCTCCGGACCTTCTACCCCACCTGTTACGATTTTTCCTCCTTCTTTCTCCATCTTCCCTTTCGCATCCCGTGACTCATATTCTGTGTCGACTTTCCATTGTACTTTTACAATACGATCCGCTTCGATCCGTATCTCGGCTCTTATCTCGCACCTAGCGCATGACCGTTACGACGCCCCATGGCGCGACTTCCAGAACCCGCTGACGACTTCTGATCCACACGTCGTCCCGTGGGATTCCCTTGTTCTCTTTTCGTACTCTCCCTTTGTTAGCTCTCTAGGACCCGGATCCTAGGATCGCGCCATATGTTTGTCTCTGACAAACATCGTGTACTAGTATATAAGTCTCACGCTACCTAGCTTGTACGGTAGACTTGACTTCTTGTGTAATACCACACCGCTGTCCATTTCTCACGAACGATCCCTTGAGTCGCACTTTCGCTTGACTCCCTCTTTTGCTCGCCGTTGCGCTTGAGCCTGCCCCTGCTATTACCCTTGTGTCCACGGAGGCCAAGTGGTACTTGTTCACCATTGAACTAAGTCGTAACTGACTTACTCCTGTCCCGTTACCGCCCGTGACTTAACTGAAGTACACGTCGTACTTAACGCCCCTGTGGTGGCGTTACACCACCGCAAAGCTCGCACCAAAACGCCACGGACTGTTCCGAATCAAGAAAGTCTTATCGGCGGTCTCGTACGAACTAGATCTTCTGAAGACGTGGAAGATACATCCCGTGTTCCATGCGAACCTCCTTACGCCATACAAGGAGACGGAACTCCATGGAGCTAACTTCACGTGACCTCCACCTGACCTTATCGAAGGAGAAGAAGAGTTCGAAGTGGAGCGCGTGTTACAATCTCGCCTTCATGGCCGAGGGCGCAAACTTCAATTCCTGATCCAGTGGAAGGGATTTCCCATGAGTGACAGCTCGTGGGAACCACTTGATAACGTCCGCCACGCACCTGACTTAATCGCCGAATTCTATCGGCAAAATCCTACTGCCGAAGGGGCTGGACGAAAGATATAAAAGACGCACCCCCTTCGCCCACTCTCGTCACCTATGATCATCCCTGGAAACCTCATGTCTGATACACCCGTCATCACCACTGTGCCCGTCCGTCCCCCATCTCAGATCATTCTCGAAAACTTGACCGTACCGTCTCAAGAGGCTGGTATCCCGGCTATGGGATACGACGCCCATACCCCCTACTCGTGCATCGTGACTCCAGAACCTCTGCCGGAGTTCACACTTGACCCCAACAATTCCCTATCCACCGTTGCTGAACCGGCTGAGTCGCCGGAATCCCCCGAGTCGACGTCTCCACCCCCACTTGTCTCTCAGCCCACGATAAGCTCACTCCATCACCCAAGCCTCCCACTACCCCCATTCCCGCCTGGTATGGACCACGTGTTCACCCCTCGCCCTACAGTAGAGCTCGCAGTCCCTGACCGCCGCTACGCCCTCCTTGACGATGAGGAGGAGGACAAGTCAGGGGAACCGGGCATCCCCTACTTCCTTAACGACCCCACTTCCCCACGCTTCCACCCGCTTATGATTGGAGAGCTGGGGAAGAAAGAGGTAGCACGGTATATCTATTACCGAAAGGACTATCAGGAGGTCGTAGGCACCATGGGCAAGGGGGAACCTTGCTACGTCACATCCGTCTACCTGCGCACTGTCCAAGCTAACCAACTTCCACAACACGTCACGGACCAGCAGGTGGACCTATTCCACCTAGAGATGTCAACGAGTTATACTCACGAGTATGAGTACTCATCGGAAATTTCCAAGGAGCAACTCGTACTCGACTCGTACTCGTTGGTATGAGTACTCGTCAGCGCGAGTACTCGCCAATTTTTTCCAGTCGAAACTCGTACTCGCGGCACAAGTACCTGTTTCGAGCACGCGAGTACGAGTACTCGCGTACTCATACTCATTCGATTTGTACAAGTACTCGTTTTGAGTACTCATAATTTTTCCGTGTTTCCATGTGCAAAGTAAATAAATAATCTAAAGTACTGTACAATGTATCCTACAGAAGCCCGTCGCCTTTGCGTCGCTGCACTGCCTTCGTCTGTTGCGTCGTCCCTAGGTACTAGGTACACACGTCGTCTGTTGCCGCAGTGTTGCGTCGTTGTCATGGTCGTCCGGCTTGCCTTCCGGCCGCTGTTGTTGTCGTATTTGCCTCGCTGTCATGGTGGCCAAAAGACGTCAGTCACGTCACCAGCGGACGTCGTTGTTGTGGGTGCAGCGAGGGGCCGTGTCGGCGAAGCGGCCCTGTTTTGTCGTCACTGGCATCCGAGTCGTTGTCAGCAGGGTGGGTGTGTTGGTGCCACCTGGTGGGGAGTTTGTTGCCGCCATAGTTGTCGTTGTCTGGATGTATGCTAACGTGCGTGGCAGACCACACCGTCATCGCCGTCGTCGTCGTGACCACGGTAGAGGTGTAAGCGGGCGTAAGCAACCGTGAGTCCGTGACATGTGGCTGAGTCGCAAACAAGCGGCGTGGGAAGTAACCTTTCCCACACGCCTGCTGTGGTGCGGCCCGGGGGCCAATGCCTTGCAACTACATACGACGAATACGACGACGATTTCGAGCCACACGACACCAACCGCCGGCAGCTTCCTGAACCACCAGCAATGACAGCAAGACTTGCAGCAAGACGACGGCAACATCTTGGATGACGTGACGACAACGATGCAAGCAACGACTGGACATTCGCTGATTCCATTGACCACAACGATGGGCGACACAACAGAGGGGCAACGACCGAAGACGACAATAGTTAAGACGACTCCGATAACGACGACGACGCGGCACGACAATGGGCGACCCCGACAACAGCACACTGGCACATGACGACTCGGGGTCTCGGACAGCGAGCTCTTATTACCAGATCCTTTGTAATGTAGTACATAATAGAAATCCTTGTGCCAAATTGTAAGACTAAAACCACCTGGTATTACCACGAGTACTCGCGAGTACTCGCGCTTGGAAAATGGTTGACTCGTACTCGTGTGAGTATTCAGGAACGAGTACTCGTCACGTGACGAGTCACACTCGCGAGTGACTCGTTTGGTGACAACTCATTGACATCTCTGATTCCACCCTCACGACCCTCGCCGCATCATAATCAATGAGGTGATCTCTTCTCTCCACTACCCCGCGCTCCACGCAGACGTCTCCCACCTGCGCACCTGCCTCGAGGCACGAGACGCGCTCAAGGTGCGTCGGGACGACCTTCGCAGGCTGGAGGCCAAGGCGACAAAGGACCAGTTCCACCTCGACATGAACATGTTGAGCGTACGGAAGAGGTTGCAGTACGCCCGAATCATCCCACTCATTAGCGACCGATACGTGGAGCTGATGACGAAGCCCACTCGCCCCCGCCATTCATCTGAGCTCCGCGCCGACAGTGCGGACAAGATGCCCTTACCACCGCGTGCAGGAGGACCTAGCGAGATGCCACGCCTTCAAGGGGAAGGCAGCACGCGTCGTCGCAGGTGTTACGAGTGTCGGTCTAAGGACCACCTCGTCAGCAATTGCCCCGAGCGAGGGCGGTGGGACGCATGCCAGTGGTGTGGCAGTCTCGCCCACCACGTGGATGTCTGCCTCATAAGGCAACTATCCCCGATGTCCACTCGGTACGAGAATCCCACGCCGCGCACCCACTGGTGTGGGAAGTGCCTCGACTGGAAGGCGACGCACGACGAGATCGACTGCCCGCAGTATGAGGGGTGCCGTAAGTGTGGCCGAAGGGGACGCCACATGTTCTTACAATCTCACACTTGTCCCTGTTCCCCTTCTCCTGATCCCGCTACTGTTATACCAGAAGAGGACTGCTACTATACTAGCGACTAGTCGAAGTCGTGGCAACTTCGAGTCTGAAGGGGGGGGTAATGTTACGATTTTCCCTCTTTCCTTCGTCCTCTTCCTTTTGCATCTTGTGACTCATATTCGGTGTCGACTTTCCATTGTACTTTTACAATACGATCCGCTTCGATCCATACCTCGGCTCTTATCTCACGCCTAACGCATGACCGTTACGATGCCCTGTGGCGCGACTTCCAGAACCCGCTGACGACTTCTGATCCACGCGTCGTCCTGCGGGATTCCCTTGTTCTCTTTTCATACTTTCCCTTTGTTAGCTCTCTAGGACCCGGATCCTAGGATCGCGCCATATGTTTGTCTCTGACAAACATCGTGTACTAGTATATAAGTCTCACGCTACCTAGCTTGTATGGTAGACTTGACTTCTTGTGTAATACCACACTGCTGTCTACTCTCACGACCTGATCCCTTGAGTCGCATTTTCGCTTGACTCCCCTCTTTTGCTCACTGTTGCGCTTGAGCCTGTCCTTGCTATTACCCTTGTGTCCACGGAGGCCAAGTGGTACTTGTTCACCATCGAACTGAGTTGTAACTGACTTACCCCTGTCCCATTACCGTCCGTGACTTAACCGAAGTACACGTCATACTTAACGCCCCTGTGGTGGCGTTACACCCATTCTCTAGTGCCCATGTACATAACGCCGAAAGCTGAACCACCAACGGAACAGATCAGCACTTGTACGACAACCTCTGGTAGATCATGTTGAGCCGTAATACTTACTATAAGGCTCATTACGTAGGAATTGGAGTACGGTTACTTACAATATACCCATGGTTCGGAGTATTTAGTCATACGATACATGTACAGAATCCCCTTAAGGGATTATTCCAAGTCCACCAGTGATTAAACATTAGGCGTCACTGAAAACGCGATATTGTGGACGCCTTTACTCATCACTTTTCCCCAAACAGACATGGGTGGTGTTACGTCTACCACAGACATATGCCTGACTTAGGCTTGCTGTTGTGTGGCGAATCTGACGAGAGGGTAGAAAAGGCGATTGACTCTGCTCTGCAGATAGAACGAAGGGTGTGGGTAGGGATGCCGGGGTCTGGTCCGGATTGGGGTTCGGACCCGAACCGCACTGGACTGCACCCCGGGTTCGGTTTGGTCCGGGGTGCGGTTCAGGGCTTAGCTAGAAGGTCCGGTCCGGGGTTCGCCCATTGACAGGCATAGCGCGAACCCAGTCCGGACCGAACCGCACCCTGGACCCGAGTGGCAACTTGGCAACTCGACGCTGACTCTACTTCAGCGCTCAGCGCTCAGCTGTGGGCAGACATGAACCAATGGGAAGATGACTCCTGCTAGATCAATCAATCTTTTGCTAGACCTTTCCAAGAGAACAGAATCTAGTAGCCATTTCAATACAAGTAGTAAAAGATGTCCGTAATGACAGTGTCCCAACGTTCCCGCCGCTGCCCCATCCACCGTTGTTATCATTATCATCGCACCCATTGTCCTCGCATCGTCGTCAACATCGCCGTTGTGGTCATAGTTACCTTTGTCTTTGTCTTTGTTGAGGTCGTTGTGTGGGTCGGCGTTGAGGTCACGGTCATCGTCGTTGTCGCTGTCGCCTCATCGCCGTCATCATCGTTCTGACCACCTTGTAGCGGTCGTCGCGTGGTCGCGGTTGTGGTTGTGGTCGTAATCGTCGTTGCCGGGGTGGTTGTGGTTGTGGTCGTCATCGTCATTGTTATTGTTGGATTCGTCATTGCCGCCGTCATCGATTGTTGTTTTTGTTGTTGCACAGATCTGGGCTCAATCTTGGTGGTGGTGGCATGGTGGTAGTGGACGGCGTCCAGGGGTCGGGGTCGTATGCGGCTGATTCGGAGTCGTCACGGTAGGGATCACGCACGGTCGAGGTGGGAAGCCCAAACCGCTTGTGGCTGGCGTTGTTGGTGGTGGGGCTGCTAACTTAGCCATCATCGCACCACTCGCACGCTCCACGGCAGAGAAGACGGCGAGCACGACGGCACCAAAGAAGGTGCCTGTCGTAGATCGTCAGCTTCACCTCTGCAAGGAGGCATGGTGCGCTGGAAAATCCTGGTGCTGTACGGATTGTGGCTTGCTACAGCGGCAGAGGAGTAATAGGACAAGAATGACAGTGGAACCAAAAAAAAAAAAGCCACGTTCGTTGTTGATTCCGAACGTGGGAAAAGCCTCGTATCAACCTCCTCTCTGCATTCCTCAGTGCGAGTCTACGACTTGGACCCTCTATATGCTAGCTTCCTTCTCCTTGGCATCCCTGGGGAACTTTTAAGCCATATCCCACTCTATCAGACCCAGGTCTTCCTAAGCTTTTCCCAAAAACGTGCCCATGTATGTATTTCTTGTTGCCTGCACTCACTGGTGCTGAAAGCTTTGTGTGGCAGATCTTCACTACCCGGTTGTGACGGCGCTTCTGCACCTACACGCCTTCCTATTACTCCCACTTTCCACCACTTGTGGATCGGAACGGGCACGAGAAACGCAAATTTCTTCTACGCAAGTACTCACGCTCGTCTTCGGGCTTGCCAATGGTAGCGCCCTTCTCAATTCCTTCATCTATCGCCGTCTCCACTCGCCACACTATTCATACACAATGGGACTGACGTGCAAGCCCGGAATGGGAGAAACAAAAACCGTTTTGATTCTGATCCACTGCCAGACCCGTGGCACCACATCCCACGCCAACACCACCCGTACCGCTACTACCCCAGCCGTTGACATGTTCATGGTCGTAAGTCTGAACTTGTCCACCCCTTGCACCCCACTAACTAATAGCTATTACTTTTATACAAACCAGCGTGTACCTGCCAGTTCACCGCCGACAGTACCCCCGCAAATTCAAAGTAGATAAGTATCAGTCCATTATTGTAACGCCACCACGAGCGTTAGTCCGACTTGGACGACGAAAGGGCGTTCACGACTTAGTGAATATCGAGTCTGTTAGTCACGTGACTACTTCCACAGGTACACGGCGCTTATCGAGGCACGTGACGTGTAAGGCACCAGGACTATGCTGAGTCACTGGGCGTATCCTAGTGAAGACGACTTGCTCAGGGAGACAAGCGAACTAGAGCGTGGACGAGAGGAAACTGTGATGATTCCAAGAAGACCAAGATGGCGTATCTTGGTCTTCGACTACGACTACTTATACACATACGAGGACACTTTAAAGCTCCTCCCGAATCTGTACTACGACTAGCGATAATAGCTTGAACCCTACTACCGCTGTCCTAGGAACATGTCATGCCACATCGGCATGTGATATCGTACAACTATGCTGACTGATGATAAGTCCATGACTAATTACAGCCTACTGAGGGAGTCATCACCGTACAGTAAGCGTCCACTTCGCGAATCGTGACATCACCCCCTTTTCAGCTGCGACGACCCCAGCGCCGCGTAGGTCCGACTCCTCCCGACCAACCTTCCTGCACCTCTCCTACCTGATTGTAGATGTCCGCCATCTCGAGACGAAACTTGCTGCGCGCGAGCTCGCCTTGCGCCACGCCCAAGGCCTCGGACAGTGCGTGTAAACGCTGTTCGAGCCTTTCAGCTTCGCTGCGGTAGTTACGATAGCGGTGCAACTCAGCTTTTAGACTTGTGTCCTTGAGCATGTTGACCGCTAAGTCGGTGCGGTGTTGGTTGCTATGCCCGCCACTTAAGGTGTGCATCTCGGAGGGGGAGTAGTGCGGCTTCCCTCGCTCTCGGACATGGGGCTCGGCATAGAGGGGCTTTGAGTACGTCTTGTCGCTGTCCACTGCCAGTCCCAGGACTAGGGGGTCGGGGTTCATGATGACTTGGATGTAGGGCGCTTGTGTGGTGACCCCCTGCGCGTTGGTGATGGGAAAGTGGACGAACTTGTCGCCACGATTGTGAATGTAGCCCGCAGGGGCGATGTGTGAGCTGCCGAGGCGGCGCTGGAGTATGGCGGTGGGGATGAGCGGTTGGCGGTCCACGAGGACGTCTCCTCGGTAGAGTGGTTGTCCTGTGGAGTCACAGGTGTAGGGAGTCTCCCGGGGATTGTCAGAGTCGGTGGCAGTGATGATGAAGGGGTGCTCAGCTGGGTACCACTCGGCCAGTTGCTCGGGCAGGTCGTACACCGCGCGCGCATCGTCGCGGTGAACTGCTCGCGCCTCTGAAGGATCGTCGTTCTCCTTGTCGCTGCCCTCGCCAATTGCTCGATTCTCCACGCTTTGGCCTCGAATCTCCAACCCCTCAGTGTCCTCAGCTTCTTCCATTGATCGTACTCCTCCTTCTTCGGGCTCGGACTCACTTTTGACCCGGTACTCCACTCGTACTGGGAGAGGTCGAGGTGAGGCATCCGCACTGCTTGGGAGAGCTGCACGAATCCGGTCAACCTCGGCCTGAGTGTAGGGGACCCGGTTGAGCTTCTGTCCATCGTGGCTGAGGATCCAGTAGGCGACGGGGGCTTCTGGGTCGTCGACGTCGGTGACCGGGGCGAGGTTGCGCATAGCGGTGCAGAACTCTTCGTAGGACAAGTTGTCAACGAGGTTGGGAGCGAGTGGGGTGCAAGAGGAGACGGGGGAAACAGCAGAGGAGGACATGTTGTGATATGTGAGAGATCCAGGTTGGGAGAATGGTTTCGACTCAGCGTGATGGGGCTGGTTTATAACCAATGCTCGAGCTTGTGAATTCCGCTCGAACTCCGCCAGGGCTTCATCGGCTGACAAGTCGTCTCTGTTGACCCACTGATTGTCCGAGTCTGGGTAACCCTTCCATTTCACGAGGTATTGCCGTTTCCTACTTCTGCCGAAAAGCCGCGTGTCCAGAATACTTTCGATTTCGTATTCTTCTTCGCCTTCCACAAGATCCGGAGGTGGGTGTGTGAAGTTTTCGCCATGCATCAGTGTTTCGCGATAAGGCGTGAGTAAATCGATGTGAAACACGGGGTGGATGCTCCACTGCGTGGGAAGCTCCAGCTGGTAATTGACGGGTGATAGTACCTTGCTGATTCTGAAGGGTCCGTGCCGTCGTGCCGCGAGTTTTGCGGTTGGCTGGTTGGTGCGTAAATGGCGGCCTTCTAGCCATACTTGGTCTCCTTCTTGATACTGGGGTGTGTTCCGGTGTTTGACCCACAGAGATTGTGCCTTTTTGATTAGGTGTTGGGCTTCGTTCCGTGCTTCTCGGAATTGCTGCAGTCTCGTGTTCACCTGTGGGATGGGGGACTGCTTATCCATCCAATCAGCGCGCGGATCGTATCCCATCATGAGCGAAAATGGAGACTTCCTTGTTGCCTCGTGTGGCCAGCTATTGTGCGCGAATTCTGCCAATGGTAAGAAGTGCGCCCAGTTATCTTGACGCTCGTTGGCCCAGAACCTAAGATATTGTTCCAGCCACTGGTTGGTCCGTTCCGATTGTCCGTCCGTCCTTGGGTGATACGCCGTAGATATGTTCTGGTAAATTCCGAGTATGCGGCACAGTTCGCGGGTGAATCTTGATGCGAACCGAGGGTCTCGGTCACTGATGATTTTTGCCGGTAGTCTGAACCTCCTGAAGACATGAGTTACGTACAGGGCTGCCGTCTCTTTGGCTGTGATCTCTTCAACGCATGGTATGAAGATGGATGCCTTGGTACAGTCGTGGTCCGTGACCGTGAGTATCGAGTCGTGTCCTTCAGACACGGGCAGTTTAGTGATGAAGTTGAGTGCGATCACTTCGAAAGGCTTAGCGTCAGGGATTGGTGTAATGGGTACCAAGGGCGCGCGCGTTGGTCTGTTGTTAACCTTGTGCCTCTGACAGTCTGCGCATCCCTTCACATATTCGGTGATATGTTCCAGCATGTGCGGCCACCAGTAGTGTCGTTCGATGATTCTGAACGTTCTCTTGATTCCCAGGTGTCCGTAGACCGGGGGGTTGTGGTGGTTGCTGATAATTGTACGCCAGAGTGAGGGGTTGCTGGTTATTACTCGTGCTCCTTGCTTGTACCATACTCCGTCAAATTTCTTGAGGTGATGCGCGTCGACCCATGGGAGTATTTGCTGCTCGTTTTGGGTGTGGTCTTCGGGTAGTTGGGTAAGCGTGGCTCTTGCGAAGACTTTGTCCGGGAGCACTACTATTCCGTTGTTGTCCTGGTCTCCTCGGTCATAGTCTGGTCGTCGAGATAGGGCATCAGCCCGTCCGTTGTTGGCTCCCTTGATATGATGAATCTCAAAGTCGTACTCCATTAGTTCCAGCACTTCTCTGGCTACTTGTCGACTTATCTTCTGAGCGGACCTCCAGTGCGTAAGATTGAGGTGGTCTGAGAAGATTTTGATCTTGTGCTGTAACGCCACCACGAGCGTCAGTCCGACTTGGACGATGAAAGGGCGTTCACGACTTAGCGGTTATCGAGTTGCTAGTCACGTGACTATTCCCACAGGTACACGGTGCTTATCGAGGCACGTGACGTGTAAGGCACCAGGACGTAGACGAGTCACTGGGCGCGTGTTTATCGATGAAGATGACTTGCTCAGACAGAGACAAGTGAACTAGAGAGCAGACAAAGAGAGGTGACAGTGGTGATTCAAAGAAGACCAAGATGGCGTATCTTGGTCTTCGACTCCTACTACTTATACATGTATGAGGACGCTTTAAAGCTCCTCCCGAATCCGTACTACGACTAGCAATATTAGCTCGAACCCTAATACTACTGTCCTAGGAATGAGTCATGCCACGCCGACATGTGATACTGTACCGCTACGCTGACTGATATGAAGTCCATGACTGATTACTACTTACTAAGGGCGTCATCACCGTATAGTAAGCGTCCACTTCTGCAAACCGTGACATCACCCCCTTTTCAGCTGCGACGACCTCGGCGCCGAGTGGGCCCGACTCCTCCCGACCAACCTTCCTGTACCTCTCCTACCTGGTTGTAGAGGTCCGCCATCTCGAGACGGAACTTGCTGCGCGCGAGTTCACCTTGCGCGGCGCCCAGGGCCTCGGACAGTGCGTGTAAACGCTGTTCGAGCCTTTCAGCCTCGGCGCGGTAGTTGCGGTAACGGTGTAACTCAGCTTTCAGGCTCGTATCCTTGAGCATGTTCACCGCTAAGTCGGTGCGATGTTGATTACTATGCCCGCCACTTAAGGCATGCATCTCGGCGGGGGTGTAGTGAGGCTTTCCGTTTTCGCGGACGTGGGGTTCGGCGTACAGCGGCTTGGAGTAGGTTTTGTCGCTGTCCACCGCCAACCCCAGTACCAGGGGGTCGGGGTTCATGACCACTTGAATGTACGGCGCTTGTGTGGTGACCCCCTGCGCATCGGTGATGGGGAAGTGGACGAACTTGTCGCCTCTGTTGTGAATGTAGCCCGCGGGGGCGATGTGGGAGCTGCCGAGACAGCGCTGGAGTATGGCGGTGGGGATGAGTGGCTGACGGTCGATGAGGACGTCTCCTCGGTACAAGGGTTGCCCCGTGGTGTCACAGGTGTAAGGGGTCTCCCGGGGGTTGTCAGAATCGGTAGCAGTGATGATGAACGGGTGCTCAGCTGGGTACCACTCGGCCAGCTGTTCGGGCAGTTCATACACCGCGCGCGCATCGTCGCGGTGAACTGCTCGCGCCTTTGAAGGATCGTCGTTCTCCTTGTCGCTGCCTTCGCCAGTTGCTCGATCCGCCATGCCTCGGCCTCGAACCTCCATCCTCTCAATGTCCTCAACTTCTTCCACTGATCGTACTCCTCCTTCTTCGGACTCGGACTCACTTTTGACCCAGTATTCCACTCGGACTGGGAGAGGTCCAGGTGAGGCATCCGCACTGCGCGGGAGAGCTGCACGAATCCTATCAACTTCGGCCTGAGTATAGGGGACTTGGTTGAGCTTTTGTCCGTCGTGGCTGAGGATCCAGTAGGCGACGGGGGCTTCAGGATCATCGACGTCGGTGACGGGAGCGAGGTGGCGCATGGCCGCGCAGAACTCGTCGTAAGACAGGTTGTCGACGAGGTTGGGGGCGAGTGGTGCGCAGGAGGACACTGGGGATCCAGCAGAGGAGAGCATTTCGTGAGATGTGAGGAGTCCAGGCTGGGGAGATGGTTTCGACTTAGCGTGATGAGTCGGGTTTATAACCAGTGCTCGGACTTTTGATATCCATTCAAACTCCGCTAGAGCCTCATCGGCCGATAAGTCGTCTTTATTGACCCACTGATTGTCCGAGTCTGGATACCCCTTCCATTTCACGAGGTATTGCCGTTTCCTGCTTCTGCCGAAGAGCCGCGTGTCCAGAATACTTTCAATTTCATATTCCTCTTCGCCTTCCACAAGATCCGGAGGTGGGCACGTGAAGTTTTCGCCGTGCATCAGCGTCTCGCGATAAGGTGTGAGTAAATCGATATGAAATACTGGGTGGATACTCCACTGCGTGGGAAGTTCCAATTGGTAATTGACGGGCGATAGTACCTTGCTGATTCTGAAGGGTCCATGTCGCCGCGCCGCGAGTTTTGCGGTTGGCTGGTTGGTGCGTAAGTGGCGGCCTTCTAACCATACTTGGTCTCCTTCCCGATACTGGGGCGTGTTTCGGTGTTTGATCCACAGAGATTGTGCCTTCTTGATCAGGTGTTGGGCTTCATTCCTTGCTTCTCGGAATTGTTGAAGTCTCGTGTTCACCTGTGGGATAGGAGATTGCTTATCCATCCAATCAGCGCGCGGATCGTATCCCATCATGAGCGAGAATGGGGACTTCCTTGTTGCTTCATGGGGCCAGCTGTTATGCGCGAATTCTGCCATGGGTAGGAAGTGCGCCCAGTTATCTTGACGCTCGTTTGCCCAGAACCTGAGGTACTGTTCAAGCCATTGATTGGTTCGTTCCGATTGGCCGTCTGTTCTTGGGTGGTATGCCGTGGATATGTTCTGATAGATTCCTAATATCCGGCATAGTTCTCGGGTAAACTTTGACGCGAAGCGGGGGTCTCTGTCGCTGATGATTTTTGCCGGTAATCCGAATCGTCTGAACACGTGGGTTACGTACAGTGCTGCTGTCTCTTCGGCCATGATTTCCTCGACGCACGGTATGAAGATAGATGCCTTGGTGCAGTCGTGGTCCGTGATTGTAAGTATCGAGTCGTGTCCTTGTGATACTGGAAGTTTGGTGATGAAGTCCAATGTGATCACTTCGAAGGGTTTAGCATCCGGAATTGGTGTAATGGGTACTAATGGTGCGCGCGTGGGTCGGTTGTTGACCTTGTGTCTTTGGCATTCCGCGCAGCCTCTTATGTATTCGGTAATATGTTCGAGCATGTGTGGCCACCAGTAGTGTCTTTCGATAATTCGGAATGTCCTTTTGATTCCTGGATGTCCATAGACTGGGGGGTCGTGGTGGTTACTGATGATCGTGCGCCATAGTGTGGGTTCGCCCGTGATTACTCGTGCTCCCTGTTTATACCAGGTCCCGTCGAACTTCTTGAGGTGATGTGCATCGACCCAGGGGAGTATCTGCTGTTCATCCTGAGCATGATCTTCAGGTAATTGGGTGAGCGTGGCTCTTGCAAATACTTTGTCGGGGAGTACTACTACCCTGTCGTTGTCCCGGTCCCCTCGGTCGTAATCGGGTCGCCAGGATAGGGCGTCAGCTCTTCCATTGTTGGTTCCCTTGATGTGATGAATCTCAAAGTCGTATTCCATCAGTTCCAGTACTTCTCGGGCTACTCGTCGACTTATCTTCTGCGCCGATCTCCAGTGTGTAAGGTTGAGATGGTCCGAGAAGATTTTGATCTTGTGCGGCGATCCCGCAAGTAGGGGTCTCCAGTGTCTTAGTGCTTTAACGATTGCCAGGAGTTCCAGGTCGTATATGTCATAGTTGCGCTCGGCCTCGTTAAGGGTGGCTGAATAGTATCCTACCGGGTGTCGTTTTCCATCCTTCTTCTTCTGCAACAGTACTGCTCCTACCGCGAAGCCCGATGCGTCTACTTCTAGTTCGAATTGGTTGGTGAGACAGGGGTGTGCGAGTACCGGTTCCTCGGTGACGAGCGTCTTCAGTTTCTGAAATGCTCGTTCTTTGTCTGTTCCCCATTGCCACTCGGCGTCCTTCCTCGTGAGTTTGTTGAGCGCTCGGGCGTGTGTGGCAAAACCGCGAATGAAGAGGCGGTAAAAATTACAGAAGCCGAGGAAGGAGCGGACGTCTCTGACCTTTGTTGGGCGTGGCCAGTCTTTGATGCCCGAAATTTTTACCGGGTCCATGCGAGTTACCCCCTTTTCAAGGATTACCCCCAGGTAATCCATTCGCGGTGAGTGGAATAGGCATTTCTCTGGTTTGAAGTAGAGATCGTGGTCCATCGCTACTTGGAGTACGTCGCACACTGCGTCGACATGCGCTTGTATCCCCACGTTTTCGTGAGTGGCTATGCCTATGTCGTCCATGTAAACTCGTATGATGGTACCCAAGAGCTCGTGTTTGGCAATGGTAGGTCCCAGTATTTCGTTCATCATAGTTTGGAACGTGGCCGGTGAATTTGTGAGCCCGAAGTACATGACGAGCGGCTCGAAGAGTCTGTACCGTGTTTTGAATGCTGCTTTTGGTTCGTCTCCTGGTTTGATACGTATGTTGTTATACCCCCATCGTACGTCCAGCTTGGTATAGATGTGACCATTGCCCAAGTCGTTGATGAGTTCCGACATAAGTGGGAGAGGGTACTGGTTACGGATAGTCTTTGAAAGTCCAGTTGCAGGAACTGAAAAAGACTGCAACTCAACTGAACTGCAACTGGAAAAAACCGGACTTTTGGTTGCAGTTGTACCTAATCCTAGAATGTATCAGTTGCAGTTGCCCAAAATGGCAGCTGACCTCCAACCGGTTGCAACCGGTTGCGACCGATTTCTTAGTCAGCAGGTGATTGGGCTGAATTTCTGATCAAAACGAGCCTAAGATCACCCAAATCGGCCAAAAACTGAGCAAGTTATGATCAAAACAATCATTTTACTCATAACTTTTGCTTTTTTTGGCTGTTTTACCTAATTATTTTTTCATTATAAGGCAGTTGCACTTAGAAAATTATTATAAGTACCTATTAACACTAATTATAAGTGGTTTTGACTCAGTTTAGACCAGTTTCAGATAGATTAAATAACATTCAGTTGGGTCCAGTTGCAACTGGTGCAACTGGTTTTTTTGCAGTTTTTTGCAGTTGCAGTTGAGGTTGCAACAAATTTCATTTTTTGGCAACCAGTTGCAGTTGCAGTTGGACCAAATATGGTCAAAAAACCGGACCCAACCGGACTTTCAAACCCTAGTTACGGATAGTACACGCGTTAATCTTTCGATAGTCTTGAACCGGTCTTAGTTTTCCGTCCTTTTTCTTGATGAAGAAGAATGATGAAGCATATGGTGACTTCGAGGGACGGATGTATCCCATCTTGAGTTGTTCTTCTAGCCACGTTTTGAGCTGGGCGTCCTCTTCCTGCGTCATAGGGTAGACTTTGCAGTCTATGGTCGCCGGTGTACCTGATTTGAATTCAATGGCGTGGTCCCAGGGTCGAGATGGTGGAAATCGATGGGAGGCTTCTTTGCTAAATATCTTTGCGAAGCGTTGATAAGGCATCGGGATTACAGCTGCTACCGTGTTTTGTTTAGCGGCTGTGGCGAGCTCGGTAGCTGTGGTACGTAGCTGGCATTCGTCCTCTAGTTCTTGAACTATGCTCTCTTTTTCGTTGTCGGTGAACGTCCGTGCGATCACGATTTCGTCCTTGGTAGTGGTCCCGGCAATGATAGTACGTGGTTCGGAGGGATTGATAGATCTGATAATTATGGGCAGCGCATCTTCATGAATAGTAGCGTGTGTCCAACTAATGGTGGGTTCATAGGTGGCGAGCCATGGATATCCGAGTACTAGGTCTTCATTTCCGATATCTGTGACGAGGAATCGGATAGTCCTGTGGAGTCCTCTTGTCTGCACGTCTAAATCCACGAAATGAGTGATAGACCCAGCTTTATTCTCCGTATTGTCTATATTCCATATTTTTTTTGGTCGTTCCAACGGTTGGAGTCCTAGCCCCATTCGTTTTGCGAACGCGGGTCTTATGAAATTGTCGGTGGCTCCGGAGTCGACGAGCCCTTTTATGTCGGCCATTGAGTAACTGGTGCGAATCGAGACTGGAATTCTAAGAGACCGAAAGCGAGTCATGATTACAGAGTTACAATTTGTTGCCCTCACCCAGGCCGATGGGTTTAGGCGTCCCGAAAATCCCCCTTTTCCCACAAGTCTTGGAGAATTAGGTCCTTGACCTCGTCGCTTGCTCCTCTAACCCCTTCGAGCCAATTGCTCGCCGTTTGTTGCGGCTCCACCGTATGGGCCACTTGGGCTCGTGGTTCTTGACTGTAGTAATCCGTCTCCATGCTTCGACTACTACTTGCTGGACGCCATTGCTGCTGTTGCGACCTCTGTTTTCTGGGGCGTACACAGTTGCGTGAGATATGTCCGAGTCCATTACAGTTATAACAGACAACTTCCCTCATGTCTCTGCGAGGCGCGCTTCCTCCTTGCCCTGGTCCTCCTCTTGGTGGGAATGGAGGACGCGATTGGTAGTTCCCTCGATTGGGATCTCCTACTTCTGCGAGTCGAGCACGTGATCGGTCCGCAGATGTGTCCATCGCGTTTGGGTCGTATCGCAGAGCCTGGTTGCGCGGCGCGTTCCATGGTGAGCCTCCGAAGCGTGGGGGTGGATTGAAGCGAGTCGGTGGTCCTCTTGGTGGCCCCCTTGTCGGTGCGGACATTCCTAGGCGGGCGCGAAGGTGAATATACTGCTTCTGGCGTCTGAGCGCCGCGTCTTTCCATTCCGTAAAAGTGGTGGGTCCGTCGAGTTCGTAGACCTTCGTGAATAGTTTGCTCGGGAGTCCGGCCGTGAAGCGATTGATAGTTTGTTGGTCGTTGAGGCGGTAATCAGCTTTCCGGCACAGCTGTTCAAAGTTGGTAACATACGAATCAATGTCGTCCCTGGTCATCCTGAATCCTTTTGCCAGTTCCGCCTGGGCTTGTTCTTGCTCCAGGGTGTTTGAAAACCTATCAGCGAATCCTGCTGCTAGCGTGTCCCACAGGTATTCATCATATCGGTCTCTTCCTTGGCGTACTTCGGTATTGAGCCATTGAAGGAAGCCGAGCATCCAGTTTGCCACCGATGTTCCTTTGATATACCCCAGAAACAGGAGGCATCTTTTGTACACATTGCGCATGCTTGGTGCGTCGAAGTTGAGCCCCCAATAGGCATGCCATTGCGTGAGGAAGGACTCGTAGTCAGTTCGGTCCCCTTTAAAGATGGTAGGCGGCTCGCCTTCGAGTCTAGGCGTGGGGGCACCTGGTGCCACTGCTCCTCCTGGGATTCCTCCTCCGGGCGGCCCTCCGCCTCCCGGTGGTCCTCTTCCAAACCCTCCGGGGAATCCTCCATTTGGACGTCTTGGTGGTTGTTCTCCTCCACCTGGTGGCGGGTTTTTGCCTGGCGGGTCAGGTTGGTCTGGTCCTATGGCTCGGAATATAGCCGCGTCATCTGCAGTCATGCGGTGTCCCGTAGTGGGGTGAATGGGGAGTAGGAGCTGTTCCGCTTCTTCGCGCGTTCTTCTGATTTCTTCTTCCACTGCTTCGTTGGTGATTGTTTCGGTGAGGGTTGCCATTTCAGCTGGTGGGTTTACTCGGATAATTTCTGGCTGTGATACGGGGATGGACTCAGTTAAGCGTGTAACTTCCTCTACTTCCGAGTCTTCTTCTTCGGAGTGTTCACCTTCTTCACTAGTTTCTGAAGGTGCTGGGGTTCTGGGTTCCGATGTACTTGGTTCTTCTTCTGGTTGTCCGTCAATGCGGCCCCACTGTTCTCTCGTGGGTAGATTGCGTGCGTCGATGTCGCAGTTGTAGAGTCTTTCCGCTGGGCGTACTATGTCCCACCTATTGTCGATTGGGTTCCACGTAACTTCAGTCCAACAGACGTGGTCGAAGTTAAACTCAACTGGTCTGAATCGGGTTGGTCCCGATGCGAAGTCCACGAAATATCCGGTGTCTCCTCGGTACTCTCTCCACCTAGCTGCTCCTAGAAATTGTACTGGTACGTTGCGATCTCCCCTTCTTTCAAGGGAGTAAGTTTGGAAATTGGTCCACTGGTCTCGAGTAGTGAACGCCACGGTGAGGGATCTTGGTCTTAATGTAACGCCACCACGAGCGTCAGTCCGACTTGGACGATGAAAGGGCGTTCACGACTTAGCGGTTATCGAGTTGCTAGTCACGTGACTATTCCCACAGGTACACGGCGCTTATCGAGGCACGTGATGTGTAAGGCACCAGGACGTAGACGAGTCACTGGGCGCGTGTTTATCGATGAAGACGACTTGCTCAGACAGAGACAAGTGAACTAGAGAGCAGACGAAGAGAGGTGACAGTGGTGATTCAAAGAAGACCAAGATGGCGTATCTTGGTCTTCGACTCCTACTACTTATACACGTATGAGGACGCTTTAAAGCTCCTCCCGAATCCGTACTACGACTAGCAATATTAGCTTGAACCCTAATACTACTGTCCTAGGAATGAGTCATGCCACGCCGACATGTGATACTGTACCGCTACGCTGACTGATATGAAGTCCATGACTGATTACTACTTACTAAGGGTGTCATCACCGTATAGTAAGCGTCCACTTCTGCAAACCGTGACATGTGCGGCGATCCGGCAAGTAGGGGTCTCCAGTGTCTCAAGGCTTTGACGATCGCTAGGAGTTCCAGGTCGTATATGTCGTAATTGCGTTCGGCTTCGTTAAGGGTGGCCGAGTAGTATCCGACTGGGTGTCGTTTTCCATCCGTCTTCTTCTGTAGTAGTACCGCTCCTACCACATAGCCCGACGCGTCCACTTCGAGTTCGAACTGATCCGTGAGGCAGGGGTGTGCAAGTACTGGTTCTTCGGTGACGAGTGTCTTGAGTTTTTGGAACGCTCGTTCTTCTTCGGTACTCCACTGCCATTCTGCGTCTTTTCTCGTGAGTTTGTTGAGGGCTCGTGCATGGGTTGCAAAACCGCGAATGAAGAGGCGGTAAAAATTACAAAACCCCAGAAAGGAGCGAACATCTCTGACCTTCGCTGGACGTGGCCAGTCTTTGATACCCGAGATTTTTACCGGGTCCATACGAGTTACCCCCTTTTCAAGGATTACCCCCAGGTAATCCATTCGCGGTGAGTGGAAGAGACATTTTTCCGGTTTGAAGTAGAGGTCGTGGTCTAGCGCTACTTGGAGTACGTCGCAGACGGCGTCAATATGTGCTTGGAGGCCCGCGTTCTCGTGAGTGGCGATTCCTATGTCATCCATATATACACATATGATGGTGCCCAAAAGCTCGTGTTTAGCAATGGTGGGTCCCAATATTTCGTTCATCATGGTTTGGAACGTCGCCGGTGAATTTGTGAGTCCGAAATACATTACGAGGGGTTCGAATAGCCCATACTGTGTTTTGAACGCTGCTTTCGGTTCGTCCCCCGGTTTGATTCGTATATTGTTGTACCCCCAGCGAACATCCAATTTAGTATAGATATGACCGTTTCCCAGGTCATTGATGAGTTCCGACATAAGGGGGAGTGGGTATTGGTTGCGAATCGTGCACGCGTTGATCTTTTGGTAGTCTTGTACGGGTCGTAGTTTTCCGTCTTTCTTTTTGATGAAAAAGAAGGATGAAGCGTAGGGCGATTTGGAGGGTCGGATGTACCCCATCTTAAGCTGTTCGTCGAGCCACGTCTTGAGCTGGGCATCTTCATTCTGTGTCATTGGATAGACCTTGCAGTCAATTGTGGCTGGGGTGCCCGGTTTGAACTCGATGGCATGGTCCCATGGCCTTGACGGTGGAAATCGATGTGACGCTTCTTCACTGAATATTTTGGAAAAGCGTTGATACGGTTCAGGGATTGTAACTGCCACCGTGTTCTGTTTAGCTGCTATAGCAAGTTCGGTAGCAGTGGTACGTAGCTGGCATGCTTCTTCTAGTTCCTGGACTATGTTTTCTTTGTCGTCGTCAGTGAACGTTCGTGCGAGGAGAGAGTCGCCGTCAGTGGTCGCTCCTGCGATGATCGTTGCTGGTTCAGAGGGATTGATGGACCGAATGACTATGGGGAGCACTTCTTCATGAATAGTAGCGTGAGTCCAACTGATGGTTGGTTCGTAAGTGGCGAGCCAGGGGTATCCGAGTACCAGATCTTCGTTCCCTATATCGGTAACGAGAAATCGAATGATTCTGTGGATCCCCTTGGTTTGTACATCCAAGTCCACAAAATGAGTGATAGACCCAGCTTTGTTCTCCGTGTTGTCTATGTTCCATATTTTCTTTGGGCGTTCTAAGAGTTGAAGCCCTAACCCCATTTGTTTGGCGAATGCGGGTCTTATGAAGTTGTCGGTGGCTCCTGAATCTACGAGCCCTTTTATGTCAGCCATTGAGTAACTGGTGCGAATCGAGACTGGAATTCTAAGAGACCGAAAGCGAGTCATGATTACAGAGTTACAATTTGTTGCCCTCACCCAGGCCGATGGGTTCAGGCGTCCCAAAAATCCCCTTTCTCCCATAGATCTTGTAGTATGAGGTCCTTGACCTCGTCACTTGCTCCCCTCACTCCTTCGAGCCAACTGCTCGCCGTTTGCTGTGGTTCTGCAGTGTGAGCGACCTGGGCGCGTGGTTCCGGACTGTAATAGTCTGTTTCCATGCTCCGGCTATTGCTCGTAGGACGCCACTGTGGTTGCTGGGGTCTTTGTTTTCTGGGGCGCATGCAGTTGCGTGAGATATGTCCCAGTCCGTTACAGTTATAACAGACGACTTCCCTCATGTCCCTTCGCGGGGCGCTTCCGCCCTGTCCTGGCCCTCCTCTTGGTGGGAATGGGGGGCGTGATTGGTAATTCCCTCGGTTGGGGTCTCCGACTTCCGCAAGTCGTGCACGCGATCTGTCCGCAGACGTATCCATTGCATTTGGATCGTATCGCGGGACTTGGTTGCGCGGCGCGTTCCATGGTGACCCTCCAAAGCGTGGGGGTGGATTCAAGCGAGGTGGTATCCCCCTCGGAGGTCCTCTCGTTGGTGCGGACAGTCCCAAACGGGCACGAAGGTGAATATATTGTTTTTGACGTTTAAGTGCTGCGTCCTTCCATTCGGTGAAGGTGGTGGGTCCGTCGAGTTCGTAAACCTTCGTAAACAGTTTGCTTGGGAGTCCAGCTGTGAAGCGGTCGATGGTTTGTTGGTCGTTGAGGCGGTAATCAGCTTTTCGGCACAGCTGTTCGAAGTTGGTTACGTACAAGTCAATGTCGTCTCCTGCCATCCTAAATCCTTTTGCCAGTTCCGCCTGGGCTTGTTCTTGTTCCAACGTATTTGAGAATCGGTCGGCGAATCCAGCCGCCAGTGTGTCCCAGAGGTATTCGTCGTACCGGTCTCTTCCATTCCGTACTTCGGTGTTGAGCCACTGAAGGAAGCCCAGCGTCCAGTTTGCAACGGACGCTCCCTTGATGTACCCCAAGAAGAGGAGGCACCTTTTGTATACGTTACGCATGCTTGGGGCGTCGAAGTTAAGACCCCAGTAGGCGTGCCATTGCGTAAGGAAGGACTCGTAGTCAGTTCGATCCCCCTTGAATATAGTCGGTGGTTCACCTTCCAATCGAGGCGTGGGTGCCCCTGGTGCTACCGCTCCTCCGGGTATTCCCCCAGGGGGTCCTCCGCCTCCTGGTGGTCCTCCTCCTGGTGGTCCTCGTCCGAATCCTCCTGGGAATCCCCCTTCGGGGCGTCTTGGTGGTCGTCCTCCTCCTCCTGGCGGCGGGTTGTCGCTTGGCGGATCGGGTTGGTCCGGTCCTATAGCTCGGAATATAGCCGCGTCATCTGCGGTCATGCGGTGTCCTGTTGCTGGGTGGATAGGGAGTAGGAGTTGTTCCGCCTCTTCGCGCGTTCTTCTGATTTCTTCTTCTACCGCTTCGTTGGTAATAGTTTCAGTGGTGGTTGCCATATTGGCTGGTGGGTTTACTCGGATAATTTCTGGTTGTGATGCGGGGATTGACTCAGCTAGTCTGGTTATTTCTCCTACTTCGGAGTCTTCCTCTTCGTCACTATGTTCGCCTTCTTCGCTGGTTTCAGATGGGGCGGGCGTCCTGGGTTCTGAGGTACTTGGTTCTTCTTCCGGTTGTCTGTCTATATGTCCCCACTGTTCTCTTGTAGGTAGATTTCGCGCATCGATGTCGCAGTTATAGAGTCTTCCTGCTGGGTGTACTATGTCCCACCTGTTGTCGATTGGATTCCACGTAACCTCTGTCCAACAGATGCGATCAAAGTTGAACTCAACTGGTCTAAACCTTGTAGGTCCTGATGCGAAGTCGACAAAGTATCCGGTGTCTCCTCGATACTCTCTCCACCTGGCTGCTCCTAAGAATTGTGCTGGTACGTTGCGGTCTCCCCTTCGTTCCAAGGAGTAAGTTTGGAAATTGGTCCACTGGTCTCGAGTAGTGAACGCCATGGTGAGGGATCTTGGTCTTAATGTAACGCCACCACGAGCGTTAGTCCGACTTGGACGACGAAAGGGCGTTCACGACTTAGCGAATATCGAGTCTGTTAGTCACGTGACTACTTCCACAGGTACACGGCGCTTATCGAGGCACGTGACGTGTAAGGCACCAGGACTATGCTGAGTCACTGGGCGTATCCTAGTGAAGACGACTTGCTCAGGGAGACAAGCGAACTAGAGCGTGGACGAGAGGAAACTGTGATGATTCCAAGAAGACCAAGATGGCGTATCTTGGTCTTCGACTACGACTACTTATACACATACGAGGACGCTTTAAAGCTCCTCCCGAATCTGTACTACGACTAGCGATAATAGCTTGAACCCTACTACCGCTGTCCTAGGAACGTGTCATGCCACATCGGCATGTGATATCGTACAACTATGCTGACTGATGATAAGTCCATGACTAATTACGGCCTACTGAGGGAGTCATCACCGTACAGTAAGCATCCACTTCGCGAATCGTGACAATTATGATGATTTAAGCTACAACACTGACAATCATTGCAGGCACACAGCTGCTTTGGCATAACACCCGCCTTCATCGACGCCAATGTCGCCCCACATAGTCCCTCAACCACGCCACTGCCACCTCCACACCCCGCAAGCCATAACAACAACCCAGTCGCAGCAAGACCGCTCATTAATGCAAGCCGTGAGCAATGAAGATGATGGGGAGGCGACAGTGAGGCTACAACGGTAAGGTGATGACAACAGTGTGACGACATTGCAACATCAACAACGACAATTACGGAGGCTACGATGATGGGATGGTTCGGTGACGAAGGGGCGGGATGGGCAGCGGGGCGGCGACGATGACGATGCGACGGCGGGACGGTCATGTTGCCATGCTGCCACCACCGACCCTGCACATCCGCCAGCGACTCCAGCGCATACAGGCCGACTTTTCAATAGAGCTGGAGAATCAGCGCTCCGCCAACACCCTCCTCGTTTCAGAAGGACCAGCTCCTTTGAACTGGCACAAGTTTACGCAGCTCGTCAAGTGCAGGCCACCAATATCCACAAGATCCGCACATCGTAAGCTGAGCTGGCCAGTTGCATGCGAACGCTTTCGCTCGCTGGGTGCATCACAATCAGGTTGGTTGCCGAGATCGGAGCAGAAGGCCAAAAGTAGGACCTTGCGGTCACAGCGTGGAACAAGTACTTATAATTGTGAACACGGGTGCGCGTTTTACGTGGAAGTGTGAGTAGAGTAGCTGTAGGGCCTTCTGTAATTTTTTTTAGAATTTTAGAATTGTTTTTTAGAATTTTAGTGAGGGTTTGGGGTTCGGGTTCAGGTTCAGCCACGTCTGAGCCCCGAACTGGACCTGAACCGGACCGGACCTCTGAGAGGTTTGAGGTTCGGCCTGAGAGCCCGAACCGGACCCAGGTCCGGTTCGGGGTTCGGAAAAAAGGGCCCCCGAACCAGACCGCACCAGACTGTGGCAACCCTAGGTGTGGGAATAACTCTCCTGCTAATCCTCGGTACCCATGGAGGTCGTCTCCTTGTTGTAGTCCGATGGGAGGAGTCTCCGTTATCTCGAGGTCGTCCCACGTGTGATGATCAACGATATAGAGGGTGCAGTAAGGGGACGCTACGCGTTCGTTCTGGTATAGGAACACTTTGTGGTAGATAGCGTCAAGAGGATAATCCACTGGGCATGAAGGGCAACGTTGGGATAAGTCACAGGGGACCCCTTGGTCTTTGGGGTATGCTGGACGACTCACTTAAAGGGGGAGATCCCTATAGAGCAGGAGAAGGCAGTGGTATTGGAAGAAGACCAAGATACCGTTCTTGGTCTTTACTCTGCTCTACTTATACAGGTACGCGCGGGCTTTCAAGTGCCGCTTTAAGAAGTACTAGCCAATAGTGTAAGTAGCTTGAACCCTAGTACAGCTATCCTAGTGTGAGTCACTATGAGTCATGATCCGATCCGTTATCATACACAATCTTCTATGCCGGAGCTTACCTGGCTGACTGATCTCATAAGTCATCAGGAAAACCTAAAAGTACTTAAATGCTCTTAATCATGCCTTAACATGCTCCTAAGGCCATTTTAAGGTCATTTTTTACTAAGGCAATTTAAGCAAGGTCACCTCCTTAACCTGCCTTAATGGCTATGACTTAATTCCCTTGATGACTTATGATGGCTCTGAATCAGTCTTAAGAGGCTTATTTTAAGCCTATGGTCAGGTCAAAAATTGGCACATTTTAAGTCAACTAAGACCTGATAAGACAACATTAAGACTTATTCTTACATTTCACACAAGAATTGAGAGCCATAACAAAAAAGAATTCATGCAAAAAGATATATTATAATTGGACTACAAGTAGCTACTATAGTATAGTGGTACAGGAGGTGGGGTGCCATAAAACGGCAGTGCGAGCATGGGGGGTGAGCGCGGCAATGGGGTTGGTGGCGTGGCGCCGTCGCGTGCCTGTCGAGGTGGGGGAACCAGTTGACGTCCTGGGTGGGTGGTGGCGCAGTCGAGGCAATGAGGGGACGACGTTGTGTTGGGGCGGGGCCGAGTGATTGCGGTGGCGTCTGAGTTGGGCGCTGCGGTGGTGGTAGCGGGGCCGAGTTGGCAGCAGCGGCGGCGTGGTGGCTGCTGAGGTAGTCGTAAGCCGTAACAAGGCGGCGGAGGGGGTCATGGCGGTCGGGACGGGACGGCCGCTGAGTTGCTAGGTGGAGGTGGAGGCGGCAGCCGTGTCGAAGCAGCGGCAGCGTGGCGGCGTCGATGTGTGTATGACGGCCGTGTCGAGATGGCGGGGTCTTGAGAGGTGGTGAGGTGGCAGGTGTGGGTGCAGTCGGTTTTGAGGTGACGGCGAAGCTGCTGCGCCTGAGTGGAAAGTGAGGATGAGAAAGAAAAAGAGCTTACTGGTTGTGGGGTCTTGTGTACCGTAGAGCCAGTGCGTGACCTGTACGGGGTGGGTGGTGCTTGCGCGCGGCTGTCGGTGTGGTGGTGAGGTGGCACAGATGAAGGTGGCGGCAACGTGCTGGGGTGGTGAGAACTGGGTCACGAAGTGGCATGGTGGCGCTTGCCGTGTTACACGTGGTAGCATGGCTTATGAGCGGCGGGGCGGCGTGGTGAAATGGCATAGTTGGAGCGGTGGTGGTTGGAGGTGGCAATGAGCAAATGAAGAAAGAACAAAAAAAGAAAAGAACTTATCAAGGGGTGGCGACGCGTCGGTGTCATGAGATGATTCCTGCACATTGGAGAGAGGAGGGGGAGGGTCCAACTGCAGCAGTGAAGAAAAACGGAATGAATCACAAAAAAAAATAATCTTTGGTTTACACAGTGGGGGGTCATGGTCATCCGTCTTGCGTAGGCCATGGGGTGGTCCACCTGCAACAGCAGCATGTGGGTGGTGATAAGTCCTTGAAGGGTGCTGTTAAAGAAGAAAAGAAAGGAAGAAAAACCCCGTGGAAGAGGTTGAAAAGATGGTGGTAGTACTGGTTCACGCATTGGTGGCGCGTCAGCGCTGGCTTCCCACGCCACGAATTAAGTTTCCGCTAGACACATTTTTGCCAAGTTACCATGTCGCCCAACCCCAGCCGCATGCATCACCCTCGTCGTCACTTCTGACGCTGCCTCCTAACAGTCATGGCCTCAACTGCAGCTCTCACCCCTGCCGTTGCACGTGGACCACCCCCACGGCCTATGCAAGAGGAATCATTATGCGCCCACATGCCGTGTCATACCAGCAGTTGAGTTTTTTTTTTCTTCTGCTCCATTCTGAACCATTGCAGGACGACGTATCATACCCGTCCTCTTGTGTACGCAGGCACTTTCGCCCCGCACCGACGTCGCTACCACCCCATTAAGTTCTGTCTTTTTTCTTTTTTCTCTTCACCTCAAAAACTGTTGCAGGACTGCAACACCGACACTGACACCAACGTCCTGCCACCACTCCACGCCAACACCATGCTGGTTCACCACACTCAAGCCCGGCACCGCAACTGCCACTCCAATTTCCTGGGACTCCATCCCGCAACTCAGCCCTGCAATCACCACCCTGACCTGTCGTGCACAAGCCCCACCAACACGGCGTCCAAGGCACCTCGACTGCAAATCCACCACGATGCCACTGCAAGCCGTGCAACTGTTCATCGCGACCGCCGTGCACAAGCCCCACCAAAATGGCACGCAAGATGTCGGGATGGCAAACCCGCCATGACCCCACCACAACATGGTGAGCCACGCCACAACTCCAGCACCGCCCCCACCACCACGACCCCTTGCGCCCCAAATGCGCCACTCCGCCACGCACAAGCCCCGCACAACAGTGATGACAGCAGTGGGGACAGTGGCGAGATATTTTAGACTGTACATAGTTCATTACGCAATAAATGAATTTCTTTTTATATCTTAAGTTGTGAACGACAACAAAGTTTTTGTTTCTTTTTTATATTTTTATTTTGTGACATCTCTAAAAATCTCCGAAAATTCAGAAAGGGACCATAATTAGGGCATTAAAATAATTACAATAACCTCTGAATTTTCCTAATTGAAACATATATAATATATCTATCATTTTATTCTAATAATAAAAATGATTCAAAATATTTTGTATGTTCAACTTGCCATCTTTGTCATATATATGTCCTTAATTTTGCCTTAAGACAATATTTCTAAGTGCAAATTAAGTCACTGTTTCACCTTAACAGTCTGAGGTGCCTTGATAGGCCAATTAAGGCAGCTAAGCACTTTGAGGTTTTCCTGATGAGTCCATGACGATATACTGCTGACGCGGTGTCATACCCTTGACGTCAGTGTCCACTTCCAGGCCGAACGTAACAGGTGGACCATAGAGTATATAATGCCTACTGTAGGAGCGAGTACATATACACATCTCTCTCCACCCCATTCAGAGCTTCCTCTGCTTCACTCTAAGCCTCGTCTAAGCTCTCTATACAGGTAAGGGTCTACCTGTACACTGCGTCTATTGCTGCGCAACAGGTTATGGGCCCTGCCATAAGTCGCTTTGCGCCTTCATTGGCTGCAACGACGGCGGGTTACCTTTGGTACCTTTAGTGGGGTTGTCGCCTTCATTGGCAGACAATTAGTCTCTCCTACTATGGGGAGACTATGCTAGTATGTTGCCTTTTAATGGCAGACATTAGTCTCCTTATAAGGGGAGACTACATCAGCAAACCCTGGGCTGCTACAGGAGTCTGCAGCAGCACTACATAGTGGCCATAGTATCCCACAGTTCTTGTAGTGCTGGTAGTGACGTTTATGTTCTGTGTAGGACTGCTGTAGTCTACCACAGTCTACCATATCCAGGCCTACTACCACAGTCTACCACAGTCTACCACAGTCTTACCATATCAACCCAATTATTGACTACAGTAGTCTGTGGAAGTCTGCAGCAGCACTCCATAGTAGCCCACAGTTTCTGCAGTGCTGGTAGAGACGTTTATGTTCTGTGTAGCACTGCCACAGCACTGCTGCAGTCTACATGCAGTCAACAACTCTACCTACAGTCTACCACAGTCTGACCAATCTCACTATATCAATCCAGTTATTGACTGTAGTCTTGATGCCAGCAAGTGCTGTAGTCTACCCTAGTCTACCATAGACTACCCTAGTCTACCGTAGACTACCCTAGTCTACCGTAGACTACCCTAGTCTACCGTAGACTACCCTAGTCTACTGTAGACTACCCTAGTCTACCGTAGACTACCCTAGTCTACCGTAGACTACCCTAGTCTACCATAGACTACCCTAGTCCACAGTAGACTACCCTAGTCCACAGTAGACTACCCTAGTCCACGGTAGACTACCCTAGTCCACGGTAGACTACCCTAGTCCACGGTAGACTACCCTAGTCCACGGTAGACTACCCTAGTCTACGGTAGACTACCCTAGTCTACCATAGACTACCCTAGTCTACCATAGACTACCCTAGTCCACGGTAGACTACCCTAGTCTACGGTAGACTACCCTAGTCCACGGTAGACTGGGTAGTCTACTGTAGACTACCCTAGTCCACAGTAGACTACTCTAGTCTACTGTAGACTACCCTAGTCCACAGTAGACTACCCTAGTCCACAATAGACTACCCTAGTCCATGGTAGACTACCCTAGTCTACTGTAGTCAAACATAGCCTCATTGTAGCTTACTATAGTTACCAGAGTGGTGGCATTGTACAGTTGTAGTATAGTCATAGTACAGTTGTAGTAGTCACAGTGCAGTTGTAGTACCCGTACCCGTACCGGGTCGATTTCGTATATTTTCTCGCACTCAACAAATGATACTATTCTAGTAAGTAAGAGGGACGGACAGGCGTCGAAGTATATGTAGTAATTAAAAAAAAGGCCATGAGGCCGACCTTGAGTCGCCGCCACTGCCACTGAGCCCACCATCACCGTCGCCAGCGAGCCACCACCCCTGAGTCAAACATGTGTACCTGGGTGAGCGGGCTAATCGAGCGTGACCTTGAAGCAGTAACCAGATGAGTCCCTGCCATGTTGCTTTGTGTTAGATGTCCTGACCAGATGAAAAAGTTAGCAAACAGGCAATCATGAAATGAAAAAGGCCGCCAAACCGTCCGTCTGCTGCGATCTTCCTCAGGCGCGCCCGCAGCCGTTGTCCATGATAGGCATTGCCCATGACGTCGTCGGCCAAACCAGCGATGAGGCTATACCTGGACCTATATGCGTCACCAGTGAAGGGGACCTTGACCTGATAACCCGATTCCCATTCGTCAAGACAATTGACGATCTGTTTTTTAAGTTAGCATGAGACACAGAAATCGGAGGGAAACGCACGCAGGTAAACACCATGATGAGACATGCGATCGGAAGAGTACTGAATTCTCTTGGAAACAGTGCCAACAGACAATCTTTGCCGCTGTAATAAAACATCTGACAAAGTTCGATGGCCGCTGGATGCGCAAAGTTCTCCGTGCGACCCTGGTCAATGTCAACAAGCGTATCACCGGCACAAGAAAGGGACTTACGTTCTCGTCGAGCTTCGGCCCCACTAAAAAAAGGGAATTCCGAAGGCAATTCTTCACGGCATCAGAGATTACTTGGGCTTGCTCCGAGGAATTGTGACCGTATGTCAGGGAAGGCTCGAGTTCGGCCTTGAAGTGGGACTTGACAATGTCACGTGCCATAGTCTTCATGCGCCCACGATAGGAGGCGCCATCATCAAAGATCTATAATTGACCAAGTTAGTAATAGCAACAAAAAACATTATAATACTTACAACAGCGGTCATGTTAGAATGGTCAACCTGGTAGGTAGCTATCGAATTATTGATGAGCAAACACAATAAGTAAAGAGAAGGAAAAGGCGTACTGTCATTGATGGAAGCCTGTTCTGCAGCCGTGAGGAGAGTGACTGCCTCGAGGAGACAATCATGTGCAGCACCGAGGTTCTCTCGGCTGCGCTCCGGGAAGGGGCTACTCGCCTCAGTGTGGATTTCCATCCTATAAAGGCTCTTGGCATTGACGAGCACGTCGTACCAAGGAGTCCCATGATAGTAACGAAGGTGGGTGGGTTCCGCCTCCTCGTGTGGCTTGAAAGTGCGAGGGGAGTGGGCTGCCAGAGCCACATTGCGGTCGCTCCCCTCGGCGTTATTCTTGTCGGGAGCAAGGCTGTGGCGTCCATGGTTGTCGTGTCGAGGGTTTGCCACACGATCACAAGTGACGCTTGTGTCACGCATGGGGGTATCCAGAGGCCGACCTGCATTCGTCTGACGAGGTACTTGGCTATTTATTATATCAGTTGCTGTGGTAAGACAAATATCAAGTAAGAATACCCACGAAGGCACACTCTTGTCGGTGGCAAGAAGCGCATCGGGATTGGGAGGCCTAATGACCCTATTTTTTTGTTGGTGCGATCGAAGCACGCTCTGTGAACCTCCGCCTTCGTCTATGAGCAATTCGTGACAATGGATAAATTTCTATAAAACGAACCTGAGGCACCGTCGTCATCAACATCTTCAGATCTCAACACGCGGGACACCCGACGGCCATGACCTGCGGAGGTCGATTTGCCAACAGGTTGGTTCGTATAGGATTGACATTCTTCCGGCTCTACATAATTAAACCTAGTAAGAATATTGGTAAGTTATCGTTGCTCACCTGTGCTCCCAATTATACGACGGCGTGTTGTTGTTGACTTGAGGAACGCCTTGGCCAACCTATCGTCTTCATCAGGTGACTGTTCATCGATGTGTTCTACCATAAATTCATAAGCTGAAAAATCAAATCCAAAGCGGGGAACGTGGATGAGGAACCGAGTATATGACGACAAAACATACCATCCTCACTTCTGCAGGGGGCACCTCCCTATCATCCTGCGGATCTCCACCTATTCCGTCGCCTTGAGAGACTCCCCCTGTCAGCGTCCGCAGTTGGTATCAGGAATAGTCATTTAAAACTTTGCGTTACCTTGAGTGTCCATCATCTCGTCAGTAGGGGGTATGAACTCCCCTGGTGCGAAGCCGAAAGAGGAACCTGGCCTGCCTCGCATAAGCGAGGGTGTGAGGGTAGCCAGCGAAAGCGGGGGATCTCTCCGGGCTAGTGAACCCCCGTTATTCTAATAGTGTCAGGCATAGGTGCATGAATGAGGACGGATTGGTAACCTACTAGTCGGCTTGGTGCCATCGCATTAACAGATGCGTCAGCAGGCGTCTTTGTTCTCTTGCTTTGGTTTGTGGATTGCGACTCAAGGTCTGGGCGAATCCTTTCAGAAACAGAAACAAGTTGTGCAATGGCACCTCCTTGGCCACGATTCACACGTTTTGCTACATGAGGGGGACGACGCGGTTAGATGTCAACGTGAGCTAGTCAGTTCATCGAAGGAACAATAGCTTACCGAGTCGGGGGGCCGGTTGAGGATATGTGTCTTCTTCCTCTTCATCCTCTCTTTGCCTTCGGGCCATGGTAGAATGAACGAACGATGAAAATTTGACGCGACAAGGTGTTTTATGGGATCACGTGTACAATAGTCGTCGACCAACATACTAACCGCACATATTTATCAACTACAAAAAAATATTTAATCCAGTTTGACGGAGAAGTGAGTTGTAAATCCAGGGACTGAAGCGATACGATATTCTGTTGGGCGTGATTGACAGATGAATAAAGGTCAAATGTCCAAGGCAAAGGGGATTGCATACGGCGATAACTGGCAACTGAACAGTGCTTCATACGTGTCTTTCGCCCAAAGACGTTGGGGAAGCCACTTTTCCTCACTATGTGCCGTACTCTACCCACTTGACGATCTGCCTCTGACAATCGCTCTTGAGCCTTTTGGACGCCCAGCATTGCCTGCTGTAGTTTGGCTAGGGCAGCTTGCACTTCGCATTCACACTCCCATCGCTCGGTCATAGCGTTTGAATATAGCAATGACGCTTCGTGATGGCTTTCAACCGGCTGTAAAACTCAATATCAGAATCAGTGAATCGATAGGCCTAAGCTACTTTCCTGGGGATTCTGCACAAGTGTTGTAAAGGACATGGACGTTGATGTGTAAATTCTAGGTTCCCACGCGTTGTGACCCCATCATCAATACATCACATCAATTACAATAGATGATGCATTTGCTGACACATTTTTGCTTTGCTGACACATAGAATTCTGACCAAGGCGGCTGCCCCTATTTGACGTTCCCGCCCTGCCTCCTCTGCTTCACCTCTGCTCTGCTCAGATGTTAGTGCCAGCTTTCTGTGACCGCTGTTTGACCTCCAGAAACGCATATGCAATAAGTTGCTTAGCCTGAATGTAACATACATAAGTTGCTAAAGTATAACGGGCCGAAACTAGGGTTTGAAAGTCCGGTTGGGTCCGGTTTTTTGACCATATTTGGTCCAACTGCAACTGCAACTGGTTGCCAAAAAATGAAATTTGTTGCAACCTCAACTGCAACTGCAAAAAACTGCAAAAAAACCAGTTGCACCAGTTGCAACTGGACCCAACTGAATGTTATTTAATCTATCTGAAACTGGTCTAAACTGAGTCAAAACCACTTATAATTAGTGTTAATAGGTACTTATAATAAATTTCTAAGTGCAACTGCCTTATAATGAAAAAATAATTAGGTAAAACAGCCAAAAGAAGCAAAAGTTATGAGTAAAATGATTGTTTTGATCATAACTTGCTCAGTTTTTGGCCGATTTGGGTGATCTTAGGCTCGTTTTGATCAGAAATTCAGCCCAATCACCTGCTGACTAAGAAATCGGTTGCAACCGGTTGCAACCGGTTGGAGGTCAGCTGCCATTTCGGGCAACTGCAACTGATACATTCTAGGATTAGGTACAACTGCAACCAAAAGTCCGGTTTTTTCCAGTTGCAGTTCAGTTGAGTTGCAGTCTTTTTCAGTTCCTGCAACTGGACTTTCAAAGACTAGCCGAAACCATAATTGAGCAGTGATGAGCGCTATCAAGACGTGAGATGAGATGTAAGACTCGTAAGAGAGTCAATGATGCAAATGCAGTGTGTTGTATACATGGTCCTGCCATTCGTGCTCGCACGATCTGCCAGGTCGGAGGGTGGAGGCTTCATTCGGAGCATTCAATAGGTGTCGCTTGGGTGGATTCCCTATAATTGCCGATACTCAACGGCGCCTTATGGGGCAGATGGAAGGTGCTTCGTCAAGTCCTGCTGGCGCTGCCACAATAGCTCTGCCGCACAAAGATGGTTGGGGGGGATTCGGCCAATTAGCGCACGAAGAACTTCAAGCCTATCGCACCCCGTTTAAATTTAACCCATGTGACACGATACGGATAACTCACCATCTCTCTTTCTCTTCGTCTGTATCAATGAAGAAGACGGAGACGGAAAGATCTTTCTATGCCATATGTTACGATTCGCCCTCTTCTTTCCTCCTTCTTGCTGCCTCCTGTCTGTGGCTCGCATTCTGTGTCGACTCTCCATTGTACTTTTACGATACGATCCGTTTTGACCTGTACCCCGGCTCTTATCCCGCGCCCAGCGCATGACCGTTACGACGCCCTGTGGCGCGACTTCCAGAACCCGCTGACGACTTCTGATCCACGCGTCGTCCCGCGGGATTCCCTTGTTCCCCTTTTGTACTTTCCCCTTGTTAGCTCTCTAGGACCTGGATCCTAGGATCGCGCCATATGTTTGTCCCTGACAAACATCGTGTACTAGTATATAAGTCCCACGCTACCTAGCTTGTACGGTAGACTTGACTTCTTGTGTAATACCACACCGCTGTCCATTTCTCACGAACGAACCCTTGAGTCGCATCTTCGCTTGACTCCCTCTTTCCGCTCGCCGCTGCGCTTGAGCCTATTCCTGCTATTACCCTTGTGTCCACGGAGGCCAAGTGGTACTTGTTCATCATCGAACTAAGTCGTAACTGACTTACTCCTGTCCCATTACCGCCTGTGACTTAACCGAAGTACACGTCGTACTTAACGCCCCTGTGGTGGCGTTACACCATAGAGACCTTCAAACTCGTCAAAATTGCCCAGAGACGGTTGCGCCGAGGAACTTGAAGGGCCGGTTTCGTGGGTCAGGAATGTCTTCGACCGCAAGTGCTTTTTGCAGATCGAAGGTAACGGTGGCCTTCTTCACATCATTAAATGCGACCAGATTGGCGCCGATGACGCAAAACTGTCTTCTCCGCCATGTCTACAAGTCAAAATTAGCTGCAACTGAATGAAGAGTTGGGCTAATATCGACGCACTGAGCAGTCACCACCGTTTTGCGTTAGGGTTCCCTCAAAGTACGTCATCTTGTGCCAATGAACATGGCGTAAGCCACGGTGGCACTCGTCCAAACTCTGGGGAAGTTGACTCGAGTTGACTTTTGACCCGCTTTCCAAACGCTGACCAATTAGGGGATAACTGGAAATGGCACGTCGCAACGCGATGCAATGTCCTTGAATGACACGAAAGTGTGCGCCAGTGTGCCATCAGGCTTGAGATATCTTGCGAGGTCTCCTCGAGTACGACTGGGGCCACTGATACGGGCCGAATAACTCGCGCAGGCTACTTCGGGGAAGAAGAGAAAAAGCTTCGCATACCCCCTTTGGAAGCAGGGGGCGCTGGAGGGGGGTGCAGGAGTGTTGACTCTAAACTGGGAAATGAGAGGTGGGTCTCGCCGAACTTTCAGGATGAGCGTGGATTCGAGTTTGCTATGCTCGATGCTAAAAGGAGGAGGTTTAGTGTACAGGGCGAATAGATGCAAGCCTACTCACAATTCAAATTCTTGCCCGATCTGACGCCACATCGCTTGCCCCGAAATTTGGATATTACTAGTTTGATGCACAAAGGCCGGCCCGGGGGGCCGGTCCGCTGTCGCTAGTCCGACTAGTACGGGCACGCACTGACGCACAACAATCATGCGCTGTCCACAGTGTCTTCGCAATTTCCGAGATAGAAAAGCTCTCTTGTGCCATATGAATCACCCTTTCGGGTCCTGCAATAGCCACTTTGAAGAGGTTGTAAATCTTGTCAACGAACTTCAGAGGTATCAAGAACGACGGCGCCAACATCAACCCATTCCGACTCAGGCCCGGGTTTCAACTACTCCCGAACCCATGGATATCGACATTGACGTAACAGCTACGGAAGATCTTCGAGAAGATATCCAGAATGTGGATGGTAGTCCCTTCATTCAGGAATATGTGGGAGCAGCGAGGGAATATGGGCGTGGTACGACATTTCTGCAGAGCTTCGACCGTGACCAATACGCACAAGAACGCAAAAAAAATATCTTCTATCCATTCGCATCACAGGCAGAATGGGAGATGGCTGCTTTTCTGCTTCGTTCCGGTCTTAGCATGGCCTCGATTGATTCGTTTCTGTCACTAGAACTCGTAAGTGCCATTTATTATCTCGGGTCCCGATCTGATGACACTTGGCACAGATCAATGGGTTGGGTCTATCATTCAGAAATGCCAGACGACTATGAGGATTGGCAGAAATGCTCCCACAAGGACCGGAGTGGCGATGTAAACCATGTGACAGTCCTTTTCCTATGAAGAAGAATGTCGATTTATTCTACCGCGACCCACTCGAATGCATACAATCCATCCTCTCCAATCCTCTTATGAACGATCACATTAGGTTTACTCCATTCTGCGTCTATGAGTTGGCAGTCAGCGCAATGCGAATCTACACCGAGTGGTTGTCTGGCGACGTTGCGTGGTCCATGCAGGTATGTTCCTCTAGTCCGTGTCATCCATGACTTTGTTCCTTATATTCCTGCAGAGCCAGCTGCCAGATGGGGCTACTCTTCTTGGGGTCGTGCTATCATCTGACAAAACGAACGTATCTGCCATGACCGGTGGACGCATGGCCCACCCGCTTCTGATAAGCCTTGCGAACCTTCTCATGGATTTCCATATGAAAGGAACGAATCATGCGTTCCTTCTCCTTGCGTTGCTCCCTATCCCAAACTTCATTCACAAAGACTCAAAAACACGTGGCATCTTGGAGAATCGCATGGTCCACGAGTGCTTGGACTTCATCTTAACGCCGCTCAAAAAAGCCGCCCAATTTGGTATCATGATGTCAGATCCACTAGGGTCGCTCTGCTATATGTTTACGCCTCTTGCCGCGTATATTGCAGACGTTGCAGAGGCAGTGGCACTCGCCTGTGTTGCCGGGAAAACTTCCCACGTGACGATGGCAAGTTACAAACAGTTTGGCGACCCCTTCCGGCATGAACCCCGAACTGCTTCGACTACTCTTGCCCAACTACATGCTATCGAAGCCAGAGTTAACCCTTGGCATCTCAACACGTATATCAAGGAAGCCATGAAAGTCCGACTCAATGGCGTCCACCGGCCGTTTTGGTGTGATTGGGCGCTTTCAGAACCGTCAAAATTCTTCACACCGGAACCTCTTCACTATTGGCACAAAATGTTCTGGGACCACGATGCGAAATGGTGCATCCGCGCTCTCAAAGGTGCCGAAATCGACTACCGATTTTCCATCCTCCATCCACACACAGGTTTTCGACAGTTTCGCAAGGGCGTATCCAAGTTGAAGCAAGTCACTGGTCGGGAACATCGTGACATCCAGCGTTACATCGTGGCCATCATCGCGGATGCTGTTCCTAACGATTTCCTCGTTGCCATTCGCTCGTTGATGGACTTTCGGTATCTTGCCCAGGCACCTGAGATATCTGAGCAGGACTGCGTCAATATTGACCGTGCGCTTCAGGGTTTCCACGATCACAAGAGCTCAATTGTATCCGCTGGTCAATCCCTGGTTTCCCTTCTGCTCACCGATCAGGTTGCATGGGTCCCAAGACACATAAGTTCCGACACCTTTTTGCAATATTGAAGTCATTTTCCTAGGCCACAAGTGCACATACGAAGGACATGTCCCTGAAAACTCGAAGGTGGCAAAAGTTCGCACCTTCAAGTTGTCCCCATGCAAAACCGTCCCTGGACCCCGCAGTGATGATCAAGGAACTACTGGACACACGCGTAAGACCGGCGATTATGGAGTACGGTGGCGATATCAAGTACCGCGGGTTCACGGACGACTCGCGACGGGATTGTGGGGATCAAGTTGAAGGGCAGCTGCCGCGGATGTGACTCGAGCACCGTTGCGCTGAAGGGCAGCATCGAGCGCATGCTCACACATTATATCCCGGAGGTCAAGGGGACGGAGCAGGTACGCATACTTCGCCCCCTCGTTCCCCATCTATCCACGTCGCTGAATAACTAAGCAGGTTTTGGACGAAGAAGAAAAGATCGCACAGGATGAGTTCATCTTCTCATTAATGACCCGTAGACGCATCCTATTGTGTACCCTTACTCATTTATTCACACTCTTTGCATCCCGGCTTCCCACACTTGAGGTTCCCGAGAGGTCTGACATTGCTCCTTGCTCCCGGTTCCCACGGTACTAGAGAAAAGCACGACCGGGGCTTGGTGTGCGATTGACACACGACGTCCATGCGTTCTTCGGCACTGCGGGAACCATGCACATTTAGATCAAGGACTTGTCCTCCGAACCAGGCCTCTTGTTGGACATGATAAGATACTGACATTATTTGGTGGGACGTGCATGACCGCACCATGCACAGCTCAAAACCACCATCCTTTCTTACGTTCCGCGCACTCACCGACCTTGTATAACCATTTTTGTAAGTACTGTTCTTGTCCCTTTCATATCTGTTTTCAGGACGTCAAACCCGCCGCATCCTCCAAGGCATCCTCTTGTTACTCATCTTGCTTTGCTCTCACTCGCTCTCAAGTTCACCCGGTCCATTGCACTCTCCACGAGGGAGGGGATATATCCAAACATCATTTCAGTACACATTCATAAAACACTACAGTAAACCAAAGGTTCTTTGTACCTTGCTTTGTACCGTACTCTAAAATCTAAAAGACGCATTTGTAACCACATCAGTCACATGAGATTATAGCCCGGGTTGAAAAATGCGCCACATGTTACCTCTCGCTGCGTCGTTTGTTGTCCTTGTACCATCATTGCGTCAATTCTATTTTATTTGTAACGTCAAGGTTCTTATTATGTGAGTGACATTTAGCATGCAGTTCATATCTAATCTCCTTCCCGCTAGTCTTGTCCACTACGTTCTTCATGGACTTCACTCGCATCAATGGGAGGTATAGGCTGCAGAGAAAGATTGGGTCTGGGTCTTTTGGTACACTGCAGGCAGCTGCTTCACTTGTGATGTTTGACTTACAAGTGGATAGGCGATGTATTTTTTGCTCATGACATTTTGTTGCTACAAGACGTCGTGATCAAACTCGAACCACTGACGGCAAGACAACATCTCCTGGAGCATGAGTATCATGTATACCAGAAGCTTTCCGGAGGGGTAGGCATTCCACGAGTCCGTTGGTTTGGTACAGAAGGCGGCTTTGATACGCTGGCACTCGACCTCCTGGGTCAGTCGCTTGAAGACCTTTTCATTGGCCACCACTTCAAATTCACTATTCAAACCGTTGTACGCCTTGTCAACCAGCTGGTATGTGTATTTTCTCTCCAGAAATGGCGGACATCCTCATCTGCGGTTCCAGGTCTGTCACCTAGAGTACATCCACTCTCGCAACTTCGTTCATCGTGACCTCAAACTGAGCAATATTGTTGTAGGCCTTGGGACGCAGGCTGACATAGTGTACCTCATTGATTTTGGTCTATCAAAGGAGTACAGGAGTCCCAAGACGCATAAGCATATTCCTTCCAAGACACACCTCGGTTTCACCGGAACAACCACTTTCGCCTCCATTAACAGCCACCTGGGCTTGGAGCTTGGACGGCGAGACGATATGGAGTCGCTTGCCTATATTCTCATTTACTTCCTTCGTGGCTATTTGCCATGGCAGGGCTTGCCACGTGGGTCACAGGACGTCGTCGAATACAAACAAAGAACAACACCACGCGACTTGTGCCATGGCCTTCCAGTGGAGTTCTGTACTTTTCTTGAATATTGTCGCTCACTCAGCTTTGAAGAAAAACCAGACTATCGGTATATCAGCGGTCTTTTCGATGATCTGTCTTCACGGGAGGGTTTCCAGAACGACTTGGCATTTGATTGGGACGGCACCGACAACGAGCAGCCCTATGTCAGCGACAGCCCAGCAAAAGGGACTGTCAGGGGTCACCATGGTCAACCCCTGAAGCGTCGTGAGGGGTATGTAACTTTTCTATCATGAACTTCATACGTTTACATCATGTCCAGATTGCGCTCCCAGACACGTCAACAAACTGGTATCACTTCCACCTAGTTTTAACCTCCCCCGGGCCGCCTTATCGTGCACCCTGTTCCCTGACTGTCTCTTTCGCAACTCCGACATGTCATGTTCCTTACTGTCTGTGTACAATTGTTACCAGTCTATGTCCTATAAATTCTATCATTGAAACACACACTTGAATTGACTTGGGAAAAAGTGTCAGGCTTAATATGGAGCGTGGGAGGACCAGCCGCTGACTTGAACGCCCTGGCGCGACAGGCGAGTTTCTTTTGACGAGTTTTTTCCCTACTTTTAATCTTCAAAACAGACGGTACTGAATTCCACTGTGGGTGACGGCCCCACACCAGCGCCTTCACAACATCCCTTCTAGCTGACAATACTCGGGCACGATCCCCGCGTACGCCATGAACGCGTCGACGTCTGGCTCCACCACTTTTGCGAGCCCGACTTGCGTTTCTGCTTCGCCCGTCGGCAGCGCCGTGACAGGCATATGTCGAGCTTACACATACTCGAATAACTGCGTGGGGATCTTTTGATACCGAAGCAGCCCAGACCGCGATCACGAAAGAGGTCTGTAGAGTTCGACGCAAATTGATGGCTCATATGTCAACTACAGACATCTAGCAACTGCCCATGTGGAACCAAAAGAGCTACAATGGGTGGCAGGTATGTTCTCTCCCTTGGCATTGAACAGTGACGAAGAGTCTACCAATTTCGCTTACCGTGGTTTCTGGCAGTGTCTGTGACATGCGGGCGTGATGCCTCCAGCAACTCCCGGCTATAGTCCCAGTTTTCTGAAGATGTACTCGCCAATGTCGCCGTATGTCCGCAGTCACCATCACCGTTCAGCACTTCACAAGCCCTTAACTTATCATCGCCTGGGCCCTGGATATGACCAACTGGATGTCGCCATCATTCTCACCAACATCCCTGCGCTTCCACAATCTCGTTGTTCGGTCCCTCCTCTCCATGGAGTTACCATAATCAACCACGCCAAGGTACGCAAACCACATCACTACCCGCAGGCATGTAAGTCACTATGACATCGTTGCCTCCCCTTGGCCCCCACACCCACCGTTGCGCATGGCCAACTATGACGGTCATGAACACGCGCGGACAATGAGCTGGGCTTCTGCCCAGTGATATGAGTTGTTTTTTTTGTTTCGTACTACTTGTATCGTTTCTGATTGATGTTGCAGAGCCACCTTGTCATCGCCGCCTCCATCCATCCTTCGCCATATGCAAGTCCACCACCACCACCACCACTCCGCCGAGCAAAGCCCTGCCCCGACACCAAGCCGTCGTGACATGCAAGACCCATCACCACGCCAACCAACTGCCCACAAGCCCCGTTGTGGCGCCACCCAAAACGGCGTGCAAGACCTCGCCATTGCCAACGTGGCATGCAAGTCCCCACCGCCTGTAACGCCACCACAGGCGTTTAGTCTGACTTAGACTGCGAAAGGGCGTTCACGACTTAGCGAATATCCCAGAGTGGGTCACGTGACTGGGACACGTGATTGATTCGTCGGTTCGGGTACACGGCGCTTATCGAGGCACGTGACTTTGGAGTATACCAGGACATCTATGGGTCACTGGATACGGTCGATGTAAGACGACTTGCTCAAGGGAGACAAGTGAAGGGATGCAAGCAATGAGGAAGACAAGTGGTGATTGAAGAAGACCAGGATGGCGATCCTGAGTCTTCGACGACTACTACTTATACATGTATGAGGCAGCTTTGAAGCTCCTCTCGAATCCGTACAACTAGTAGCTAAAGTAGCTTGAACCCTACTATAGCCGTCCTAGGAATTGGTCATGCCACATCGGCATGTGATACTACTACCCGCTGACTGATACTACTGTCCATGACACATTACGACTTACTACTGGGGTCATCACCGTAGAGTAAGCGTCCACTTCCGATCGAACCGTGACATCACCCCCTTTCAGCTGCGACGACCACGTCGAGTCCTCATAGGCCCGATGCCTGACAACCATCCCTCCTGCGTACTCGTGACCCGCTCGATAACGTCCGCCATCTCTAACCGATACTTGCACCTCTTCAACTCACTATGCACCCCTCCTAGCGACTGGGCCAACGAGTGGAGGCGCTGCTCTACTCGTTCCGCCTCGTGCTGGTACTGGCGGTATCGCTTCAGCTCCGCCTTCAGGCTGTGGTCCTTGAGCTCGTTGATGGCCCAGTCGAGACGGTGCTGCCCCGCATGGCCGCTGACGAGGGCGTGCATGTCTTCGGGGGCGTAGTGGGGTTTGCCGAGTTCACGTACATGGGGTTCGGCGTATAGCGGCTTGGTGTACACCTTGTCGCTGTCTTCGATGATCCCTACGACGATGGGGTCGGGGCCGTCGATGACCTGCACGTATGTGGCCTGCTGCGTGTGGCCCTGCGGGGTGGTGATGTGGAAGTGGATGAAGTCGTCCCCACGGTTGTGCTTGAAACCATGGGGCGTGAGATGGGTGCTGCCAAGCTGGTGGCGCAGACGCGTGGCCGTGTGGAGAGGGGTCGCTTCCGCCTCGATAGCGGCGCGATAGAGGGGACGCCCCGTAGTGTCGCAGGCGTACGGGGTCTCGTTGGGGTGATCAGAGTCTGTGGTATTGAGAATGGACGGGTGCTCAGCTGGGTACCACTCCCTCAGTTGCTCTGGGATGTCGTAGACAGCTCACGCATCATCGCATCGAACTGTCGGCGCAACTCGAGGCACGCGGTTCTCCTTGTCGCTCCCGTCATCTGTCGCTTCGCGGCTGTGTTGAGCTGTTCTAGCCTCCATGTCGACGCCGTCACCTTCCACTCCTCCCATAGCTTCGTCCTCCGGGTCTTCGACTTTCTGTAGCCGGTACTCGACTCGAACTGGGCCAAGTCCAGGTGAGGGGAGCGTACGCCCTCCGAGAGCGTCGCGAACCCTACCAGCTTCGGTTTCCAAGGTGGGGACGGCGTTGAGCCGGTTGCCGTTGTCGTTGATGAACCAGTAGGTAGGTTCTGCTGTGGGGTTGTCGAGGTCTGTGATGGGCTCGATGCGCGCGATGGCGTCGCACATCTCTTCGTAGGTGAGGTTGCCCGCTGCGTAGGCAGGGACAGAGGGGGTAGTGGCACGAGTGGGAAGAGACATGCTTGAATGGAGTCCAGGGTGAAAGAGTGATGGGGACTTAGCGTCAACATGGCCGGCTTTTATGGCTGTGGGGTGAGTCCTTTCAAATTCCGCTATTGCTTGCTCAGCAAACACGTTGTCCTTGTTGATCCACTGATTGTCCGAGTCGGAGTATCCCTTCCACTTCACGAGGTATTGGAGCTTCCGACTTCTGCTGAATCACCGAGAGTCCAGAATCCGTTCGACTTCGTATTCTTCTTGGCCGTCTACCAGATCTGGTGGGGGGCGCTGGAAATTCTTCCCATGCATGGGCGTTTCTCGATAGGGTGTGAGAAGATCGATATGAAACACGGGGTGAATGCTCCACTGCGTGGGGAGTTTGAGGCGATAGTTGACAGGGGACATCACCTGTTGTACCCGAAAGGGTCCATGTCTTCGCGCCGCAAGCTTGGCAGTGGGTTGATTGGTGCGTAGATGGCGCCCCTCTAGCCATACTAAGTCTCCCTTTCGGTATTTGGGCGTATCTCTGTGCTTGATCCATAGGGATTGGGCTCTCGTGATCATTTCCTGGGCGTTCTTCCGCGCTTCCCGGAATTGTTGGAGTCTCGTGTTCACCTGTGGGATAGGGGACTGCTTATCGAGCCAATCAGTGCGCGGGTCGTATCCCATCATGAGAGCGAATGGGGACTTCCTTGTTGCTTCATGTGGCCAACTGTTGTGCGCGAATTCTGCCAGAGGTAAGAAGTGCGCCCAATTATCTTGACGCTCGTTGGCCCAGAACCGGAGGTATTGCTCCAGCCATTGATTGGTGCGTTCCAACTGTCCGTCCGTACATGGGTGATACGCCGTAGAGATGTTCTGATAAATTCCCAGTATTTTGCACAGTTCCCGGGTGAATTTTGACGCGAATTGGGGGTCTCGGTCGCTTATGATTTTTGCCAGTAATCCGAACCTTCGAAACACATGGGTTACATACAGCGCTGCCGTCTCTTCTGCCGTGATTTCTTCTATGCACGGGATAAACACCGAAGCCTTAGTGCAGTCGTGGTCTGTGACCATCAGTACGGAGTCATAGCCCTGCGAGATCGGCAGTTTAGTGATGAAGTCAAGGGCTATGGTTTCGAAAGGCTTAGCGTCGGGCGTCGGGGTTATGGGTATTAGCGGTGCCTTTGTGGGACGGTTGTTGACTTTGTGTCTTTGGCATTCAGCGCATCCTTTGACGTATTCGGTCACCTGTTCCAACATACGAGGCCACCAGTAGTGTCGTTCGATAATGCGTGCCGTTCTCTTGATCCCTGGGTGACCGTAGACTGGGGTGTCGTGGTGGTTTCTGATAATGGTGCGGATCACGTCTTGGTCGCCCGTGATGACTCGTGCTCCTTGGCGATACCAGACTCCCTCGTACTTCTTGAGTTGGTGGGGATCGACCCATGGACATAACCGGTCTTCGTCTTGGTCGTGTTGCTCCGGTAGTTGGGTGGTTATCGTACGGGCGAATACTTGGTCGGGTAGGACCACGACTCCCTCGTTGTCACGTTCTCCTTGGTCATAGTCTGGTCGTCTTGACAGGGCGTCTGCGCGGCCGTTGTTGGTCCCTTTAATGTGGTGAATCTCGAAGTCATATTCCATGAGTTCAAGTACTTCCCTGGCCACTCGACGGCTTATCCTCTGTGCCGATCTCCAATGTGTGAGGTTGAGGTGGTCTGAGAATATCTTGATTTTGTGAGGGGATCCCGCTAGGAATGGTCTCCAGTGTCTGAGCGCCTTGATGATTGCTAGTAACTCTAGGTCGTAGATATTGTAGTTGCGTTCCGCCTCGTTGAGCGTGGCCGAGTAGTAGCCAATTGGGTGTCGCTTTCCGTCCTTTTTCTTTTGGAGCAGTACCGCTCCGACTGCGAATCCTGAGGCGTCTACTTCGAGTTCGAACTGATCAGTTAGGCAAGGGTGGGCCAGTACGGGCTCTTCAGTTACTAGCGTTTTGAGTTTCTGAAACGATCGCTCTTCTTCCGTACCCCATTGCCAGTCGGTGTCCTTTCGCGTGAGTTTATTGAGGGCTCGTGCGTGTGTGGCGAAACCGCGAATAAAGAGACGGTAAAAATTGCAGAAGCCTAGAAAGGAGCGAACGTCTCTGACCTTTGTTGGGCGTGGCCAGTCTTTGATACCTGAAATTTTTACCGGGTCCATGCGAGTTACCCCCTTTTCAAGGATTACCCCCAGGTAATCCATTCGCGGTTGGTGGAAGAGGCACTTTTCCGGTTTGAAGTAGAGGTCATGGTCCATGGCTACTTGGAGTACGTCACAGACCGCATCAATATGCGCTGGAAGGCCTGCGTTTTCATGCGTGGCTATACCTATGTCGTCCATGTAAACCCGTATGATGGTACCTAGGAGTTCATGTTTAGTGATGGTGGGTCCCAATGTCTCATTCATCATCGTCTGGAAGGTGGCCGGTGAGTTGGTAAGTCCGAATACATGACAAGAGGTTCGAAGAGTCCGTGCCGCGTTTTGAAGGCTGCCTTTGGTTCGTCTCCCTCTTTGATGCGTATGTTGTTGTACCCCCATCGGACGTCGAGTTTGGTGTAGATGTGGCCGTTTCCCAGGTCGTTGATAAGTTCAGCCATGAGTGGCAGCGGGTACTGGTTGCGGATTGTACAGGCGTTGATCTTTCTGTAGTCTTGCACCGGGCGCAGCTTTCCATCCTTCTTCTTGATAAAGAAGAATGATGATGCATAGGGCGATTTTGACGGTCGGATGTACCCCATCTTGATCTGTTCGTCAAGCCATACCTTGAGTTGCTTGTCCTCTTCTTGCGTCATGGGGTACACTTTGCAGTCGATGGTTGCTGGGGTGTTTGGTTTGAACTCAATGGCATGGTCCCAGGGTCTGGAAGGAGGGAACCTATGTGACGCTTCTTCGCTGAATATTTTCGTGAAGTGTCGATAAGGCGCTGGGATTTCGGCTGCGACTTTGTTTTGATTAGCGGCAATCGTGAGTTCCGTTGCTGTGGTACGTAGCTGGCATTCGCCTTCGAGTTCCTGCACTATCTCCTCTTGCTCTTGCTCGGTGAACGTTCGGTTAACGCGGATTTCCTCCTGTGTCTCTACCCCAGCGATTACGGTGCGCTGATCTCCTGGATTAATGGATCGTATGACGATCGGGAGGGTTTCTTCATGGATGGTAGCGTGGGTCCAACTGATCGTAGGTTCGTACGTTGCCAACCAGGGGTATCCCAGTACTAGGACTTCGTTTCCGATGTCCGTTACAAGGAACCTCATGGTTCTGTGATGCCCTTTTGTCTGTACGTCCAGGTCTATGAAATGCGTGATGGACCCAGCTTTATTTTCTGTGTTGTCGATGTTCCATATTTTCTTTGGGCGCTCTAGGGCTTGCAGCCCGAGTCCCATGCGTTTGGCGAACGCCGGTCTTATGAAATTGTCGGTGGCTCCTGAGTCGACGAGCCCTTTTATGTCGGCCATTGAGTAACTTGTTCGAATCGAGACTGGAATTCTAAGCGAACGGAAGCGAGTCATGATTACAGAGTTACAGTTTATTGCCCTTACCCAGGCCGATGGGTTTAGGCGTCCGGAAAATCCTCCTGGTTCCACATATCTTGGAGTATCAGGTCCTTCACTTCATCGCTCGCCCCTCTTACTCCTTCTATCCATTCCGTTGCCAACTGCTGCGGCGTGGACGTGCTTGCCACCCGCGCGGCAGGCTGATTTTGACTGTAGTAATCCGTTTCTGCCTTTTGATTGGTCGACGGCTGCCATTGTGGGCGCTGCTTTCTAGGACAGGTGCAGTTTCGTGAGATGTGTCCAGGGTTGTTACAGTTGTAACAAATGACTTCCCGCATGCTTTGGCATTGGCCACCTCCTCTAGCCTGTCCTGGCCCTCCTCTTGGCGGGAATGGAGTCTTTTGCTGGTACTGGTTTCTATTCGGGTCTCCTACCTCCGCAAGTCTGGCGCGCGAACGATCTGCGGACGTGTCCATTGCGTTTGGATCGTATCGTGGGGGAGGGTTGCGAGGTGCGTTCCATGGAGTCCCTCCAAACCTGGGCTGTGGAGCGAACCGAGAGGGGGCGTTCCTCGTGGGCGCGGTGATGTTGAGTCTCGCCTTCAGGTGGATGTATTGTTTTTGACGCCTCAGCGCTGCGTCTTTCCAATTGTTGAAGGTGTGAGGTTCGTCCATTTCATACACCTTGGTGAACAGCTTGCCCGGCAGTCCAGCCATGAATCGGTCGATCGTTTGTTGGTCGTTTAGGTGGTAGTTAGCCTTCCATGCTAGTTGTTCGAAGGTGGTAACGTACGTGTCGATGTCGTCTCCCACCATCCTAAACCCTTTTGCGAGTGTAGCTTGGGCCTGTTCTTGCTCCAACGTGTTGGAGAATCGGTCAGCGAATCCGGCCGTTAGCGTGTCCCATAGGTATTCATCGTACCTATCTGTTCCTCCTCGGATCTCGTTGTTTAACCATTGGAGGAATCCCAATGTCCAGTTACTGACTAGGGGTCCTTTGATGTAGCCTAGGAACAGCAAACATCTTTTGTAGACGTTGCTCATAATGGGGGCGTCGAAATTGAGGCCCATGTACACGTGCCATTGAGTGAGGAATGATTCGTAATCAGCACGGTCCCCCTTGAATACCGACGGTGGTTCACCTTCGAGTCGGGGCGTCAGCCCCCCTGCTCCTCCTCCGGGCGGTCCCCCTCCAGGCATTCCTCCTCCGGGTGGTCCTCCTCCCAGTGGTCCTCCTCCGAAGATGCCTCCGAAGTTACGTCTGGGTGGTCCTCCTCTTCCGCCTCCACCTTCGCCAGGTGGTCCTCCTGGTCCGGATCCGGGTGGTGGGTTGCGTCTTCTACCTGGTGGTGGATCGGGGACGTCCGGGCCCACTGCTCTGAATATTGCGGCGTCGTCGGCGGTCATTCGATGACCCGTGCTTGGGTTGATAGGTTGGAGGTGGGCTTCGGCTTCTTCGGCCATTCTTCGGATTTCGTCGTCGATCGCCGTGTGTCGAAGCTGTTCTGTGACCGTCTCGGTTGCTGTGGCCATGACTTCAGCTACTGCAGGGGATAGTACTTGGATTTGTTCTGGTTCGTTTATGTGAAGTGACTCAGCTGTCCGCACTATGGCTCCTGTTTCTTCCTCGTCGCTTTGGCTCTCTTCTTCTCCGCTTGTTTCGGATTGTGCGGGTGTTCGTGGTTCTGACGTGCTTGGCTCTTCTTCTGGTTGTCCGTCGATACGTCCGTATTGTTCCCTGGTGGGCAGTCCTCGTGTGTCGATATCACAGTTGTAGTTTCTTCCTGCTGGTCTTACTGCGTCGTATCGGTTGTCTATTGGGTTCCACGTAATTTCCACCCAGCACAAGTTTTCGAAGTTGAACTCAACTGGTCTGTATCTTGTGGGTCCTGTTGCGAAGTCTACGAAGTATCCGGTTTCTCCCCGGAATTCTCTCCACCTTAGCGTTTGAAAGTCCGGTTGGGTCCGGTTTTTTGACCATATTTGGTCCAACTGCAACTGCAACTGGTTGCCAAAAAATGAAATTTGTTGCAACCTCAACTGCAACTGCAAAAAACTGCAAAAAAACCAGTTGCACCAGTTGCAACTGGACCCAACTGAATGTTATTTAATCTATCTGAAACTGGTCTAAACTGAGTCAAAACCACTTATAATTAGTGTTAATAGGTACTTATAATAAATTTCTAAGTGCAACTGCCTTATAATGAAAAAATAATTAGGTAAAACAGCCAAAAGAAGCAAAAGTTATGAGTAAAATGATTGTTTTGATCATAACTTGCTCAGTTTTTGGCCGATTTGGGTGATCTTAGGCTCGTTTTGATCAGAAATTCAGCCCAATCACCTGCTGACTAAGAAATCGGTTGCAACCGGTTGCAACCGGTTGGAGGTCAGCTGCCATTTCGGGCAACTGCAACTGATACATTCTAGGATTAGGTACAACTGCAACCAAAAGTCCGGTTTTTTCCAGTTGCAGTTCAGTTGAGTTGCAGTCTTTTTCAGTTCCTGCAACTGGACTTTCAAAGACTACTCCACCTTGCCGCTCCTAGGAATTGGACGGGTACGTTGTGATCTCCTCGTCTGTCGAGGGAGTAAGGTCTGAACTGGGTCCAACGATCTCGAGTTGTGAACGCCACGGTTGAAGATCCTGGTCTTAATGTAACGCCACCACAGGCGTTTAGTCTGACTTAGACTGCGAAAGGGCGTTCACGACTTAGTGAATATCCCAGAGTGGGTCACGTGACTGGGACACGTGATTGATTCGTCGGTTCGGGTACACAGCGCTTATCGAGACACGTGACTTCGGAGTATACCAGGACATCTACGGGTCACTGGATACGGTCGATGTAAGACGACTTGCTCAAGGGAGACAAGCGAAGGGATGCAAGCGATGAGGAAGACAAGTGGTGATTGAAGAAGACCAGGATGGCGATCCTGAGTCTTCGACGACTACTACTTATACATGTATGAGGCAGCTTTGAAGCTCCTCTCGAATCCGTACAACTAGTAGCTAAAGTAGCTCGAACCCTACTATAGCCGTCCTAGGAATTGGTCATGCCACATCGGCATGTGATACTACTACCCGCTGACTGATACTACTGTCCATGACACATTACGACTTACTACTGGGGTCATCACCGTAGAGTAAGCGTCCACTTCCGATCGAACCGTGACACCGCCGATGACGACGACCGGGCAACATCGACACCGCGAAGACAATGGCTACAGCGACGGCGCAAGACCCCTCCACTGCCAACCTGCCATGACGCCACCCTGACACAGCACAGGCCCGCCCTGCCTCGTGCAAGCCACCGCGACGCCCAGGACCCCACCACCGTCAACTCGCAGCAACGCCACCCCAACACAGTGCTCAGGACCACACTACCGCGCCGCACAAATGTTCTGGCCTGGGCCACAATGACTGTGACAAGGACAAAAGTAACAACGACGACCACAACTGCAAGAGGTGGCAGCAGTGGAGACGGCGGCAGGGGCGGGCAGGGCAGGGCACTATTATTAGTTTCATAGCTACTTTACTTGTAATGTATCGAATTTAGTTCAATTTACCGACTTAAGTCGACGATGGTCAACCAGGAAGTCGAGCCGTGTCGATTTGAACAACTCACGTGACCTGTTGGGTCACAACTCGGCAAAAGCCGTGACTGTGTGAGCTGACTAATGGCTGGCCGGGTCGTGGCAACACTACCCCCATTCCCACCTGGGATTGACCATGTATTCACCCCCATTCCCACCGTTGAGCTCGCTGTCCCTGACCCCCGCTACGCCCTCCTTGACGATAAAGACCCGGACACGTCAGGAGAGCCAGGCATCCCCTACTTCCCAAACAACCCCACCTCCCCACGCTTCTACCCACTCATGATTGGAGAGCCGGGGAAGAAGGAAGTGGTGTGGTACATTTATTACCGCAAGGATTACCAGGAGGTGGTGGGGACGATGGGGAAAGGGGAGCCATGCTACGTCACATCCATCTACCTACGCACAACCCAAGCTAACCAACTGCCACAACACGTAACGGACCAGCAGGTAGACCTGTTCCACCCCCACGACCCTCATCGACTTGTCATCGACGAGGTCATTTCCTCCCTCCATTATCCCGCACTCCACGCTGACGTTGCTCGCCTACGCACCTGCCTGGAAGCCCGAGACGTGCTTAAGGTGCGACGGGACGACCTCCGTAGGCTGGAGGCGGAGGCCATCAAAGATCAATTCCACTTGGACATGAATATGTCCAGTGTGAGAAAGCGGTTGCAGTACGCCTGCATCATCCCCCTTATCAGTGACCGATACGTCAAACTTATGACCAAACCTACCCGACCCCGTCATTCCTCGATGCCGCTGCCCTTGCGCGCGGATGGACCTGGCGAGATGCCACTGCCCCCGCGGGCGGGAGGACCCTGTGAGATGCCGCACCTTCAAGGAGAAGGCAGCACACATCGTCACAGGTGCTACGAGTGTAGGTCCAGGGACCACCTCGTAAGAGATTGCCCTGAGCGAGGACGGTGGGACGTGTGCCAGTGGTGCAGGAGCCTCGCCCATCGTGTGGACGTTTGCCTCATAAGGCGAATGTCCCCGATGTCTGCCCGATACGAGAATCCCACGCCTCGCACCCGCTGGTGTGAGAAGTGTCTCGACTGGAAGGCGACGCACGATGAGATCGATTGCCCCCAGTATGAGGGATGCCGTAAGTGTGGCTGCAGGGGGCGCCACATGTTCTTACGTTCCCACACCTGTCCCCGTTCCCCTTCTCCTGACCCCACTACTGTTATTCCCGAGGAGGACTGTTACTATACTAGTGACTAGTCAGAGTCGTGGTGACTCCGAATCTGAAGGGGGGGTAATGTTACGTTTCTTTCCCTCCTTCCTCCTTCTCTTTTCATTCATATCTTGTGACTCACATTCGGTGTCGACCTTCTGTTGTACTTTTACGATACGATCCGCTTCGATCCGTGTCTCGGCCCTTATCTCGCGCCCAGCGTATGCCTATGGCACGACTTCCAGAACCCGCTGACAACTTCTGATCCATGCCTTGTCCCGTGGGATTCCCTTGTTCTCTTACCATACTTTCCCCTTGTTAGCTCTCTAGGACCCGGATCCTAGGATCGCACCATATGTTTGTCCCTGACAAACATCGTGTACTAGTATATAAGTCTCACGCTACCTAGCTTGTATGGTAGACTTGACTTCTTGTGTAATACCACACCGCTGTCTCCTCTCACGAACTGATCCTTTGAGTCGCACTTTCACTTGACTCCCCGTCTTCGCTCGCCTTTACGCTTGAGCCCTCTTCCACTATTGTCCTTGTGTCCACGGAGACCAAGTGACACTTGTTCACCCCTGAACTGAGTCGTAACTGACTCTAACCTGTCCCGTTACCATCCGTGACTTAACGAAGTACACGTCGTACTTAACGCCCCTGTGGTGGCGTTACATGCACAGTGGTCACACGTGTTACGTTCCTTCCGGACATCTCTCTAAATGCCTGTTTGCTGCTGCTGCACATGCTCGAACGTCTTCAGTATCCCATAGGCAACGGCTAGGGCGATACGCAGGGCGTGGCCAACCAAGGCAAAGACGATGATGAAGTTGATAATGATAAGATACGAGGCGTCGGCAATGACTAAGCACGATGGCAAGCGGAATGCTTAGTGGCGATAACCGGCCCACTAGCACAGATGTCAAAGGAAGGGATGGTCAATGAGGAATCTGCTTTATACAATCTCCACAGCAGGGAAGGATTGACACAAGATATCAAAGCTAAGGACTATAACACGTCCTCAGCCCTCTACTTATACTACAGAGGGGAGCTTTCAAGCTCAGCCCGAATCCGAAACCCTAGTATACCTATCCAATAGCATAACTCGCTCTCGATTCGTATCAGTCAGCCATACAGTCATGGGGTCACCATCTAGACCGCGTCCGGGCTCAAGCTCATCTGGACTCACATTCCAGCCTCAGCCTAGGCACAAGCTCATCTAGGCTCTTCCGGACCATTCGAGGCAGGTCACGTGCCGGGGTCATGTGATGGCCGATAACTCCGACCTATTCCCACGCCTCCTGATAGTCACGTGATGGCAGGTAAGGGTCACGTGTGCTCACTGCGCGTCCAACTCGCACGTGATCTTGCGCGTGCGGTTCCGTCTTCCACTTCTCCAGCAAGTCTTCGAGCACTGCTGTGGCTCCGCGGACTTCTCTTTCCCACTGTGGGTCGTCTTGCGTGTACTCCTGGGTGTTGCGTGGGTCTCGTCCCGGTTGCGCCGTGACAACACGAGTGCAATGACAATTCCGTACTGACGGTGTTGTTGGCACCTGTGTAAGCCCGAGCATGTATCAGTAAAGCGCTGTCATTAGATGTGCGACACACAGTCCGATTACATCCATGTCTCTGTGCAGGAAACAAATGCCAGTGTTTCAGGGAAATCAAAGAGGTAAATGTCATACCAGCTCAGGTTAAGTGCCAATAAATATGAGTTCAACATTCACTTTCTGTGGACCCAGACTACTACAGTAATGGTGACAAAGACCCTGTTCAGTGGTATTGTACCTCAGCTTTCCTTCTTGCCGTGTATCTTATGGGTGCAGCATCTGACTTGGAGTCATTGGCGTCCTCAGCGTCCGAGTCCTCAATTTCTTCACCCCCACCCTCAAACTCATCCTGGGGCACTTGCTGGGACTCATCCAATCCATCCTCAGAGATGGGCGAGTTGCAGACCATGTTGCAGAACGTCAATGCAACCAGACTGGTCGCAATGCTGCTGTCCATCATCGGCACATCCTGAGGGGCAGCAGAATCAGCGTCGCTAGTCGCCCTGGCATGTGGCATGTCACATCGGACGGCAGTAGATTGGGCACTAATGCTTACCCTGTGTCATCTTCGGTTTCGCATCCTATGGCCAATGACTCGGGCTCGTGGCTTGGACTTCTGCTTGGAATTCTCAATGTCAAAACCTCTGATGAGTTGGACTGACAAAGGTCTGGCCTAGTCATATGTATGCACTTGGAGTTGTTCCTCTTCTTGTTCTATGGAATCCTCAACCAACTGTGGCCATCTGCGTGACGGCTGCATGGTGCTTCGCCTCGGCTTCTTTTCTGGTGGCTTTGGCTGCCACCTTCACTCGAGCATTGTCTTCCTTTTTTGCTTCTTTTAACACCTTTTTGGTTGGCTATCCAGCAGAGCATGACCAGGGTATGCATTCACATTTGATGTACGTGTATTGACCATATTGGAAGAGACTCAGGCAGCAGAGCAGAGAGTGGATGAGAGACGCATGGTGAGAGGGCACAAAGGGAGGTCGGTCTGTCCCTACCCACCACTGACTCAGGTCTCATGAGGTTTGTTTTCGATGTTCCAGTGAGACACAAGGCTGTCACAATGCAACATATTCAGTTCACTGGCATTACGACACCACAATTTTCGTTTCATTTCATATCCATTTATTCCACCCGTCACACATTCAAAGCACCATTTCAAAGTCCGAGTCTTGGCTCACTAACCCTTCGGTTGCTATGAAACCTGAGGGTATGGAAAAACCATTGCCATGCAGCATCATCCATGTTACGGCTTGAACAGCAACTTTGTTTGTGCACGACCTCCTTTCAGCGTTAACTAACCCTCCATGCTGCACGCAGTATCCCCCTTGCTTCACCTCCTCATACACTTTACGACTCGGACAGCGATATCGCTTATGCATGGCTTCATTTCAGTGTTGAATAACCCTCCGTACCAGTACCTCACACCATATTCTCCTCGTCTCACCTCCTCTCCCAGTGCCACATGGAACCCTTCCCTCATAGGAGAAGAGTGGCAGCTTGCAAAGACTATAGCCAAAATGACGTTGTACTATATGCATCACTAGTTTTGTCGTATTTATCCAAGTCCCATAGCATCCTTGTACTAGTAATTAGATGTGCACTTGAATAGCATTAGTTTTGCTACTCTACTACATTCACATGGGTCATAAATCCCACCAGCTCAACCTCTAAACTAGAAAGCAATTTCGTTTGCACGGTTGAAGGCAATTGAAGCTACTTGAGCTAACAGGTTCATAGTAAAATACTATTATCCTAAGTCACTGGCACTTACTGCAGTCCAAGTCCTTGGGGGTCAGAGTGTTCAGCATTGCAAGTGAAACCACACAAGGGGTCAAAAAGCCGGCTAATATTGTACGAGTCGGCTAATTAAATTGAACCACTGAATATCGAGATCATCATCATCAAGATCGGCAATATACACCTTCGCTCACTCTCAGGCTCTTCGAGTCTACAGTACTGTAGCACGCTCGGTGTAACTTTTGTTGGGAACTCTTAGCCAAACTTCTAGACCATTCAGGTTTCAGTCACGGTCCACCCCTGCGCCTATTGTTGTTATCCAAGTCGTCTTGCTGTGTTCCTCGGAGTCACCTTCTTCATTGCTCATTCTCGTGTTCCCTCGGCCCCTCAGACGTTTGAGATTTCAGAGTCACGTATCTTTTTTGTTTTATCCATTTCAGAGTTACGTATCCAACATTCACCTTTCCGAGTCCCAGTTACAATTGCACCCATTCAAGTTTGTATTTTCCTGATTCTTTTCCCCAGCTCTCCCATCCTTACGATCAAACATTTCTTGATACAGTATTCCTCAACTCGAAAGCACAAGCGTAGGACATGCCAGGCTCCTTTGTCGTCAACATTCGTAGTTCCTTTGGTGCTGCATTTATGGGCTTGCTCGTCAGTGCCATATGAGTCCTGCTTAGGGGTTTCTGACGCAACGGGCACAAAGCTTGGGCGATCTGGCACACCAGAAGTGTTAGAAACAACTGTATTAGATAGACGTAATATAAAACAACTTGCCTGGCACACCAAAAGTGTTAGAAATGACTGGGGAGCCAGGTGCGCATAAGGCAACTTAAGTACATCGTAAGGACTGTCGCAGTACATAGTACACGTGAAGTAAATGTGCAGATACCTGCACTCCATTTGAAATGATCATTAAACTCTTAAACATCTCAACTAAGGTCCGAGGAAGATCAAGGGGATTGTCCCTGATCGCAGCTGCTATTAAGGATCGTGTTTGCGAGGCTACGCTCGCATCTCATCTCTGCTCAAGTCCATGCCTGACGCCGACATAACTCGCACATGGACGTGTGGTTGCTGACCACTTCAACAGTTTCCATGCAACTATTTCTCCTGAGATATCAAACTGGTAGGCTGTTCGGTTTTACCATCTTACAGACATGAGTTCAAGTCACAGTGGATATGTTCCCCTTCTTGCGCTGACTGATCAAAATTGCTGTTCTCGTAGATGGATTTACTTCTGGTAACTAATCCTCATCTCCTGATGCAAGAACTGACCAATCTCAGGCGTTATGGTGGTAGAGATCCAAAGTGACTGAAATTTTTTGTCTTGTTCGTAACGTGCTTAATCATCTTGCTCGAGTTTCAGCTTGTCAATGTTGCAATGTTTTCATTAGAATCATGGATGGCCTTCACGCGATCATATGTGTTCACGTTTATATGATCTACTGTTGAGATGGAAATACTACCTTGCTTTAAATTTCGGAGACGTTGAAAACCTGAGCTCCAATATGTCGTGAGTCAGTCACTTTGGGGCAGTTTGAGTTGTGTCTGATTCGCACCTCAGGGCCCTGAAGGTACGTAATGAATAGTCTTACCTCCATAGCCACTCGCGTCACACCCAATGCCATGGCCACCTCCTGTAGTTTCAGATCGTTATAAGTGTACGTTGTACATTTAGTAATCTGGCACATGCTCACTTGGGATCTCCATAGACCATCGCTGGCGCTTCTGTGGAATTGTTCATCGTTTGTGCACTGTCCCTAACTTGCTATTCATTCTAATGCTGCGTAGCTATTATGCGAGACAGGTGTATTTTGGTGTGTTTTTATCGTTTATTGTTTGTTGCATTTCCAAGTTACAATTAAATACTCTACCAGTGAGCCAAAACATTATGTGCCCAATATTTGTCGTACGTTTCGTTGTTGACTTTTTTCATTTTTTGAAACATTTGTTGTTGACTTACCACATCATCTCTGAATGTGGTTTTGCTGGTGGTTTTAGTTGTGATTGCCTCCTGTAAGTGCCCTCGTGATCCCCTGGGACACATAGTACCAATGCTAACAGCAGCTTGATAGTGGATTTCGTGTGCAGGAATGGCCACAGGCGCTCTGGCAGACCTGTTGGTTGTGGCAGTGATGTGCTGGTCCCTCTACCGTAGGAAGACCAGGTTCACGAGGCAAGCCCGTCCTTTTGACATGATGCCATGGACCTAGCTCATTTTCATGCACAGAACCAATTCCGTCATTATGACCTTAATGGTGTACAGTATCGGTTCCTGCTCACTGACGGGGTGGGTTCCTTCCTCAACCTTGTGCGTCAATGACCCAAAACTAACTTGAGTAGCACCATTGGAGCTGCCGTGACGGTCAGTGTAAGATATTTCTATTGCAATCTCTCATTTGAAAGTATCTTATTCCATGACCAGTTTGTAGTCTCGCCTTCCTCTCTGACGTAGCTGGCATTGGTCTGGGCATTGAACAGGTGTAAGTTTATAATAATCTCAGGTACAGAGATAGTCAGCTGATATTTTCCAACAGGCTACGTGAACTCCTTGATTGCCTTGGGAGGAGTCCATTTGGCATGTTATCGCGGGTTTGACTTCTAACTGAGCCCACGTTCAGACTGAACAGTAGGGACTACCTCCGTGACCGGGTAACAATGACACATACAACCTGTCTTCATTCCAAGCTGGTTCGCTGAGCAAGGTGGGGATATTTTTCTCCTCATACCATCCAACCACATCGGCCCGGCACATGACTCGGCTCTTCATCTAGGAAGATCAGCGGTCTTCATGTTTCATTAAAATTCCCATTGCTCGCTTCATTCTCCAATCTCTCTTTCTTTCTCCCATCATCTCGTCTCAACCCCAGTCGCTCCTTCCCCTTCACCAAATGTTCAACCACTCCGACACTGATGGCCCTCGTCCACCCACACCGTACCCGAAGTAACTTGAACTCACCCAAAACATTGTCACCCCAAGACATACTCCCTTCCATTCCTCTCTTTGCGAGCTTTTTTATGCCTCACGTTTGCGCGACTGTGCAATATTGTCAATGCATATACGTTTAGCCAATGACCAGCCTTGCTCTTTGTCTCGGGAAAAGGTGAGCCTAAATCTTCCTTCAAACTTTTGGAACTCTTACTGTTCGCTTCTCTCAGTGTGCTGTGTCGTTGCCAACTCTCCAACGTTGTCGACCCCTACTTTCCTTACTTACCTTTCCCCACTCATGCCACCTTCCCTCTCAAATTTGACTTATTAGCATTCTCAACTACATCACTCTTACTGCCGCTCGAGGTATATAAGGCTTGTGCTCAATAAAGGACACCATCTTCCTTGCGTCGTTTCTCACTCTCATCTCTTTTTTATGCGCGTGACCATCGCCAGAATTGCCAGTGCAGATCCAAGTCAAGGACACCCACATGAGCGTCCGCTCGGCTTGACAAGAACGAAAACGCTGTGGGATAAGTAGTGCCATTCATTGCAAAGCGGTCAGAAGTGCCACATGTGCTACTAGTACACCATCAAGACGACTCGCTCTGCTTCCCAATCATGTGAAGCCCCGCTGCCATCATTCCTGCTTCTGGTTCCGTTTTTATAACACCCACACCCACATGTCTCTGTTCTCTTCACCTACCGCCGAGCCAGTGCTGAACACCAGGGTTGCTGTCGCCGCTACAGCTACAACTCCACCACCCACACAACCACAGTCGCTGTAACGCAGCAACAATTGTTTGCTACCCAACCACCTGCAGAACGATCTAACGTCGTCAATGAGTTTGCAGTAAATACTTCTTTTTTTGTTTTGGCTGCACGGTCTCCACTTCAGTTTGCACTGTACTTGCCCTCACCCTGCGGGCGACACACATACTCTTACTTCTCCCAGGTATCTCTCTAAATGTACTAGAAAATACACTGTAATTATGAGAGCAATCTAGCAACACATCATAATCCAGCAGGCATTACTTGAGCGTGAAGGAGGATGGCGTGAGAGAATCCAGTATAGAAGGTGATACCCACGGGAAATCACTGATATGGTGCTGTGAGGCACTTGGAAGCATGTTCCATCATCGATGCCACCAAAGCGAGTGAGGCTCCTCCTCACAGGCCTCACAGACGACAGAATGACCTCTGAACAGGCATCTCAATGCCAGTCTCCTGCTGTAGACAAAGAAGTGACTCCTTCCGAGCCTGATCATCTATCAACAACGCTCCCATTCGAAAATACGATATTCAACACGTGCATACCCTCGTCCAAGAGCAGGAAGGAAGACGCAATCACTGGTACTGCATTCCTTCACTCTGTGGGAATGAGTGAGGCTTCGGGAGAGACTCGCCGGCTTCTGTCTCAGGTGCGTCATTCGTCAACTGTACTTATTGACCATGGTTGACCACTGCAGTCAGGTGGAGGTGGACGACCCCCAGTCGCCTGGAGCGAAGAGCACATGTCGTTCCTGTCCTTTGGTGTGTCGGATATGGCGCCATCCATGGGCATGGAAGACAATCAGGAAGTGATGGTATGTACATTTATTGGTCAAACATCAACGTTTCCACACTACTATTCTATAGAGTGCCAGTGCACCTGGTCCTTCAGCACATAGGAGTGCAGCCCCGCTGCAGATGGACGACCAAATCGCCGATGACGTCGAAGAGGAATCCTCTGAGTGGTCCCTGCCTCATGAAACGCCGTACAGCGGCAGTCCAGGGCTGGAAGACCTAGACTCAGAGGAACTTATTGAGCGTGGCTGTGAGATTGCCATCGAGCTGGTCGAAATAATGAAAAGGCTTCGAGGTCAGCAGGAGACAGGTTGAAGAAGGAGGATGGCGGGGCTGTGCTACGCTGTGTCCATGAAATTTATATAAGGGTGGATTCGTAGATCAGAAGACAGGTGATTGAATGGGGCATGACATCAAACTGCTAGGGACGAAAGCATGGATAAAGTTGCAGGGCCATTAATGGGTTAAATAAATGACAGTGCGAGTAGCAAAAAATATGATGTTCGGGCGAACTGGCGAAGTATCATACAAGTGAAGTAATTTTAAAATTTAGATCATCATTATGTCCATACTTCAATCACCGAATCCCACCATATCACAGCAGTTAAGAAGTGTCTATCGATCCGATTCCAGGCATTGTGTCAGATCTTGCTTGCCAATCAGCAGCTTGACAAACTCGCTGCAACGCACAGCCATTTTGCCTCACATAACATGTTCCGAAATGGGGGGGCTTAAGCACATCTCAAGCACCACACCCCCCTCATTTTCCATCTGATGACAATGATGGTGGGCCTGTGGAGGAGAGCATCAGTGAGCATGTTGTATTTGTCCAGAATTGAGGCGCTTTGATTGCTCAAACTTCTTGATCTCTAGCTGACTCCAGGAAGCTCCCAAGTATCTGAGCAACGTCGGAGGGACCATAGGCAAACCACGTCTACACTACATCATGTGCGCAAACATGTGTCCCTTCAGCTAGGGGTGACAATAGATGAGGTCTCACCCTGAACTGCAAGATTTCAATATTTTATTCTGCAGTCACTGGCACCACTTCTTCTCTAACTTCTGTGGGACACGATATCGCAGTGCAGTAGGCTAAGGGAGTCAAATACCTGGCATACCACTGGCAGACGCAGCATAAAAGAATGGAACACCAGGCATACACTACGCGTTCTTAAGTGCACTGTAAGGACAATAACTACATGTGAAACAATGTGCGGAAACATGCATTCCATTAAGAGAAACAATCATCTCAACTACATATCAAGATCCAACTAATAGTCCAGGGGATTATCCCTGATCAAACACATCAAACAATCGTAGTGCGAGACCTTGTCACGTCCCAACACCAAGGCAACTTGTGCATAGACGCATACACTGATATTAACACGCGTTCATTCAATGCTCTCACGGTGAGGGCAAGAGCCATGCCGCGACTGCGTGTCTCACGTTGAGAATTACACCACGCCAGGAATGTCGGAGATGGCTATCATATGAGTACGAATATCTCTCTCTTTTATCTATTAATATGTGCACCGTCGATGATTTACAAGGGTGGGATGCGACACACTGACATGGCTTTGGATGAAACGGTAGGTCAATTCCTCAGATATTCAAGATCCACCCTAATATTGGTGGTCACTAGAGTGGGCATGGCCAGCTCTGTTCAGATCTCATCCTTACAGTGTATGTGAAGCATCTTTGGAAAATATCACAAGGCAGAATAGCCTTCAGATCAGCGGGCTTGCTTTAGCGACAGTTGCAATATGTCAACCTTTTGTATCCACAGCCTGGAATCTCACATAGTCAAGTCAAACATGGACTCACATTTTTCAGGACTGGTGAAAAGAGTTCCATCGATGGTAGAAGAGGGGCGATCCATAGTGGGTTCATGGACGTCTTCTGGAAAGAGAGCACACGATCTCGTGAAGTCAACTACTCAGGGCTGACACTCACTGGACACTGAGAAAGAGGCACTGTCCTGGCAACACTCCTTGTCCTTCTCCCTTTATGGGTGCCCAACAAACTGTCACCTTCAGGGAGTAAGTAGAATGGTATGGGCCTCAAATTGGTAACCTGCTAAACCTGGCTTGAAACAGCCAGCAATCTATTTGCTTTTATTAGAAACACTGTTGGGATTTGCTCTGAGTGCCATACCTTGCCCACTAATTTGGTCAGAAGGACCTGCATCAGGTTCTGATGTCAGATTTCGCAATGGAAAGTCAGGTGGTGGTGACAGTGTACATGTTTGAGCATGGTTGCTCAGCTCAGCCTTGGGCATGGGAGTCCTGGATATATCGCATGAGTTAGGCATTTGGTCTGAACATGTACATGCATTCAGTGGGATAGCAACCAAGTGCAATAGATTGGGTGAGCTGAGTAATGACAGAAATTTTGTAGAAGCAGAAAATGGTCCCATTCAAAATAATTCCAAGGATAATCACCTGAATAATGGGGTCTTAACCATGGATCTCCTGCATGTGGTTATCTTTCTGAAACAAGGCAATTACCTTAGCTATTAGCTGTAGCTCTAGATTCTTTATCTCCTTGTAGTCTTTGTCCTCCTAACAAGGAGCAGAATATTCTTTGTTGCACTTCAACTATTTATGTTTTCAAAAAAAATTAAATAAACAGTATATAAGTTTATACACAGTTTATAAATATAGGAAGTGCCAAATATATTTAAAATCCTAAAAGCTATGATGACACTCAAAGAACACACTGTCTCCCACCTCACACTAGATGAAAAGAAATCTCCCCTTTCTCACTGTTAAAATACTAATGTCTCTGTAATAAAAGGTAATTCATTTTCATTTATCCTAATAATATAAAATCTAAATATGATGGTAATGTATCACCATTTTAAATTCATATTAAAGATGATGTCAAAATGATATTTTCTTGATATATACTTTTGTTGCAATATCTTTGGTAGAAAATGTAATTATTCTTCTAAGATGTTTTACTTAGGAAATAAGTTAGAAAAATAAGTAAATTATATACTATTAGGCTAAATTCATATTAAAACATGATGTCAAAATGATGTTTTCTTAATGTTTATAGAGTAGAAAAATATATCATTCTTTAAGGATTTTTCATCTAAACATAGTTTAAAAAGTAAGTCAAACCAGTGGCCAATGCCATTCATATTGAAATAAGTATATATAATTCATTTCCTATCCAAAAATATTGTGACAAAGCATATCAAGGAACCATCATTTTGACATCATCTTTCATATAAATTTTAAATAGTAATACATTACCATCAATTTGGATTTCAAATACATTTGGCATTTCCTGTGTTTATAACCCATTTATATATTTACATTTATTATGTTTATTTACAATATTTCTGTACACATAAACTAAATAGTTGAAGTAGGCACTCATTGAGCTTAACTACAACAAGGTTAATCAGTTTCTGATATAAGACAAGCTGAAGACCAAAAGTTTAACAGTTCTTAGAATTACTCAAGTCTACAGTACCATGACCATGCCAGTGTTTTTGTTAGTTATGAAGTATCTAAAAACATATACATGTGATGATCTGCATATCTACTGACAAAATACACCTGAAAGGCATGTAGCAAATCAGAAAAATGAAACTCTTTGAAGAGGAACAAAGACTCAAAAACAGGAAGGAGCTCAAGAGGCCTGCAAAAGCATCTGGTTCTTGTCTCTTCCACTATTCTTATTGAAAATAACCTTGACAAGCAGGTGCAAAAAAGATTTGATGCTCATAGCAAAGTCACTTCAGGGGGTATACTGGAATTGATTCTGTTGGATCTCTATGATCAGTGTAAAGGACTATGTGGTGCCATTGTGGCTTACCACTGGAGCACCATATTGGGTTGGTAGGGGGGGCTCAGTAAATCACCCTAGGAGGCCATATATATATATTAGGCCTTCATCTTTCTTTTTTCAAACATTTAATAAAGTGCCTAATGAGATTTCACTTGATGTTTTAACAACAGTTTTTTGTCTATCTGCCTAGCCTAAGCCAGGATGTGCTTTATTCTTCATTAATATAGCTGTTATTATTTATTATCCTTTTCACTACCTTGATAGATTTATACAAAAACATCTTCATCACCCTTACAAGCTGGTGTCATTGTAGTGGAAACCCCTTATTTATCATTATACTATCATCTGATTCATTGGCTGATCTTCTCTTTAAAAAATGAGACACTTTCCTTACCTGAGCCAAGCAGCTTATACAGTTCTGCCTAAAAAATAATGAATCTGATTTGCATCTCATTTTGACCTGCAAGCTCCTTCACTATGTTAATATCCTTGGTGACAACCACCTCTCTGATAAAGACATGTATAGAGGAAATAAAGGACAGCACATCTACTAGTACAGTATTGAGTAGATGTACCAAGCTCTCCCTTCCTCTAACTAATACAACATTCTAATTGTGAGTCCTCATTCTGAGGCTAATCAGCAGCTCTGATTCACTTTTAGTGGCACTTTGTGGGCCTTTGGTCAAGGTCCTTTATAAAAGCAGTCACCTCTTTCAATACACTCCTTGTAGCAATTTCTTCAGCCTCAGTGACCTTTCACACCTGTTGCTGTAACCTTCTGATATTGAAAAGAAAAGGGACATGAACTGGATGCTTCTACAAGTGTTTTACCTTATTCAGCTAAGCAATATACTGCTCACTAATAGCCAAACCTCATTTTTCAATAAAGCTATTTATGTTAATGGCAACAGGAAGACAAAGCCCTACAGCACTATGATAGTAGCTCTACCTACTGTCACATGGCAAAAGGGGCTGATGCTTATAGCAAGTTAAATATTTGCAGGTGATCTGTGACTTATTCATCAGAGTGAAGCTGTTTAAGTTCATTTTCTGCCTATACAACCTCTATAGTTTGATTAGAGCTTTACATCAACATTATTAGCTAAGCATCCTATATATAAGGACTGCTATTTATCCCTTGAGTCATCAGTAAAAACACATGTTACTGTCAAAGATTTTCCAACTTTCTGCTGGTGCACTAGCAGGAAAGTGGTGCCAGTTGGACAAGTTGGCAAGTTAAACTAACATTTCTATAATAAAAGCAATTCATTTTAATGATGTCAAAATGAGTTATTCATTAAGAATTTTTCATCTATATTTTAAAAAGTGAGTCAAACCAATGAAGTTATTCATACTGTATAATGTATATTTTTAAACCTACTTTTAAGCAATACATCTTAGAAGAATACATTCCCTACCAAAGATATTGTAACAAAAGTATATAAGTAAATTTTGAAGTAAATATCATTTTAACATCTAGAGGATGCTGAGTGGGTCTGAATGGTAGAGGGGTTATGTACATAGCAAGCACTAAGCTGACTTAAAATCAATTGCATATCTTTGATAAGAACTCACAGTGTGTTGCATGGACATCACCTCAGCATGAGATGTTGACATTTATACCAACCTCACCTTATACACTGGGATGTGGTGGGTGAAGTGATTGAACAAAACCTCCAAGCCATTGAAGTTGCACCCCACACTCACTGCAAGCAATCCTGAGTATTAGCTGTGTTACGACCTCAGCGGGTCATTCGTTCGTTTCGAGGAGTCGGAGTTGGGATGTCTTCGACTCAGGAAATCGAGAAGTTGAGTTGGCAACTTCTGCGAGGTTTTCTTGACGCGTTTTCGAGCTTTTGACGAGTCGATGAGAATACTGAGTATTTGACAAAGACTAGCTACCGACTACAGCACAAATGGTAGCTCTACTTATACTCGTACAGTACTGAGGGTTTTCGTCACCATTTTCACAACGAGTCATAAGTGCCAGCGAGTCGCCTCGCTGGCATGAGTCAGGAGTCTGCTGGCAATATCGAGTCACCTATCCGAATTCGTACCTCTGCTACGTGGCATGTCATGTGACCGTGACATACGCCCCCTTCTTGATCGGCTCGTCCCGAGCTATACCGGCATGTCGGCGTACCGAGCCCAGTTGATTTGGTCTTCATTGTCTATGATTTCGCCGTCTTCGTGCCCGATGCGTTGCGCGAGGGTGAGTTCGATGACTTCGGCGTGTGGTCGCGCTGGGAGCGGGTGTGGGGTAGGATAGGGCTGATGGCAGATACGGCGTGGTGTGGCGTCTTGGTCGGCGTCTCGCCATCCGCATGGCTGGAGTCGGTTAACGTGGTTGTGGGGTACTCGACACTGGCGTCTGTCACGGCAGAGCAGGTGGGGTTGGTCGCAGTCGTAGTTCGGATGGGTGGTGTGGTGGCAATAGATGCAGCGCGGCCGCCCCTCTCTTTCTTCGTGAAGTCGTGGGCGTCCCGCGGCTCTCGGCGGCGTGTGCGCTAGCACGGGCGGTATGTTGATGGTCGTAGGGACGGCTGGTCGCGCGGGCTCATTGCTGTTGACGGTCGGGTTCGCGCGTGGTGGTGGTGGTACTGGTATGGGTGGTGGCGCGTTGCCGACGTTGATATGGAGATTGAGCCTGCCTGCGTGTGCTCCCGGGTTGGTGTTTTCTGTGTCTAACAACGGGGGTATGACGATCGGGGGGAGATGGGGTGTAAGTCGTGAGGGCACGTTTGCCGCGCGCAATCTGCGGTCAATGTCGTGACTGCGCGCGTACCACTCTGCCCACATCAACTCGAGGTCGCGGGCGCGCTGTAACAACTCCTTCTTGAGGCGCGCGGACTGTCGGAATCGTAGCACGTCAGCGCATACGCCTGGGTTGGCCAACCGTATCAAGGCGAGGTCGATTTCGTGCTTGGACGGATGGTCGGGGTCGTACAACTGTACGTCTTCGTCTTCCGCGCCGTGTTGCTCGCGCGGCTGGGCTTTCGCGTAAAGTCCCATACTATAAATGGGAGCCTTGCGACTTTCTGCCCCAAGTATGGTGGGGCGTTCTTGTTGGTCGACCGTGAACCTGACATACCGCGCCTGTCCTCGACCCCCGGCCTGTAGTGGTATGTTCATGGGGTAGTCTTCTTCGGGCGCTGCGAGCCTCCAGCCCCACCCCGGGTGTTGGTACCCTGGCTCGTTGGCTGCTGCGTCGTCTGCGGCCGGTGGCGGATCTAGGTACTCTGGCTGTGGCCCCATCGCAGGGCCGAGTATCAGTTGCTGAGCGTCAGCTACCGTGGCGGCACGTCGTTTGCGCAACTGCGTGGCTATTTCGTACCGAAGTCGGCGGAGTCGGCGGGTCCGCGTTTGAGAGGCGCGGATGTGCTCGCCATCGGATAGGAACGTGGAGTACCCGTACATGTCTTGTCGAGATCGTGGTGAGTTGGTACGTGCGTCGTAGTCACGACCAACTTGTGCCCATGCTGCGACTTGTTGTTCGATCGCCTCGATGAGCTCTGGGGTGAGCTCGTCGTCGCGGACGTCTGGGAAGTTTGGTGGTGGCCCCGGTTGATCCATTGCTGCGATTTCGAGGGTTGCGATTTCTTCGGTTCGTTTGTTCTTCGCGCGGTATTGCTTTATACACTCGGGTGCATGTACGTCTGCGGCCTTTTCCCAGCTGTCGTGCGCAGCGGAATACCCTCGCCATCGCACCAGGTATTGGAGTGCCTTGCCACGTCCGTGGCGTTGTTCTCCCAGTATTGCTTCTACCTCCCATTCTTCTTCGCCGTCTATTAGGTCTGGTGGTGGTTCTTCGAAGTTCAGACCATGTATCTGTGTCTCTCGATACGGCGTCAGCAACCCAGCATGGAACACATTGTGAACTTTCCATGTCTTCGGTATTGCCAATTGATACGCCACGTCGGACAGCTTGCGTGTTATCGTAAAGGGTCCGTACCTCTTCAGCGCCAGTTTGGCCGTTGGTTGGGTGGTGTGCAGGTTGGTGGCGTCAAGCCATACCTTATCGCCCATGCGGTACGGCGTGAACCGCGTGGTGTCGATCCACGTAGTTTGCGCTCGTGTCATAGCTTCGTGGGCGTGGCGTCTTGCGTCGTGAAGTTGGCGGAGTCGTTGCGTAGTAGTGGGTACGTTGGAGTCGGTCGTGCGTGGTTGGTGTACGGTGGGGATGTACCCCGTTAGTAGGTTAAACGGTACTTCCTTTGTTGTTTCCAACTTCCAACTATTGAGGGCATATTGAGCAATCGGTAGCCAATCGGCCCAGTCATTCTGCTGGTAATTCACGTAGATGCGGAGGTACTGTTCGAGTCTTTGGTTGGTACGTTCGGATTGCCCGTCCGTTTGCGGGTGGTACACCGTACTGATATTTTGTGTGATTTGTAGCGTTTTGCACAACTCTTTCATCACGTTCGCGGTGAATCGTGGATCTCGATCTGATATGACTCGCCCCGGTAGCCTGTAGTGCGGGAGGACATATTGTAGGTACTTCTTCGCGACCCCTTCGGCTGTAATCGTCTCGTTGCACGGCACGAATATGCTGGCTTTGGAACATGCTTGATCTGTGATGGTTAATATGGTATCGTACCCTCGGGACGGAGGTAATTTGGTGATGAAGTCGAGTGCTATCACCGTGAATGGTAGCTTTGGTTCGTTGTGTATGATTGGTGAGAGCAGTGGCTTGGGTCGACCAGGTAGTGCTTTGGTGCTTTGGCACGTGGCGCATCCGTTTACGTAGTTGGTTACCGTTTCTTTCATTCGTGGCCACCAGTAGTGTTCTTGGATGTGGGTCATAGTTTTTGCGATACCGGGGTGTCCGGCGGTGGGAAGGTCGTGAAATAATGAAATTACCCCCCTCTGTAGAGTCGGATCATCCACGATCACAAGTCGTGCGCCTTTCCACCAGAGGCCATTGGAGAGGACGATGTCGATGTCACGCGCTAGGCGTTCTAGGGCCGGCAAGTGACTACGCTGGGCGAGCCGGCAGCGGTCGTCCAGCGTGGCCGTAGTCGTGGCCTGGATGAAGAGGGTGGGCGGCAGGATGAGAACGTCGGCATTGTCGTCTGCCCCGTCCCCGTGAACGGGGTGGCGTGACAAGGCGTCCGCTTGTAGTAGTGCGCCCGGGCGGTGGATCAGTCGCAGATCGTAATCGGCGAGCAGGTTGACTAGACAGGCGACGCGTCGGTTGATGCGTTGCGGTTGGCGATAGTGGATGAGGTTGGCGTGGTCGGTGAAGACCGTGACCGGGTGTCGAGCTCCGACAAGAAGATGTCGCCAATGTTCGAGCCCGCGAACTAACCCGAGAAATTCGCGATCGTATACGTCGTAATTGCGTTCTGCCATGGTTAGGGACTGCGAGAAGTACCCCACCACTTGGGGTTTCCCTCGAGGGTCGTTCTGCGTAAGTATCGCCCCGACTGCAAAGCCGGAGGCATCCGTTTGAAGTTCGTATGGCCGCGTGGAGTCGGGCTGGCGCAGCGCCGGCTGTGAGGTAGCGATAGTGATTAGGCGATCTAATGCGGACGTACATTCGTCCATCCACACAAACGGAACCTCTTTTTTCAGGAGGGCGTTCAGGGGTCTTGCTATAGCTGCGAAACCCGGGATGAACGGTCGTTGGTAGTTGAGTACCCCGAGCACACTCCGGATTTGGCGTGTGGTGGTGAGTGTGCGAGGCCAATCGCGAAGACCGTTGACCTTATCTTCGCCCATGCGTATCGAGCCTTCGCGGATCGTCATACCGAGGTAATCTACTTCTCGCTGCTCGAACTCGCATTTAGAGAGTTTGAGGAAGTAGCTTTCGGCAGCTAGAATGCCGAGTACTTGGTTGACGATAAGGTGATGTCGAGTAAGATCAAGTGTGGTAGTGATCAGTATGTCATCCATATAGATGAATAACTCGGAGGGATATCGGTCGAGGAGCGGCCGGAATATGCAAAGCATGGCTCGCATGAAAGTGGCCGGGGAGTTAGTGAGCCCGAAATACATGACGAGGGGTTTGAACAACCCTCGCGGCGTTTTGAACGCCGCTTTCCATTGATCTTCTTCTTTGATCTGAACGTTGTTGTAGCCCCATCGGATGTCGAACTTGGTGAACAGCGCTTTGTCTGATAGGTTATCTAGTATATTGGAGATAAGCGGTATCGGGTATTCATCCCGGACGGTCAGCGCGTTAAGTGCTTTGTAATCTTGCACGGGTCGGAGTTTGCCATCTTTCTTCTTGAGGAAGAAAAATGAGGATGCGTATGGAGATTTTGATTCTCAGATATATCCTTTCTCCAGGTGTTCTTTGAGGAATTCGTCTAAGTGGGTTAGTTCGGTGGGGTTGAGCGGGTATATTTTGCACGGTAGTGTCGTCGGTGCGTCAGGTTTCAGGTGAATTGCGTGGTCGTCGGGTCTTTGCGGGGGAAATCTCTTGGCCGCTTCTTCTGAGAAGACCGTGGCGTGGGTCTGGTAGGCTTCTGGAAGTTGTACGTCGGGTTTCGCTTTTTGGGTTTGTTCTGCCCACTGTTGCACGATTGTGGCGATTTCGGTTTTTTGCGTGAGCCTAATGGGCGGTTCGTCTAGTACACCCGTAGTCCAGGTGATTTTTGGACTATGCTTCTGAAACCACGGGTAACCAAGGATGAGTTGGGATCGTCCGAGGTTGGTGACATAAAAGGAAATCTCATCGTATTTGCCGCCGCTATGGTACTTTAGGTGGCACTTGCTTCTCAACCCTCTGCCCACATTGACGGTGCCGTCTACGTTCGTCACTTCTCGGGGAACCATTTTCGTGGTTTCGAGCTTGAGTCGCCCCACTACGCAATAATCAATGAAGTTTTCTGATGCTCCCAAGTCAAGGAGCGTGGAAACGTTTTCTTGTCGATCGGGCCCCTGTACGGGCACGTCTATGGTGAGTGCCGAAGGGGTGGTACTTTCGATGGCGTTGATCTCTTCGCCGTCGCTTGGGTCTTCGACTTCCCCTTCGAGCAACAAGTTTGCGATGATTTCTTGTCGTTCGCGTTTGGACAACCCGAGCAATGAAGCTTGGGCTACTTGCATCGCGTTTACCGTGGCCGGCGGTGTCGGGTCGATGGGACCTTTGCTCGTAACTGGCGTTTTTGCGACCACTTCGTTTGCTTTTACGGGTGGGTTTTTCTTCTGGGGGCAGAAACGCGACAGATGTCCCTGCTTTTGACAGCGGAAACATCTTCCTTCGCATTGGCACTTTTCTTTCTCTTCGGGCGAGAGCTGATTGGGGAATCGCGCCTTGGGTGGCCCTACCGTGGCGTTGTCTACGTCCATCGGTACTGGCTCGTCGCGTCGTGGTGTGTGTGTTTTTGTAGTCTGAGTGGGGCCCGTTCGCTGTTGTCGTGGCCCGCCCGTACCGGCGCATGATGCTATAGTCTGGTATCGCTGTGTTTCTTGTCGCGCCGCCTCTTGCCATTCGTCCATACTGACGGGTATGGTGTTTCTTCGTAGGCAGGCTATGAGGAGGCCTCTTTTCAAGCCTCGTCGGAAGAATTCGATGGTGCCTTGCGTGTTCGCGTCCCACCCGGCATGGTTCGCGAGGCGTTGGAACTTGGCGATGTAGTTGTCGATGTCGTCGTTGGTCATGGTGAGGGATATTAATTGTTGGTAGGCATTTTGTTTGCTCATCGTGTCTGTCCACGTATTTTTGAACGCGGTCTCGAAGCTTGTCCATAGGGCTTCGTCGTTTTCGGTTACCGGGTTTAGTGTGTGCTTGACCTTGCCGTCGAGGTCGAGTTCTTGTCCGTCTACCCAATCATCTACCGCATTGCCGCGGATAAATGACAGGGCCAAGCCGACTCGCGTGTATGGCGAGATGATGAGTTCGTGTGTACGATTGTTACGCCGATACTGACGGAACTCACGTAGAAACTGTTCGCTCTTTTTTCTGTCGCCCATGAACATCGTCGGGGCTGTGCCTTTGAGGCTACCGGTAAGCAGAGGTGTTGCCATTGTGGGTAGTGTCGTTGTCGGTGGGATGTAAGTTGCTAATACGGCGGCGGTAAGTGCTTCAAGAGTTTCGGTGGGTTCAGCAGGAGATTCTTCGTCAACTTCGATGGGTTGGACGGTCGCGTGTTCTTGATGTACTGGTGTTAGTTGGCGAAATGCGGTGGTGAGTTCTTCTATTGGGTCTGCGGTATCAGTGTGAATTGGTTCAACAAAGTTTGGGTGTAGTGGGTCGCTTCGCCTCCAATAGCCCAGTCCAAGTTCTCTGGCTCCGTCGATGTCGATGCGGAAGTTTGTTTTTGTTTGCCACTGACCGTCATGTCGTTCGAGAATATACCACTCGTCATTAATGAACTCTGCAGTTAACGTCCCTCGATTCTCGGGAAGTGTGCACCGGTACCCTACGTCTGTAGGGTCGAATCACGATACGAACCAGAAGGCTCTTCCGAGTACGTGCGCTGGTAGGTCGTCGAGTGGTCGTCGGGTTACTGTTGTCCACGAATTGTTGTCGGGGATGTCGTATGTGAGGCTAGCCACTTTTAATACTCTGAGTGAATATTACTATCCACTGTTCGTGTATGCCTGTTGTGTCTGTCGTGTCAATTGGGGTCGTCGTTCGTCGGGATGTCTCGCGTTGTTACGCGAGGTCGTTCGGAGGGGTCCGCGTGCACTTCGTTTCACGCGGGGTCGGGTAAGAGGGAGCTAGTCTTTTGTTACGACCTCAGCGGGTCGTTCGTTCGTTTCGAGGAGTCAGAGTTGGGATGTCTTCGACTCGGGAAATCGAGAAGTTGAGTTGGCAACTTCTGCGAGGTTTTCTTGACGCGTTTTCGAGCTTTTGACAAGTCGATGAGAATACTGAGTATTTGACAAAGACTAGCTACCGACTACAGCACAAACGGTAGCTCTACTTATACTCATACAGTACTGAGGGTTTTCGTCACCATTTTCACAACGAGTCGTAAGTGCCAGCGAGTCACCTCGCTGGCATGAGTCAGGAGTCTGCTGGCAATATCGAGTCACCTATCCGAATTCGTACCTCTGCTACGTGGCATGTCACATGACCGTGACAAGCTGTCTGTGCTTTTACAGCAGCCACACTAACAGCACCTTGTGCACTTGGATGAGTGGTGAAGCAACAAGGAAAACCCCCAACTAATTGAAATAAAGCATTATATTCCAACCTTTATTGGATTTTGTTGTGCAGTGCCATGAGGTTTTGAGTCAATGTTCGTTGTAGCAGCTGGATGTTGTTGTGTAGTGTAGAGAGCTCTTGGTGCCGTTCCCCTCACCCATTCATATCCTTAAGATGCTTCTCAAGTGTTCTGCAGGTGCACCTCACATGTGTAAAGTAGTGTCTTTCCTATTGATCACAAATTATGCAGTTATCAGCATCATGAAGGATGAGGCCTCATCATCCTTGTTGTAACTTCATTCCATGTCTATATCATTCATATGAATTTAGAATAGTAATTCATACCTATTATATTTGAATTTGTAATATCAAATAAAGGAATTTTCATTGCCTTTTATTAAAGAGATGTTAGAATTTTAACAGTGGAAAAGCATTTATAAACTACTTATGCAACTTATTTACTACTTATATTTTTTTACAATTTTTCTGTAAACATAAGTAGTTGGTACCCTCTGCTATAGCAAGCTCAAGTGGATCCACCATGGCAAAAGGTATTTTTTATTTCACAATTTTCTTGTATAAAATGTTGATAAGATAACTAAATATTGTCAATGCAATTTCAAAGCACAATATGTAGACAATATAATTTTCTTTTTCCTTAATATTGTTAGAATATTATACATCAGAAAAAACCTTCCATGCTAGCAAGAGGTAATTTGACTAAATTAGTACAGCTTAGTGAAATTAGTTACATCATCTTTATTATTTTTCCACAAGTAAAATAGATAAGACCTCCCCCTTTCAAAAGCAAACTTTGATTTGTTTTTGTTTATTACTTTTATCTTTTTTTTTGTTACTATCTCATTTGTTAACTGAACTAGCTTTTTCTAAGATGTGACAGAAGTAACCCCTGAGTTTTTTCAGCCATGCCCATACTTATACCTGTGAACACTAGATGGTAGAGGTACAAAAACATATGAGGATCTAAGAAAGTGCTTTCATATTATTAAATCAGTACTAAGTACTTGTAACTGAGCTTGCTTTTTTAAAAGTAAGCCTTATTGTATATCAAATGCATAAAAAATGTTTTTGACAAAATAAATCACATTATTAGTGCCTGTAAACATTACTGTCAAGCTTTTAACCAAGTGACAATATTGAAGACATGCAGCATCTGGCATCAAACATAGCTTTCAATGAATAAAAGCTTTCTAATCTCAAGTAGAGGGAGGATATAACAGGGCTTTCTTATCAAGACACTGAAGTTACTCTTGATATGTTATATTTTTTTGACCTTTACAAACTCAATGATAAGGTGGCCCAGCTTTTAGTCAATTTTACTGGAGGAAACTTATCACCTTGTGAGATCTTTAAAAACCTACTAGATGATGCAATGTTCAAATCTACTGCTATCAATTCATTCCTTGATCATCAGTCCTTCACTTATCAGTCCTTTACTCACCATCATCTACAAATTGTTCAGCATATGTTCAAGGTTTCAGAGTTTAACTTTGTTGCCTTAAAGTCTCCAGTGTTACTTGGCTCACTGCAGTCATGACCAGAGCAACCATAGGCATAGGAACTTCTCTACTTACCATACCATCTTCACCTTGAACTGAACCAAACTGATTTGTAAGCAATTTGACATTTTATTTGAGCACTTAATGAGCACTTAACAGGTGCTTTGAAGAGGAGAGAATGATTTCACCCCAAGGTAGTGAAGGGGAGGCAGTGATGAGGGGCCAGCTGCAGTTTCCACTCAAGGGTAAATAGTCAACAAAGTAAGATTTTCTCAGGGCTTAGTGGTGAGTTGCAAGCCTAAACTATTAATACTAGAGGACACCCTACTGCCTTGTGATGGTTCAAATGCCTTCACTGGTGTTTCAAGGGCCCCTAGTTGTTTTTTGTATGCTCTCTTAGAAGTGTAAAAGTCACATGCTTATGCCCTCTATAAGGCAAGGGTGTTAGCAAACACTTGAATGAAGATGTCATGCCTAGCCCAACCTGCTTATGTACAATATGTTGGAATGTGATAAGTACATAAAGACCTTATCTATAGCAGTTATGACATTACCGAAGTACAGTTACCTATTATGGTAGTTAGGATACATACTACAATGGGCACAATACACCCACTGAATGAGAGAAGCCCTATGCCTATCTTGAAGTGGAAGTTTACATCAGGCATGTGTAAAAACGCGATATTGTGGATAGTGATACTCATCACTTTTATGCATTTGGACAGGGTAGGACCATAGAGCATAAATACCCTCCTATGTAGAGGGAGGCTGTAACGCCACAACAGGGGGCGTTAAGTATGATGTGTACTTTGTTAAGTCATGGACGGTAACGGGATGTGTTAGAGTTAGTTACGACTCAGTTTGAGGGTGAACAAGTGTCACTTGGTCTCCGTGGACACAAGGACAATAGCGGAGTATGGCTCAGGTGTGAAGGCAAGCGAAGATGGGGAGTCAAGCGAAAGTGCGACTCAAGGGATCGGTTTGTGAGAATGGACAGCGGTGTGGTATTACACAAGAAGTCAAGTCTACCGTACAAGCTAGATAGTGTGGGACTTATATACTAGTACACAATGTTTGTCAGAGACAAATATAAGGCGCAATCCTAGGACACAGGTCCTAGAGAGCTAACAAGGGGAACATACATAAAGGGAACAAGGGAATCCCGTGGGACAACGCGTGGATCAGAAGACGTCAGCAAGTTCTGGAAGTTGCACCATAGGGCATTGTAACGGTCATGCGCTAGGCGTGAGATAAGAGCCAAAATGCGTATTGGAGCTGATCGTAGGTAAAAAGTCCAGTCAACATGTCACATGGAATCTGATAACAGGAAAACGAAGTAGGAGGCGAAAATCGTAACATTACCCCCCCATCAGACTCGAAGTTGCCACGACTTCAACTAGTCACTCATATAGTAGTAGTCCTCCTCGAGAACTACTGTAGTAGGGGTAGGAGAGGGAGGACTGGGGCAAGTATGAGAGCATAAAAACATATGGTGGCTACTATGGCTGCACTTGTGACAGCGTTCGTACTGTGGGCAGTTGATCTCGTCATAAGTTGCCCAAAAGTTGAGACACTTCCCACACCAGCAAGTGCATGGCATGGGATTCTCGTACCAGGCAGACATCGGGGACAGTCGCTGTATAAGGCATACATCCACACAATGGGTGAGACTGCTGCACCACTGGCACACATCCCACCACCCTCACTCAGGACAGTCTTATATGAGGTGGTCCTTCGACTGACACTCATAGCACCTGCAATGATGCGTGCTTCCTTCCCCCTGAAGGCCTGGAATCTCGCAGGGTCCTCCCGTATGTGGGGGTAACAGCATCTCTCCGGGCCCATCCACACACAGGGGCAGCGGTACAGAGGAGTGGCATGGATGTGTAGGTTTGGTCATGAGTTCCACATATCGATCACTGATGAGAGGGATAATGCGGGCATACTGCAACCACTTTTGTACACTGGACATATTCATATCCAGGTGGAACTGATCTTTTGTGGCCTCCGCTTCTAACCTACGAAGGTTATCCCACCGTACTTTAAGCGTGTCTCACGCCTCAAGACAGGTACGCAGGCAGGAGATGTCCACATGAAGCGCAGGGTAGTGGAGGGATGAGATAACCTTGTCGAGGACGATGCAATGAGAGTCATGGGGATGGAATAGGTTGATTTGCTGGTCAGTTACGTGTTGCAGTAACTGGTCAGCTTGGGTGGTATGGAGGTAAATGGATGTGATGTAGCAGGGCTTGCCCTTCCCCATAGTTCTTACAACCTCCTGGTAGTCCTTGCAGTAGTAGATGTACTGTGCTACCTCCTTCTGACCCACTTCTCCGATCATCAGTGGGTAGAAGCAAGGGGACATGGGGTCATTGAGGAAGTAGGGTATCCCCAGCTCCCCAGAGGTCTCCGTGTCCTCATCATCAAGGAGAGCATATCAGCGATCAGGGATGGCAAGCTTAACAGTAGGGATCGGGGTAAACACATGGTCAATTCCTGGTGGGAACGGGGGGAGAGGGAGCAATGTCTGGTGTAAGGTACTAAGTGTGGGTGGCGAGATGAGTGGTGGTGGGGACGTCAACCCAGTAGATTCTGGTGACCCGGCTGGTTTGTCAATGGTGGGTAGTGAGGTGTCAGGGTCGAGTATAAATTCAGGCAGAGGGGGTGGAGTAAATATGTGGGAGTGAGGAGTATGGGCAACATTGTAGCCCATGACAGGGACACTGGTTTCTTGTGAAGGGATGGTCAGGTTCTCAAGGATATAGTGGGAAGGGGGGTGAGCAGGGACGGTAGAGACGATGGGAGTAGACGACATGGTGTGATGAGAGAAGTGGGTGTTGTGAGTCGACATCTTATATCTTTCGTCCAGCCCCTTTGGCGGTAGGATTTTGCTGGTAGAATTCGGTGATTAGGTCAGGTGCGTGGCAAATGTTATCAAGTGGTTCCCACAAGCTGTCACTCATGGGAAATCCCTTCCACTGGATCAGGAATTGAAGTTTGTGCCCTCGGCCATGAAGGCAAGATTGTAACACGTGCTCCACTTCGAATTCCTCTTCTCCTTCGATCAGGTCAGGTGGTGGTCACATGAAGTTGGCCCTGTGAAGTTCCATCTCCTTATATGGCATAAGAAGGTTAGCATGGAACACGGGGTGTATCTTCCACATCTTCAGAAGGTCTAGTTCGTAAGATACTGCAGATAGGACCTTTTTAATGCGGAATGGTCCATGGCATTTTGGAGTGAGCTTTGCAGTAGGGTAAAAGGTCTGGAGGTTTGTCCCCTCCAACCCAGAGATGTCAACGAGTTCTTGTCAAACGAGTCACTCATGAGTGTGACTCGTCACGTGACAAGTACTTGTGCCTGAATACTCGCGCAAGTATGAGTTCACACCTTTCCGAGCGCGAGTACTCGCAAGTACTCATGATACTACTGACTCTAGCCTTTGTGTTATGATTTTCCCCTCTTTCCCCTTGGTTGTTTCGTGCTTTGTGACTCGCGTTCGGTATCAGACTTCCATTGTACTTTTACGATACGATCCGCTTCGATCTGCGCCTCGGCTCTTATCTCGCGCCTAGCGCATGACCGTTACGACACCCCGTGGTGCGACTTCCAGAATCCGCTGACGACTTCTGATCCACGCATCGTCCCGCGGGATTCCCTTGTTCTCGTTTCATACTTTCCCCTTACTAGCTCTCTAGGACCCGGATCCTAGGATCGCGCCATATGTTTGTCCCTGACAAACATTGTGTACTAGTATATAAGTCTCATGCTACCTAGCTTGTACGGTAGACTTGACTTCTTGTGTAATACCACACCACTGTCCGCTCTCATGATCCCAATCTTTGAGTTGCACTTTCGCTTGACTCCCCTGTTCGCTCGCCGCTGCGCTTGAGCTCGTCCTTGCTATTACCCTTGTGTCCACGGAGACCAAGTGGTACTTGTTCACCATCGAACTAAGTCGTAACTGACTTACTCCTGTCCCGTTACTGTCCGTGACTTAACCGAAGTACATGTCGTACTTAACGCCCCTGTGGTGGCGTTACATTAAGTCAAGTCTCTCACAGTGGCGACATCTAGTCGCACCAGATCCAAGTTTCAGCCTGAGTACATCACTCGGCTTACAACTGACAAGCTCTCTGATCGTATCAAAGGAGCAGCCGTCTGGACAGAAATCAACAACATTGAAGGATACTACATCTTCAACCCAAGAAAGAAAGAGTATCACCAGATCCATTACCTAGAGGACAGACGTCTCTGGGCTTATATTGATTACTCGCCGAACGAACGGAGCTGGTATACTATTGGACCAGTACCGCTTGAGTTAAACGTTGGACCACTAAAGAGTCATAACCCGAAAGGGATTGACATCGACTCCGACCCCGATAATTCACCCAGTGTCTCCATACCAACAACCACATTTACCCCCTCCCTATTCATAAATCCCCCAGACCTACCTGGTTCCCAACCCACACCCCAGTCCATGTCACAAACCCATGCCTCAGCCAGCACAACCCTTACCAGTGGAGGACCAGCTCCTTCTGGTAGTGGAGGTGCTCCTAGCGGTGGCCCATCAGGTGGAGCAGTGGCTCCTAGCGGCGGAAGCACAGCTCCTGGAGGAAGTTTCATGGGTGGCGGCGCTAGTGGAGGAAGTGCACCAGGCGGTGGAGGAGGCGGCGCAGGTGGCGGAGGAGGCGGGGGCGGTGGAGCAGGTGGCGCTCCTATTCCCCCCGTCGGAGCCGCACCAGCCGCAATCCCGCCCGCACCTGGAGGACACGGACGCTTAGGAGGGAACCCACCCCCTGAGTTCAACGGAGACCGAGAAAAAAGCAAGCAATTTATGCTTGCGTTTAACCTATACCGAGAAATGAACCCCACCGTTGACCAACTCGCTATCCCCTACCCCCGTGTGATGACCTTTCTCTCATACATCTGCAGACCCCTTGTCGACGATTGGGTCACAGAGCAGTTCGCTTGGCTTGAGGACCAGCGAAACACAGGAGTTCTAATGACCAAGATGAACCTGTGGAACACCGTCCACGATCGGTTTATGCAATCATACACCGACATGGCAGAACGAACAAAGGCCCGAAAGAGTTTGCAAACTCTGATGATGAAGGGCAAAGACATCGACACCTATGTGGCTACGTTCTCCAACTTAGTCCACAAAGCCGGGTATAATCCCGATGAAGCCATGACCCTGGAAATGTTCCAGGATGGACTCCCAAACCAGTTAGTAATCAACGCCATACGCTTCCAACATCCGATCACATGGGATGATTGGAAGGCGGCTGCTCGCTTACAGCAGGCTGAATATCTGGTTTTAAAGGACCCGCCTGGGAAAGAACAAACCCCAGTGCGGAAAGAAGGGTGGACACAGCCGAGAGCAGTGGGTCCAGGCCCTCAATCAGAACCGCAACCCAAACGCCATGGATGTTGGACGCGCCTGAGCCTCCATGGCACTTACCGACGGAGATCGGGCCCAGCTTCAGAAGGAGGGACGATGTTTTAGATGTCATGCTCAAGGGCACATGTCGCGTAACTGCCCACAAAAGGGAACGCGCACGGCTACTACCTCCTCCTTCGGACCCCCCTCCTTTACCCCGACTCCAGACGTATCAACTCCCACCATCACTACTGTCGCTGTATCTTCTAATTGCATACTTTCGAATGAAGAGCAGGTGGATGCGCAGATCGCAGCGATGAAAGCGCAAACCCAGGAGGTCAGGGACCTCATGGTGGACAAACTATTCGGGAAAGAGGGTTTTCCCGACGCTTGAACCCAGCGGCCTGGGCTAGAGCATTAAACCTAAATGTGTACACTAGCAGATATCGATCCATGCAAATCCCAGTTCTGTTTAAATCTGCACACACAACGGCCGAACGACAAGTCCTAGTGGACTCAGGAGCAACCGACAATTTCATTTGTTCGACATTGCTCAAACGACTACAGATATCCACCCGAGATGTCTCACACCCCATCCGCATTTGGAACGTAGATGGGACGAACAACCAAGACGGGGAGATCATGCAGTACACTGATCTCACCGTGAGAACAGGGGGGGAGACCAAGACGCTTCGTTTCCTAATCACAAACTTAGGAAGAGACGAAGTGATCCTTGGATACCCCTGGTTCACAGCTTTTGAACCACAAATACGATGGGGAGAGGCAACGTTGAACAAGGAGTTTCAACTGGTGGTCATTTCCAGCCTTCATCTGTCAGACGAAGCCACGCCCATGGAAGCATCCATACGGGCGTTGGAGACGTATGAACTTGACGAGGAGGCGTGGGAACAGCTCATGGATGATGAGCGGGATCCCTGTATCACGATTCTACGAAAAACAACAACAGCCTCAGAACTAGCCCAGTGAGAGGCAGCAAAGAGACCCAAGTGCACGTTCGAGGAACTGGTACCTGCGGAGTACCGGCGTCACCATAAAGTCTTTAGTGAGGAAGCATCCCACCGATTCCCTCCCTCACGAATATGGGACCACGCCATCGACCTTCTCCCGAACACCCCGCCAGCGTTGGATTGTAAAGTATATCCACTGGCACAGAATGAGGAAGAAGCGCTCACTACATTCCTCACCGAACAGCTGGACAAGGGATATATTAGACCCTCCAAGTCCACTTACGCGTCACCATTCTTCTTTATCAAGAAGAAAGACAGGAAACTGAGACCCATCCAAGACTACAGGCGGTTGAATGAAATCACCGTCCAAAACCACTATCCCCTCCCCCTCATCCCCGAACTCATCGATTGCATACGAGGAGCCCAATTGTTCTCCAAGCTCGACATTAGGTGGGGCTATAACAATGTACGGGTCAAACCAGGAGACGAGCATAAGGCAGCGTTTAAAACGAACTGGGGACTGTTTGAACCCCTAGTTATGTACTTTGGCCTTACCAACTCCCTGTCGACATTCCAGGTGATGATGGACTACATCTTCCGAGACCTCATCCTACTCGGACTTGTAATCATCTATATGGATGACATCCTCATCGCCACGGCCCTCGACCATGCCCAACACCGGAACGTGCTGCACAAGGTACTGCACCTCTGCGAAGAGCATGACCTGTACGTTAAACCAGAAAAGTGTGAGTTCGAGGTATCAGAGAGCGAATACCTCGGACTCATCATCGGGCACGGGAACGTCCGGATGGACCCCGTTAAAGTACGGGGAATCCTGGAGTGGCCAGCTCCGAAAAGCCTCAGAGAAGTACGCGCCTTCCTCGGCTTCTGTAACTTCTATAGGCGATTTATCCGAGGATTCTCCACCCTCGCCCGCCCGTTGCACGACCTCACAAAAAAGGATACCCCCTGGCGTTGGGACCAGGACCAACAGGACACGTTCAATAATATCAGACGGAACATTGGCCAAGAACCTACGCTCCTCTTCCCCGACCTCGCAAAACCATTCGAGCTTGAAGTGGACGCGTCCAATGTGGCCCTAGGAGTGGTACTTAACCAACTAGGACCTGACCAACGCATGCACCTGGTTGCGTTCCACTCTGAATCGTTAACGGAAGCGGAACGCAACTACGATATCTACGACCGAGAACTACTAGTGGTAGTCAAGGCGCTACGAGCATGGCGCACCTACCTAGTTGGCTCCCCCCACAAGATCATTATTCACACTGATCACGCCAATCTGCAGTATTGGAAGGACCCACAAAAGATCAGTGGCACGCGAGTTTTTGGAGTTATCAGAGTACGACTTTGCACTGAAACACGTACCTGGTATAAAAAACGGTCGCACGGAGGCCCTCTCACGACGAGCTGACTATGAGCCCAACGAGGAGGACAACAATGATGTCATCATCCTCCCTGCCGACCGATTCATACGTGCAACCCAGATGTCAATGCACGACATGGACATCTGGACGCAGATTGCCCAAAATATGGACGAGAAAGCCGTCCTCACGTGGGTCGAACCCCACAACCTGAAAAAGCACCAAGGTCTCTGGTGGAAAGGAGACACTCTCGTTGTCGTGGGCGACAACGATCTTAAACAGGGGGTAATTACCTTTTTCCACGACACGCCCAGCATGGGCCACCCGGGAATCGCAAACACGCTAGAGTTGGTGCGACACGACTACTGGTGGCCAAATATATGGAAGGACGTGGAAGACTACGTCAAAGGCTGTGTGACGTGCCAAGCCAGCAAAATTAACCCCCACCGACAAAAACCACATCTTTTCCCCATTACCACAGACCCTGACGCAGAACCATTTGAAGTCGTAATGATGGACTTCATCACAAAGTTACCCCCGTCCGATGGGTACGACTCCATCCTCACCATCACCGACCATGACTGTTCAAAAGTGGCCATCTTCATCCCATGTAATGAAATGATTACCGCGGAAGGAGTGGCGCAACTCTATCTCCACCACGTTTACCCACATTACGGCATTCCCCGAAAGATGATCATGGATCGAGACCCGTGCTTCACGTCTGCCTTCATGAAGGACCTGTGTAAGACGCTGGGGATCCGTCAGAACATCTCATCCGCATACCACCCGCAGACTGATGGACAATCGGAACGCACTAACCAATGGCTGGAACAGTACCTTCGGCATTGGAGCAACGTGCAGCAGGACAACTGGGCGGAGGCACTTCCAATAGCGCAATTCACGCACAACTCGTGGCCAAACGCCACAACCAAACACTCCCCATTCTCGTTGATCATGGGATGGGAACCACGTACCACGTGGACGTCAAAACCCACATCAACTCTGTCCGTTGATCAACGACTAGAAGAGATGGGTGATAGATGCCAGCACGCGCAAGACTGCATCAAGCATGCGCAAGAGCTTATGGCAAAGAGGGGGAAGACACGCTTCATACCTTACATGGAAGGCGCTCAAGTGTGGTTGGAGGGGACGAACCTCCGGACCTTCTATCCCACCGCAAAGCTCGCCCCAAAACGCCACGGACCATTCCGAATCAAGAAAGTCTTATCGGCGGTCTCTTACGAACTAGATCTCCCGAAGACGTGGAAGATACGCCCTGTGTTCCACGCGAACCTCCTTACGCCGTACAAGGAGACGGAACTCCATGGAGCTAACTTCATGCGACCCCCACCTGACCTGATCGAAGGAGAAGGAGAATTCGAAGTGGAGCGCATACTGCAATCTCGCCTTCATGGCCGAGGGCACAAACTCCAATTCTTGATCCAATGGAGGGGATTTCCCATGAGTGACAGCTCGTGGGAGCCACTTGAGAACGTTCGCCATGCACCTGACCTAATCACCGAGTTCTACTGGCAAAATCCTACTGCCGAAGGGGCTGGATGAAAGATATAAAAGATGCACCCCCTTCACCCACTCTCGCCGTCCATGATCATCCGCGGAAACCTCATGTCTGATACACCCGTCATTACCACTGTGCCCGCTCACCCCCCTTCCCAAATCATCCTCGACAACTTGACTGTCCCCTCCCAAGAGGCTGGAGTCCCAGACATGAACCCTGACACCGCATACACCCCGTACTCCCGAATCACTACCCCTCCCCCACTGCCTGAGTTCACACTCGATCCCGAGACCTCACTACCCACTATCGCTGAACCACCCGAGTCGTCAGGATCCTCTAAGTCGACGTCTCCACCCCCACTTGTATCGCCACCACTGCTCAGTACTTTACACCAGTCGACTCTCCCGCTCCCCCCATTCCCACCTGGGATTGACCACGTATTCACCCCCATCCCTACCATTGAACTCGCCGTCCCTGACCCACGCTACACCCTCCTTGACGATGAAGACCCGGACACGTCAGGAGAGCCAGGCATCCCCTATTTCCCAAACGACCCCACCTCCCCACACTTCTACCCACTCATGATTGGAGAGCTGGGGAAGAAAGAAGTGGCGCGGTACATTTACTACCGCAAAGATTACCAGGAGGTGGTAGGGACGATGGGGAAAGGGGAGCCATGCTACGTCACATCCATCTACCTGCGCACCACCCAAGCTAACCAACTGCTGCAACATGTGACGGACCAGCAGATAGACCTGTTCCACCCCCATGACCCTTGCCGCCTCGTCATTGACGAGGTCATCTCCTCCCTCCACTACCCTGCACTCCACGCCGACGTCGCTCGCCTACACACCTGCCTGGAAGCCCGAGACGCGCTTAAGGTGCGACAGGATGATCTTCGCAGGCTGGAAGCGGAGGCCATCAAAGATCAATTCCACCTGGACATGAATATGTCCAGTGTGAGAAAGCGGTTGCAGTACGCCCACATCATTCCCCTTATCAGCGACCGATATGTCGAGCTCATGACCAAACCTACCTGACCCTGTCACTCTTCGATGCCGCTGCCCCTGCGCGCGGATGGACCTGGCGAGATGCCGTTGCCCTCGTGGGTGGGAGGACCCTGCGAGATGCCGCGCCTTCAAGGGGAAGGCAGCACGCGTCGTCGCAGGTGTTACAAGTGTAGGTCCAAGGACCACCTCGTAAGAGACTTCCCTGAGCAGGGACGGCGGGACGTGTGCCAGTGGTGCGGCAGCCTCGCCCATCGCGTGGATGTTTGCCTCATAAGGCGAATGTCCCCAATGTCCGCCCAATATGAGAATCCCATGCCGCGCACCCGCTGGTGTGGGAAGTGTCTCGACTGGAAGGCGACGCATGATGAGATCGATTGCCCCCAGTATGAGGGGTGCCGTAAGTGTGGCCGCAGGGGGCGCCATATGTTCTTACATTCCCACACCTGTCCCCGTTCCCCTTCTCCTGACCCTGCTACTGTTATCCCCAAAGAAGACTGTTACTATACCAGTGACTAGTCGAAGTCGTGGCGACTTCGAGTCTGACGGGGGGGTAATGTTACGATTTTCCCCTCTTTCCCCTTGGTTGTTTCGTGCTTTGTGACTCGCGTTCAGTATCAGACTTCCATTGTACTTTTACGATATGATCCGCTTCGATCTGCGCCTCGGCTCTTATCTCGCGCCTAGCGCATGACCGTTACAACACCCCGTGGCACGACTTCCAGAATCCGCTGACGACTTCTGATCCACGTGTCGTCCCGCGGGATTCCCTTGTTCTCATTTCATACTTTCCCCTTACTAGCTCTCTAGGACCTGGATCCTAGGATCGCACCATATGTTTGTCCCTGACAAACATTGTGTACTAGTATATAAGTCTCACGCTACCTAGCTTGTACAGTAGACTTGACTTCTTGTGTAATACCACACCGCTGTCCGCTCTCACGATCCCGATCTTTGAGTCGCACTTTTGCTTGACTCCCCTGTTTGCTCGCTGCTGCGCTTGAGCTCGTCCTTGCTATTACCCTTGTGTCCACGGAGACCAAGTGGTACTTGTTCACCATCGAACTAAGTCGTAACTGACTTACTCCTGTCCCGTTACCGTCCGTGACTTAACCGAAGTACACGTCGTACTTAACGCCCCTGTGGTGGCGTTACACTTTGCTGTGTGTGGTGTTACAGATTTTCAAAATCTTTCTATTGTGTAGTAAATTACAAAGGACTTGTATGTACACTAAGTTACTAGTAAGACGTTGCAGGGCTCCCCATCCAAGTTGTCATCTGCACTGTCATCAGAGTCACCCGTTGTTGTGCCATGTTGTCATTGTTATTGCCGTCGTCATCGTCGGGGTCGCCTTGCTGTTGGTGTTGTCGGCCATTGTCGGTTGACTCAGTTCCGTGTTGCCCCGTCGTCGTAGTCAATGAACCAGTCGTCATGGTTGATGGAAGTCGCCCGTCATCGTGGTCACCTGTCGTCATGGTCAACTGGAATTGCTCCGTCGTTGTGGCCAGTGGGTGTTGGCGACCTGTGTTGTCATAGCCGATCGGTGTCGCTCCGAGTCCATTATTGTCGTCATGTCATACAAGGTGTTGGCGACGCAGCATCCATCTTGCTGTCATTGCTGCCAGTGGTGGTGGTGGTATCATGATATAGGCTGCTGGCGGTGGTTGGAGTCTGTGCAGCTCAAAATCATTGTCGTTGCAACTAACTGCCTGTGTGCACGTGGCTTGGTGTGCGTCTCCTCAGCCCCCAGGCCGCATGAGCAAAACTGAGGGTGTGGGAAACTAAAGGTTGCTTCCCACGCCGCTTGTTTGCGACTCAGCCACAGCTACTTATGCCCCTACAACCATGACGGCGATGATGGCTGTGATCACCCAGCCACATCACGCATGTTGGCATACACCGACGATGACGATTGTGGTGGCAGAAAACTCTTCACCAGGTGGCACCAACGCGCTGGCATCCATGCAGCCTAAGCTACTGATGATGATGACTTGGATGACAAAACGGGGCCCTTCCTTGAGCCCTTTGCCAACGCAGCCCCATGCTGCACCCACGACAATTGACATCTGTTGGCCACGACACCAACAGTGAGGCAAAGACAACAACTACAGTGGCCTTGAGACAGGCTCGAACAATCATGACAGCGACGCGACAATGGTGGGTATGTGGAGACAACGCAACAGATGACGGCAGTGCAGCGGTGGTGGACCCTGTAGGATTCTGTAGAGTACACTGTATAGTAATTTAGATGATATATTTACTTTGCGCATGGAAATGTTTATGAGTACTCATTCAAACAAGTACTTGTACAATTCAAATGAGTATGAGTACACGAGTACTCGTACTCGCACCGACGAGTACGAGTCGAGTACGAGTGGCCCTTCAGAAATTTCTGACGAGTACTCATACTTGCGAGTATAACTCATTGACATCTCTACTCCAACCACACTTGTGTGCCTTCCATGTAGGGTATGAAGCACGTCTTACCCCTTTTCGCCATAAGCTCTTGTGCATGCTTAATACAGTCTTGCACGTGTTGGCGTCTATCACCCATCTCTTCCAATCTTTGATCAATGGACAGAGTTGAGGTGGGTTTTGATGTCCACATGGTACATGGTTCCCATCCCATGATTAGCGAGAATGGGGAGTGTTTGGTTGTGGCATTTGGCCATGAGTTGTGCGCGAATTGTGCTACTGGGAGTGCCTCCGCCCAATTGTCCTGTTGTACGTTACTCCAGTGATGGAGCATCAGTAAGAACGCAGGCAACTTCCAACTTTTTTGCTGGTGTGCCAGCAGAAAGCCAGTGCAAGTTGCACAAGTTGGCAAGTTGAATATAGCTGTTCCAAAATATTTTAATATCATTTTTATTATTAGAATAAATAATAGATAAAACTATTTGTAGTGTTAATTAGTGTTAATTACTACTGCAGTGTCATATTATGTCATATTATATTGTCATATCATATCATATATTAGTCATCTATCTTAGTCATATAATGGTTATTTGCAGCATAAAAATAATATTTTATTCAAAATCAAACAAATACATGGTACTAGTACTACAGTAGCGAGCCAAGGTGCCACAAGTGACAAGGTTGTGACATGGAGCCCAGACTTGCCATGTTGCGGTGCAGTGGTGTCGGGGCGGGTTCGTGCGCGGCGTTCCAGTGTGGTGGTGGAGTGGAGCGGGGGTGGCGAATGTGGGGCCAGGCTGTGTTGCTGGCCACAGCAGTCGTGAGGCCTTGCCGTGTTGGGGTCATGATGGGGCTTGTGGTGTTGCGCCGGGGCTTGTGGGTGTTGCACCAGGGCTTGTGAGTGTTGCACCAGGGATTGTGAGTGTCACACCGGGGTGGTCGTGGCGTGGCATAGTTGGTGTGGCATGGACCGGGGTGGCCATAGTGGGGCCTGGGTCACGACGAGGCATCTGCAGTGTTGGGGTGACAGTGCGGCATGGGGTGGTGATGAGCGAAAGAAGAAAAATAACAAAAACAAAAGGACTCACTCAAAGAGGTGCGTAGTCGCATGAGTGGTGGGTCTTGCATGTTGTGACATGGCTCAGGGGGCTTTCGCACGGCGAGGTACTGGTGGTGGAGGTCGTGGATGGGGGGAGATGGGGGCCACGAGCTGACACGTGGCAAAATGGCGAAGCAGGGGCAACGTGGTCTGTCACATCGATGAGAATGATAGGGAAAAAAAGAAAGAAAAAAAAACTTATCATAGAGTAGAGCAGTAGGCCGAAGCCAAGCTTGTCATCGTCTTGTGTGTCGTGATGGCATGGGGGGGGGGGAATTTGGAGTTTGTGCGACAGGGTGGTAGTGGGTGAGAACTTGTGTGGGTCAAACAAAAGATGGTGGTGGGGTGACGTGGCTTGTGACAGTGAACAACGATATAAAACATAAAAAAGAAGAAAAAAAGAACTTATCTAGGTAGAAACCCAGCTCGACATTAGTTGTGATCATCGTGGTTGCAGTGGGAAAAGTAAGGGTTGGACTGTTCATCAGGATGGATGGAGCAGATTGGTGGAAGGGAGACAAACCGTGAACCAATTGCAAGCTTGAACGTTCGGCTTTCAGATAATGTCTGCATTTGATTTGGACTTTCGGTTGTTCCTGAAAAACGTGACTTTCTGCATCACCAACTCCACCACACTACCAGAGCCAGTGTGATGCGACACACATACAGTACGACGACATTTCTTGTAGTTCATCTGTAAATGCAATTAGGTGTTTGGAGTGTTCAGAGCTGTTCAGAGTGTCCTTGAACGGCTCCGAACAGCTCCGAACACCTACTGCAATTACAGATGTTGGTTCACGCAACTTCACAGTTCGTCTCCCTCCCTTCCACCAATCTGCTCCGTCCTGATGAACAGTCCAACCCTTACTTTTCCCACTGCAACCACAACGATCACGACTAACGTCGAGCTGGGTTTCTACCTAGATAAGTTCTTTTTTTCTTCTTTTTTATGTTTTATATCGTTGTTCACTGTCACAAGCCATGTCACCCCGCCGCCGTCTTTTGTTTGACCCATGCAAGTTCTCCCCCACTACCACCCTGTCACATGAACTCCAAATTCCCCCCCCATGCCATTGCGACACGCAAGACGACGACGAGCTCGGCTTTGGCCTACTGCTCTACTCTATGATAAGTTTTTTTTCTTTCTTTTTTCCCTATCGTTCCCATCGATGTGACAGACCATGTCGCCCCTGCTTCGCCGTTTTGCCATGTGTCAGCTCGTGGCCCCCATCTCCCCCCATCCACGACCTCCACCACCAGTACCTCACCACGCGAAAGCCCCCTGAGCCACATCATGACATGCAAGATCCACCACTCATATGACTACACACCTCTTTGAGTGAGTCTTTATTTTTGTTTTTGTTATTTTTCTTCTTTCACTCATCGCCACCCCACACCGCACTGTCACCCCAACACTGCCACCCCAGCCCCCGACACCATTGCTACCTCACCATGCACAAGCCCCACCATGGCTGCAACCACCGACCTGTCACCGCGACACCCAACATGGCGCACGAGACCGCAACTGCCAACCCACCAGCACGATGCCACAACACAACTTGCAAGACCCCACAACCGCCAACCCACAGCCATGCTGTTACGTCTACCACGGACGTATGCCTGACTTAGGCTTGCTGCTGTGTGGTGAATCTAACGAGAGGGTAGAAGAGGCGATTGACTCTGCTCTGCGGGTAGAATGAGGGGTGTGGGAACAACTCTCCTGCTAAACCTCTGTATCCGTGGAGGTCGTCTCCTTGCTGTAGTCCAATAGGCAGGGTGTCTGATATCTCGAGCTCGTCCCAGGTGGTGTGATCAACGATATAGAGAGTGCAATAAGGGGATGCCACGCATTCGTTCTGGTATAGGAATACTTTGTGGTAGATGGCGTCGAGAGGGTAGTCCACTGTCCACGAAGGGAACATTGGGATAAGTCACAGGGGACCCCTTTTGTCATGGATGCGTATTATTTTCCTTATTTTTCTGTATTTATATGGATTTATACGGTGAAGATATAAAGGGCCGAAGTACAGAGGTATTCGTTAGTCACATGTGTTTGCCACCATGTGCATGTGACCGTGGGATTAGTATCCCTTATTCATACGGACTCATACGATTGGTAGATAAGGATGGAAGGTTCGGGAAGAGACTAGAAGGATCTAGAACGTGCTTAGTAGTTTACGCTTACTCGCTGTATTAGGTTTTACTCAGCAAGTGGAGCCGCTCGTAAGCGTTATGACAGAGTGCCATGTCAGCACCATAGATAACGCTATTAATAGACACGACGCGTCAGCTCCTGAGTCATAGGGCCTTACTGTACACTTAGTAATAGTGTTCGAACTCAGTTTAGACTCAGCCGCAGTAGTGTATATAAGCTTCCCTGTAGCGTCCTGAGTGGAACCAACTTGTCCTCTTGGTTCTCCACTCAGACGTACCACTGCGTGATCACTTTTAGACTCGAGTTCTTGTATAAAGACTCCAAGCGTCTATACTCTCCGCAGTGACTGTGTGTTGGCGCGTGACTTGTCTCCGCGCCGAGTTGGGTGTGCTTACCTGTTCAGTTCACCTTTTAGTTCACTTGACTTGGTGTAGCGCGGCAGTTGCACTGCTACATTAGGACAAGTTCCTTCTTCACACTCTCGGGTTACCCACCCGCCAGTCTTACTTCTTTTTATCATCTTTCCCTCTAGGTGGTTGACAACCATCAGTCCCTTGTGTTATCCACCTCACTCTTTGCCTGTGGACCTCTGTAAGCAGATTCTGTGCTATTGTGGTACAACTGTAGTGTCTGTAAAATCGGCATACATTGTGCTTGCCTATAGGCATTCTATCTGGTCACAGTAGAACGTTTGGGTACTTGCTGCAGAACTGGTCACCACGCCAGATAAGCTGCAGTAGGACGAGAAGCCAGCCAGGCCTAGCCTGCGACAGCTGTATGCGTAGTAAACAGAAAAGTTTGAGAGCGCTTCAGCGTGAGAGGCAGCCAACAGGTCGAGAAGACTGAGGCAGACAGCCTTGTGGCTCTACACATATCCCTACCCTATTCCTGAGTGTTCCTTTATTGCCGCAGCCTCGCGCAGTGTGAAACAATCACTGTGTATTGGTCTCGCTTGATAGGACATTCCACGCACCCTCGAGTTAGCATTTCGCGCTCGTTGTATCCAGTCGTCTCTACCCACCTATCCTCCTGTTTCCACCCTGCCTCGTATATTCGCGAACGTTCACACTCGTCTGCGCCGTCTCTTTAGGAGGAGACAAGCATCCATTCCACCCATCCCAACGCCCCCTAATCAAGCCTCTGCTTTGGCATCGCTTCACGTATTAAGGACACCTCAGATCACCAACAAGCGTGCTCCTTCCCCACCCTTATCAACACACGGGTCGTCATCAGTTTCATTCCATTCCGCACACTCCTCCTCCCAAGAAACCCTCACCCAGTCAGGCGAAAGCTTCATAGACGAAGACGGTGTCAACATCCGTTACCAGGGATTCCAGTTAGAACTGCCCCCTCGTAACTTAGCAGAACAATACGTACAGGCAATTTACGGCCGCCCCGACTTCCAATACGCCCTTCTAGAACTTTACGGTCTAGAACACGAAGTTAACGGAACAGGTTACATGGTCCCTCAGTTGGTCGCATTTGCAGCCAATCTAATTCCCCAACTCTCTCCCCCTCCCTCTCCTTCACCACCTCACAGTGGCTCCCAGCGGTTGGCAGAAAGCCAAGCAGGCTCAAGCCCAGTATCCTCGTGGAGTTCACTCCAAATTCATGCTCCCTCCCCTCATGAAGAGTGAAAAAGTCTTTACCTCTTCAGTAGTAGACTGGGACGACATCTCGCCTGACGAACAATTAATTCTCCTAGAGAATTATCGAAAGGCACAAAAAGAAGCAGAGAGAAAAGAAAGACAGGCCCAATTAGACGCAATGGCCAACCTCGCAGCATCCACATCCGCAGCCACCTCGGGTTCTGCACCCGCTCCTCCCACAGTCCAGGATTGCCTGGACCTCATACACCAACTCAGCTTGGCCATGGGCGTAATAGCCCAAGAGGTCAAAGATCTGACACACGCAGTCGGCGCATCCCACGCAACCCGACCCCACTCAAATGGTAACAAAAAGGACATAGTGGCCCGCCCAAAGCCATGGGACGGGAAAGGTGACTCTACAGAAGCCCGATATTTCCTTGCCGCATACCATAATTGGGCCAGCTCCGTGGGAGACGCCATGAACACATGGAGTGACGCAGATAAGAGGTGGTACATTGACGAAGGTCGATGGACCGTGGCCACCCTCAACCTTATGGAAGGGGACACGAAAACCTGGGCCCTTCCATATCTGGAAGAGGCAAATCAAGGTGGAACGCCATTCGGTGGAACCTTTGCCAGTTTCGTCAAAGCATTTAACCTCAGGTTTAGCCTGCGAGATACCACAGAATTAGCACAAGAAGCGCTCAAAAAGACAAAACAAGGTCGCAAGGAGGTGACCCAGTACATATCTCTGTTCAACCAGTATGCCGGACAGACGAAGTGGTCTGAAGAAGACCTATGCACCCGGTTCTATGATGGCCTCTCAGAGGAAATCAAGGACATCCTCGCATTCACAGGGAAAATAACTCTAGATTACAAAGATCTGCGAAAGGCAGCGCAAGACATCGATCAACGTATGTGTGCCCGGAAGGCAGAGAAAGGGGGTGAAAACTCCTGCATCGTACCTACATCAGCCCATCCCGATGCCATGCAAGTAGACGCCATGCGTCAGCAAGGCAAGAAACCAGGACAGACCAATATTTTAAAAACAAGAGCTGAGTACCAAACGTGGATGAAGGGAAAGTGCTACGGGTGTGGGTCAACAGAGCACTCAAAGAAGGATGGAAACCACGAACAAGACGTGTGCAACTGGTGCCAAAGAGTCGGCCACCACGCACCCGTCTGCATGACAAAAAAGATGGGGAAGCCAGCTAAAGCGAAAGCTGCAGCAACGGACTCCCCTAGTCCACCATCCTCGACCAGTACTGTGGTAGCATCCGCCTCCTCAAGTACCTCTCCGGCTAAGACGTCACAGGTAGACATAGCCAAATTAATGGAGATGGTGAAAAAGCAGCAGGAGCAGATTGAATCGCTCAAGGCGGCTTTTTAGTGCAAGGAACCAGCATTGCTGCGTCTGGCCCCTTATTTACAGTAGATGACTCGGCTTCCTGTAGTTGTAAAATATGCTTACGCTCTCGCCTCGTTTCGGACTTATCTCCTGTAATTCATACAATTTCCTCTACCTGTAAGTTAGATAGTAGTGTCGGTTCCGTTTCTTGTCTTCTCGGCCCCTCCACATCTACATCTGCCTCAGAGATGAACAATATATGTAGTGTTCCTGTTGCTCCACTTTCTCTCGAAGCAGCGCTGCACATGATGATTTCTGATGCAGCACTGTCTTCAACTATTATTCCCGAAACAAAAGATAAAAAATCATATTTTCATATTTCTGTGTATTTAAAAGGACATCATCGTACTGTAAAAGTAGCAGCAATGGTAGACTCGGGGGCAACTTCGTTGTTCCTCGACAAAAAGTATGCTGACCGCCACAAGATGTTCCAGGTTCCCCTTGAGAGTCCCATTATCCTCTATAATATAGACGGGACACTCAACGAAGCCAGTAGTATCACCCACAAAGTTCGACTCAATCTCCAAGTCAGACCAACGGAAGAAAGTCATGACTTCTTAGTCACTTCCCTTGGCCCAGAGAACATCATTTTGGGACTACCCTGGCTTAGATTACGGAACCTGGAAATAGATTGGCAGGAAGGCACCATGCGTCTCAATTCCACCGCTGAAATAGCGCAACCGGAACTTGAGATAGAGGTGACGCACATTATGGCAAACCGTATGGAATGCCGCCGTCTCCTTGCGGAGAAAGTGCTAGACACGGCCCAGGATGAAGTTTTCTGTTTGGCAGGCTTTACGTACAGTCAGCAGATAGCCGAAAAAGCTACTGCAGCCAAGCCAAAGAAAACTTTCGAAGAAATGGTGCCAAAGCACTATCGCGACTTCACAAAAGTCTTCTCTGAGGAAGAATCCCAGAGGCTCCCTGAGCATCAACCGTGGGATCACGCCATAGATCTTGAACCAGATGCAGTCAAGCACTGGAAGATCAAGACATACCCAATGTCACCCAGCGAGCAAGTGGAACTCGACAAATTCCTGCAAGAGCACATTGCTAAAGGATATCTGGTCCCATCTAAGTCACTGATGGCCTCCCCAGTATTCTTTATCAAAAAGAAAGACAGAAAGCTCCGCCTAGTGCAGGATTATCGCTGTCTTAATAAAATCACTATTAAGAACCAATATCCCCTTCCACTTGCAGCTGACATCATCAACCGGTTGAAAGGAGCAGAGTACTTCACAAAGTTTGACGTCAGATGGGGCTATCACAATATTCGAATCCGAGAAGGAGACGAATGGAAAGGTGCTATCGTCACCAACCACGGACTGTTTGAGCCAAAAGTAATGTACTTTGGCATGACCAACAGCCCGGCAACTTTCCAAGCCCTCATGAACGCAATCTTCGCGGATCTCATCACAGAAGGAGAAGTCGCAGTCTATATGGATGATATCCTCATCTATAGTCGAGACCTTAACCACCATCGCAAAATCGTACGCGAGGTGCTCAAAAGGCTTGAAGACTACAACCTCTATCTCAAACCAGAGAAATGCGATTTCGAGAAACGTGAAATGGAGTACTTAGGGATGATTATCTGTCCCGGAGAAGTGCAGATGGACCCTGGCAAGGTCTCTGCAGTAAGGGAGTGGCCTACGCCCACGAATCTCAAAGTTAGAGCATTCGTTGGGTTTGCCAACTTCTATTGTAGATTCATTAAGGACTTCGCGGCCATCACCTGACCCTTACATGACCTCACGAAGAAGGATACTCCATGGCACTGGCATTCGGAACAGCAGAAAGTGTTTGACGATCTAAAGGGACGTTTCATTCAAGAACCTATCTTAAAGGTGTACGATCCAAACCTCCCTACTCGCGTCAAAACGGATGCTTCAGGATTTGCTACTGGCGGGATACTCACCCAAAAGTACCCAGACGGTCTTTGGCACCCCATTGCATATCGTTCAGAGTCAATGAGCAAAGAAGAGCGCAACTACGAAATCTATGACAGAGAAATGCTAGGCTTAATCAGAGCCTTAGAGGACTGGAGGCACTTCCTCGAAGGCATCTCCTTTGAAGCGATCACCGACCATAAGAACATGGAATGGTGGGCAAGCATGAAAGACTTAAATCGCTGGCAAGCATGCTGGGCATTATATTTAAGTCGCTTCGCCTTTAAGATCACTTACAAGAAAGGAGATTCTATGCAAGCCGACGCACTCAGTAGATTTTCCAAAGACCATGTCAGGGACAATGAGGACAACTGCCAGGTCCAGGTTTTACAACCTAAGCATTTCCTCAATGCCGCCCAAGCACACTTCCGCCCAGAAGTGGATTCCCTTGGCAGTCGCATCAAGCTCGTGTCCATCAAAGAAGCTGAAGTCATAGAAGGTCTTAAAAGCTTACAAAAGAATGCTCCTAAGGCTCTTACGGACGGAGTTGCGCTGTGGGAAGAAGAAGACAGTTTCGTTTATCACCGTGGAAAGTTATATGTCCCAAACGATCAAGCCCTTAGAAGGGACGTGGTAAAGTCATGCCACGATACTACGATCACAGGACATCCCGGTAAAAACGGAACCACAGAGCTAGTCAGCCGCTATTACTGGTGGCCACGCATGGCAGGCTTCATAAGTTCATACGTAGAAGGATGTGATCAATGCCAACACTACCGCAAAGATCTGCACCCTAAAGCTATAATTCAGCCGCAAGAAGTACCTGAGGGTCCATGGCAGTTAATTGGGATCGATTTAATCGGCCCTCTGCCTATGTCACGTGGAAAGGACATGATCCTTAACATAGTGGATCATTATACGAAACAGATCCATCTATTTCCAGTGACTTCTCAGATCACGGCTGATGGGATAGCATCCATCTACTTTGAACAAGTCTTCCCCTTGCACGGGATCCCTCGAAAGATCATTAGTGATCGAGGACCCCAGTTTGCTGCAAGGAGCATGCGGGCACTTTATAAGCGACTAGGAATAGACGCAGGTCTTACTACAGCCTATCACCCTCAAGCTAATGGACAGGTAGAACGCAAAAACCAAGAAGTAGAAGTCTACTTGCGGTTGTTCATTAGTAAAAGGCAGGATGATTGGGCAGACCTGCTCCCTACCGCAGAATTCGTAATCAACAGCAGACTCAACTCAGCTACGGGTCACACACCCTTCGAGTTGCTGTACGGCTATACACCTGATTTCATGATTCCTGCCGGTAGACCTATGGGTATTCCAATGCTCGACAAACATCTTCAACACTTAGTTTCCTCAAGAAAGGATGCAGAGGCAGCTCTACGCTTAAGTAAAAAGCGAATGCAGACAGACGTTGAACAAAGGCATAAGCCACACACCTTTAATGTCGGGGATAAAGTCTGGTTGCAAGCTAAGCAAATAAAAATACACCAACAGTCGTCAAAACTGGGTCCTAAGCAATTAGGCCCATTTGAAGTCACAGAAGTTAGAAGTGATGTCGACTACAAGCTTGCACTCCCCCCTGCATTACGGATCCATGATGTATTTCATGTAGACCGCCTCTCCCCTTACAAAGGAAACGAAGTTAACGGGCTTTTGCCACCTCCGCCTGAACCTATCACAGTCGAAGGGGAAGAAGAGTATGAAGTAGACCACATAAGATGTCACGATCACGTGACATTACCCTTGTACGTTTCAGTTTTGGTTTCTTGGTTTCAGACTCGGCCCGGACTCGTAACTCACAGACCACGTGACTGTGCAACAATGCCAGCAGTGGATCTATTCTCGGATGTATGACTCGGACTGACTCATAGGGCAAAGGGTCGCCAGCGAGCATGTTCGCTGGCACACGTGCGTCCTCGATTCCCCACTTACGTGGCTCGTAGAAAATAGTAGAAAAATCATAGTCACTAGAGTATAAGTACAGCAGTAGTACCAGCTTGTAACAGTATTCGAGTCTCTTCTGAATATAGCCCAATCAGCTAGTTCCCTAGAGTGAAGAGTCAACCCCGGTCCAAGTTCCCACGAAGTGGATTAGTAAGCGTCGGTGACCATTCCGGCCCGACTTGCTAATCTTCCTTGAAACCCCCGCGAAACGATCCGGGTGATCGTAACATAAGAGATTCAAAACTCTTCGGTCGTGCTCTTAAGTACCTAGTTCACTGGAAAGGCTACGGAGAGGGCGAGAACACTTGGGAACCTGCTAAAAACCTAGCGCATGCCCCGGAAAAGCTTAAAGAGTTCCACTCTTTAAACCCGGGCGCACCTAGAAAAATAGCAGCTCTCATATACACGTCCTTGCCTTGGCAGTCTCCTCATATGTACACAGAGGCCAACGCGGATGTCGACCCTTAAGAAGGGGGGTGATGTCATGGACGCGTATTATTTTCCTTATTTTTCTGTATTTATATGGATTTATACGGCGAAGATATAAAGGGCCAAAGTACAGAGGTATTCATTAGTCACATGTGTTTGCCACCATGTGCACGTGACCGTGGGATTAGTATCCCTTATTCATACGGACTCATACGATTGGTAGATAAGGATGGAAGGTTCAGGAAGAGACTAGAAGGATCTAGAACGTGCTTAGTAGTTTACGCTTACTCGCTGTATTAGATTTTACTCAGCAAGTGGAGCCGCTCGTAAGCGTTATGACAGAGTGCCACGTCAGCACCATAGATAACGCTATTAATAGACACGACGCGTCAGCTCCTGAGTCATAGGGCCTTACTGTACACTTAGTAATAGTGTTCGAACTCAGTTTAGACTCAGCTGCAGTAGTGTATATAAGCTTCCCTGTAGCGTCCTGAGTGGAACCAACTTGTCCTCTTGGTTCTCCACTCAGACGTACCACTGCGTGATCACTTTTAGACTCGAGTTCTTGTATAAAGACTCCAAGCGTCTATACTCTCTGCAGTGACTGTGCGTTGGCGTGTGACTTGTCTCCGCGCTGAGTTGGGTGTGCTTACCTGTTCAGTTCACCTTTTAGTTCACTTGACTTGGCGTAGCGCGGCAGTTGCACCGCTACACCTTTGGTCTTTAGGGGTATGCTGGACGACTCACTTAAGGGGGAGATCCCTATAGAGCAGGAGAAGGCAGTGGTATTGGAAGAAGACCAAGATGCTGTTCTTGGTCTTTACCCTACTCTATTTATACAGATACGCGCGGGCTTTCAAGTGCCACTTTGATAAGTACTAGCCGATAGCATAAGTAGCTCGAACCCTAGTACAGCTATCCTAGTATGAGTCACCACGAGTCATGATCCGATCTGCTTATCGTACACAATCACATGTGCCGGAGCTTACCCGGCTGACTGATCCTACAAGTCCATGACGATATACTGCTGACGTGGTGCCATACCCTTGACGTCAGTGTCCACTTCCGGTCCAGACGCAACATCACCCCCTTTTCACGATCGGGCCCCAGACCGACCATGCTCCAACACCTCTCGTATGGTCGCAATACGTTGCCCCTCCTCCGCTCCCGGCCGGTAAGAGTCGCGCTCGTCCTCAATGCGCTTGATAGCGTTGGCGCGTTGCAGGCGGATTACGCACTGGCAGCGGGTGACCCCAATCTTCTCCAGCTCCTGTATCTTCCTCTGCAGCTCCTCCTCCTTGGCTGCGTACCCCGCCTGAAGGCATCGGTAGCGGTGGATCTCCGCTGTGACCAAGAGGTCCTTCATGCCCAATAGGGTGGCGTCCACCGACTCTCGGTAACTGCTGTTCTGATCGAGGAAGATCAGATCGTCATCAGTGTAGGTAGTTGGGGGGTTGTCGTAGTCGGGAGTGGCGTGCACCAACTTGCCGTACTGCTGGTCGCTGCCCTGTCTGTAGGCAAGGACGAAGGGGTCCGCCGTAAAGACGAGCTGCGTATACTGAGCTGGGTGCAACCGGCCCTGAGCGTCGCGGATCTGGAAGGGGATGTAGTGTACTCCCCTGTTGTGTTGGTACCCATGGGGTGGCGGAGTCTCCACCCGAGATTGGGAAACTGGACTGTGTTCCTCCGCCTGATATCGGCGGAGCGCGGGTCGATGAGCTTTCGGAGCATGCATTGGTCTCCCGTCCGTGTTGCATACCGGCGGGGTTTCGTCGTGAGTAACTGTGAGATGGTTCCTGTATGTGATGTGTTGGTTGAGAGGGCAATGCTCCTCTGACAGGTACCGGTCATAGTCTCGATCTTCTTGTACCTGAGCTTGGTCTTGACGGGACGGAGGTAGTGTATACCAAGGGTTTCCGAACCCACATGGGTACAGCCCAAGGGTATAGGCGGGTATGGGTACGGGTACAGAATTTGTGACCCTCACAAAACCCATACCCTTGTCACGGGTTCACGGGTTTTCACGGGTACGCTCACAGGTATGCAAGTTGCCGGTCCGGGGGTTGCTGCAACGTGTCAACAACTCTGTCCACACGTTCAACATTCAGCTTGTTGACTGTGTTTCTTTGGCCCAGGAATCCAGCTAAGTGTTTTTCTTATCCTTTAAATTACTGTAACTAGCAGCAATGCCTTTTTCTTCTAGATTCAAGTTCAAATCAGCCTGAGGTTCACCCGGTGTGCAACCATGATGCTACGACACCAACCCGGCCTTCGAGCCCCGCCGTGTCACTACGACACCAACACGGCGGCACGCATGCCTCGCCATGTCGCTACGACACTGACATGGTGGCACGCAAGCCCCGCCGTGTCGCCACGACACTGCAAGCCCCGCCACGTCACTATGATGCAACATGGCAGCACGCATCCCCCGCCGTGTCGCTACGACGCCGATGCGGCCTGCAAGCCCCGCCGTGTCACTACGACACCAACATGGCGGCACGCATGCCCCGCCGTGTCACTATGACACTGACACAGTGGCACGCAAGCCCTGCCGTGTCACCATGACACCAACGCGGCCTGCAAGCCCCACCGCGTCACTACAATGCAACACGGCGGCATGCATGCCCCACCGTGTCACATGCCCCGCCATGTTGCTACGAGCTAACGTGGCCTGCAAACCCCGCCACATCGCTACGACACCGACGCAGCCTTCAAGCTCCGCCGCGTCACTACGACACCAACACAGCGGCCCGCAAGCCCCGTTGTATCGCTACGACACTGACACAACGGCATCAAGCCTCGCCGCATCGCTACGACACCGACGTGGCCTGCAAGCCCCGCCGCATCGCTACGACATGGACGGCAAGCAGCAAGGTGAGGCATAGGATTTGTAGCTTACAAGTAGTAGTAATGTATTAAACATGCAAGCAAATAAGAGTATTTTGAGTGAACCTGTAAGTGAACCCCTGCGGGTATTCCATACCTGCTGAACCCCAGGGTACCCGTACCCTAACCCGCCAATACCCGTACCCCTGTGGATGGGTAAGGGTTTTGATAGGTACGGGTATGGGTTGAACAAATTTGACCCAAGGGTTACCCATGGAGAGCACTAGATGGAGGTTGTGTCGGGATGTAACCCGCCGGTGAAGGGGGCCGTGTATGTACGGCTGTAGGGCTTGGCGAAGGAAGGAGGGATGGTACGGGGGAAGCGCGATGACTGCCTGCTGGTTGAAGGGGCTCGGGAAGCGACACGGGTGATAGTGTCGCGGCGTCTTGTATGATGAGGGTAGGTTGGACTGAGATGGGGAGCAGGTCGTCGAGTACATAGTGCACTTGGACTGGGGATGAGGACATGAGTAATGGGAGTGTTAGGAATGGGAGATGGGGACGTCTCTTGGGAAAGCCCTAGGCTTATATGTGTTTCTCGTGCGGGGTTTGATTGTTTAAACTCCCGAATAGCTTCGTCAGCAAAGACGTCATCCTTCGAGACCCATTGGTTTTCAGAGTCAGGGTATCCGCACCACTTGACCAAATACTGCAGTTTCTTTGTCCTGCCAAACCGCTGAGAGTCTAGAATCTTCTCGACTTCGTATTCTTCTTCGCCTTCTACCAAATCTGGTGGTGGGCGCTGATAGTTTGGCCCATGTGTGGGAGTTTCGCGATAGGGGGTCAGGAGGTCTGTGTGGAATACTGGGTGGATGCTCCACTGCATGGGAAGTTCTAGACGGTAGTTGACTGTGGACATCACCTGGGTAATCTGGAATGGTCCATGCCTTCTGGGCGCAAGCTTTGTGGTTGGTTGGTTGGTACGTAGGTGGCGCCCTTCTAGCCACACGAGGTCCCCTATCTGGTATTTGGGCATGTTTCAGTGTTTGATCCAGCTCTGCTGCACTTTGATCATCAGTTCCTGGGCGCGCGTTCTAGCCTCTTTGAACTGTTTGATTCGTAGTGCTACTTGGGGAATTGGTGATGGTCAATCGGTCCAGTCCACGCGTGGGTTGTACCCCATAAGTACCTGGAAGGGGGATTCCTTGGTGGTTTCGCTTGGCCAGTTATTGTGTGTGAATTCGGCCATTGGCAGGTATTTCGTCCAGTTGTCTTGCCGTTCGTTGACCCAGAATCGCAGGTATTGTTCCAACCATTGGTTGGTGCGTTCCAATTGTCCGTCTGTGCGTGGGTGGTAGGCCGTGGAAATGTTCTGTTCTATGCCTAGGATTTTGCACAGTTCCCTTGTGAATTTGGAGGCGAATCGGGGGTCCCAGTCACTAATGATGCGTGCCGGTAATCCGAATCGGGGAAAGACATGTTTTACGTACAGGGCCGCCATGCCTTCCGCGCTTATTTCTTCTAGGCATGGGATGAATATTGCTGCTTTTGAATAGTCGTGGTCTGTCACTGTCAGTATGGAGTCGCAGTTATCCGCTTGTGGTAGTTTAGTGATGAAGTCCAGCGCTATGGTCTTGAATGGGGTTGCTTCTGGTTTTGGGAAGATGGGGTGTAGTGGCGCTCGTGTAGGGCGGTTATTAACCTTGATTCATTGGCAATCAGCGCATCCCTTGACGTAATCCTGTGTTTCTTGTCTTAGTCCGGGCCACCAGTAGTATCGTTCCACCATCTTGATGGTTCGGTTGATTCCAGGGTGTCCATGGACCGGGGGATCGTGGTGTGCTTGTATGATCCTTCGTCGTTCGTGTTGGTCCCCCGTGACTACGCGTCGTCCTTCCTTGTACCAGGTCCCCTCTATCTTCTTTAAGTGGTGGGGGTCTACCCATCTTTTGACCATTTCTTGGTTTTGGGCGTACACTGGGTTGTTCGGCTACATCTCCATTATGGTGATCGTTTCTCCCATACGGATTGGATCTTCGGTTGTGTCGATCTCGGTTGCCCTGATGAAGACGTGATCTGGGAGTACGACGACCTGTTCGTTGTCGTTTTCTCCCTGGTCGTAGTCTGGTCTCCTAGACAGGGCATCTGCTCTTCCGTTTGCCGTGCCTTTTATGTGGTGAATCTCTATGTCGTATTCAGATAGTTCGAGCACTTCCCTGGCTACTCGTCTGCTGATTTTTTGAGGGTGCCGCCAGTACAATAGGTTCATGTGGTCGGAAAATACTTTGATCTTGTGTGGTGATCCTGCAAGGTATTGTCTCCAATTTCGCAGAGCTTTTATGATGGCAAGGAGCTCTAGGTCGTAGATGTCGTAATTCCTTTCTGCGGCGTTTAGTGTGCTAGAGTAGTAGGCTATTGGGTGTTGTTTGTTGTCTGTTCCCCGTTGGAGTAGGACTGCTCCAACCGCGTATCCTGATGCGTCGACTTCCATTTCGAACTGTTTGTCTAGTTCTGGGTGTGTGAGTACCGGTTCCTCGGTTACTAACATCTTGAGTTTGTCGAATGCTTGTTGTTGTTCCGCTGTCCAGCTCCATTCCGTGTCCTTATGTGTGAGTTTGTTGTGCAGTCGGGCGTGTGTGGCAAAGTTTCGGATGAAAGCGCAGTAAAAGTTGCAGAATCCGAGGAATGATCGCACCTCTTTGATGGTTTTTGGTGTGGGCCAGTCTTTTATTCCCGCAATTTTGACAGGGTCCATGCGAATCACCCCCTTTTCAATGATTACCCCCAGGTAATCGAGGGATGAGGAGTGGAATGTGCATTTCTCCAGTTTGAGGAATAGGTCATGTTGCATGAGTAGGTCTAGTATGTCGTGTACTGCTTCCATGTGAGCTTGTTCCGTGGATGCGGTGGCGACCCCAATATCGTCCATGTATACCTGAATGATGGTACCTTTTGTTTCGTGGTACCTGATGAGGGGTTTGAATATTGCATTCATCATGGTCTGGAAGGTGGATGGGGAGTTAGTCATCCTGAAGTACATAACCAGTGGTTCGAAAAAGCCGTATTTGGTTTTAAACGCCGCTTTCTCTTGATCTCCTTCTTTGACCAGTATGTTGTTGTACCCCCATCGGACATCAAATTTGGAGAATATCCAGCCGCCGCTTAGATCTGCTATTAGCTCCGGTATCAGTGGTAGCGGGTATTGGTTTCGTATGGTCCATTTGTTGAGAGTTCTGTAGTCCTGTACTGGGCGTAGTTTTCCATCTTTCTTTTTAACGAAGAAGAATGGTGATGCGTACAGGGATTTGGAGGGTCTTATGTAGCCTTTCGCCGTTTGTTCTTCCAAGAACTCCTGTAGTGCTTTGTCTTCTTTCGGGCTCAGTGGGTATACTTTGCAGTCGAACGAGTCCGGTGCGTCTGGTTTGAGTTCAATGGCGTGGTCCCAGGGTCTTGATGGTGGGAATCGCTGGGATTCCTCTTCGCTGAATACTCTTGCATGTCGTTGGTATTCTTTGGGTATCTCCTTCTTTTCCATGTATTGTTGTGCCGATATTGCCATGTCTGTTGCTGTTGTCCGTAGGTGTGTGGGATTCCCTTCTTCTTCCAAGGTTTTGAACGCCCGGTATTTGTTGTTGTCAACTATTTGCGTAATTAGTTGTCGCAGTTCTGTCATGTCCGGTCATTTCCTCGGGTTTGTGGTTCTTATGACCACGGGGTATTGTTTGGTGTCGAGGGTTGCCGTTGCCCATTGTATCCTTGGTTGAAAGGTGGCTAGCCACGGGTACCCCATTATGAGGTCCTCCCCTCCTACATTGGTGACCAGGAATCAAATGTCTTTAAATTTTCCGTCAGTTTGCACATTTAGGTCGACACAGTGGGTGATTTTCCCCCCTTTGTTGTGTGTCCCATCTATGTTCCAGATGTTGCGGGGTCGTTCTAGTTCTTTTGTTCCTAGGTGCATTCTTTTGATGAAGTCTGGATGTATGAAGTTGTCCGTGACTCCGGAGTCCACTAATGCTTTTCTTTCGGCCATGAAGTTACTCGTTTGAATCGAAACTGGAATGTGCATCGATCGATAGCGCGTTATGAACGACAAGTTACAATTAACTGCCCTCACCCAGGCCGTTGGGTTCAGGTGCTTGGAAAATCCTGGCTCCCTGCCATATTTCTTGTGAACATCTCTCTCCCTTCCTCTGGTAGTTCTGCGATTCTCCCCATTATATCCTCAACCTGTTGTTGGGAGGTAGACCTGCGACTGATTTGTGTGGGTTCGTCAAGGTCGATGAGGGGTTCCCCTACTACACTCGGTGGAGTGGTGGGTATTTCCTCGATGTAATGTACGCACCTCATCCTTGCGGTGGTCCCTGGCACGCCTGGTGAGGCTGCTGACATTCCCATGAGAAGTGACCCTTCTTGCCACAGTTATAGCAAGTTATGTCCCTTGTGTTAAAGACGCCTTGTCCTCCTCTTCCTCTGGTGAGGAACCCTCCTCTTGGTGCGAACGGGGGTCTTCCCTGAGTGTAGTTCCTCCACTCCTGTGCATTGTTGGGGTTGGCTTCGTCTGATCCCGCGACTCTGGTGCAGACTCTTCCTGGTGTGGTGTCCATTGTGTCGGGGTGGTTGCGGTACTGTTGCCATCCGGTTGGTTGGTTTTGCCTTTGGGGTGGTTGGAACCTCATAGGCTGCTGCGTTGGCCTGGGGCGTTGGGATGCCTGCTGTCTTCCGAACCCGTCGACGCGTGCCTTCATGTGGAGGTATCGTTTCTGCTGTTCTATTACCGCCGTTTTCCACTGGTGGTATGTTTTTGGGCTGTGGAATTGATATGCGTTGCGATAGAGGTCCATTGGTATTCCTCTCGTAAATTTGTTGAGTACCAGGGGGTCGTCCAGTCGGTAATCAGCTTGTCGAACTAATTTCTCGAATGAGGTTACGTAGCTGTCTATATCGCTGCCCGTCATTTTGAATCCCCAGTCTAGATCCAGTCTGGCACGTTCTTGTTCCATATTATCCCAGAACTGTTGTTTAAAGGCCAGTTCGACTGCCGTCCACAACCATGGGTCGTTTTTGTCGGGTCGGGTTTCGAGCCATCTTTGTGTTTCGGTGGTCCATTCATCCACTAGGTTGCCTTGGATGTATGTGAGGAACATCATGGCTTTGATGTATGGTGTTTGCATGCTCCTGTTGGCTGTGTTGACCCCCGCAAATCGGTTCCATTGCGCGAGGAATGCTTGTGCTTTGTCTCGATCACCTGCGAATATGGGGGGTTCTTTCCTGATGAATTTGTCGGTGGTATGGGGGATGCCTGTGAATCCGGTGGCTGGCATGCCCGTTCCATCGTCTCCTGGGTGATCTCCTCCTCCTCCTCTGTCTGCGGGGTCTCCTCCTGGTGGTCCTTCTTTGGAGGTTTGGGGTGGTTGCTCTTGTGGAGTGAAGAGTGCTGTGCGAACTTGTACAGGTTCTTGGGTGATAGTGGTCGTCATGGTAGTTGGGATAGATCTGGCGATTTGCTTCAATAGTTCTTCGTCGTTCTCGTTTGCGAAGATGTTGATATCTTCTGGGTTGCTTGCAAGTGATGGTGACTGTGCTGGAGTCTTGGGTGTAGGGGACCGAGCTGGTTCTTCTTCTTGTCCGTCGATTAGGCCCCACTGGTCTCTGGTTACCACGTTGTTGACTGTGATATCAAGGTTGAGGCTAGTGGTTGTGGGTTGTGTTATCTGGTATTTGTTGTGAAGGTCGTCCCACTTGATCTCCGTCCAGCAGGTGTTTTCGAAGTTGAATTCTACAGGTATGATCTGTTGTTGGCCTTGTCTGTTATAGTAATAGGTCACGTAGCCTGGGTCCTCCGCGTCGTCTTTCCAAAATGCAGATTCCAAATATCTCTTTGGTACGTTTCGATCTCCTCTTCTGTTGATGTGGTAGGGCCTGAACAGTACCCAGTAGTCTTTGGTTGTTTTGAGATTGGCCACGATGGATCTTGGTCTTAATGTTACGTCTACCACGGACGTATGCCTGACTTAGGCTTGCTGCTGTGTGGCGAATCTAACGAGAGGGTAGAAGAGGCGATTGACTCTGCTCTGCGGGTAGAATGAGGGGTGTGGGAACAACTCTCCTGCTAAACCTCTGTATCCGTGGAGGTCGTCTCCTTGCTGTAGTCCGATAGGCGGGGTGTCTGATATCTCAAGCTCGTCCCAGGTGGTGTGATCAACGATATAGAGAGTGCAATAAGGGGACACCACGCGTTCATTCTGGTATAGGAATACTTTGTGGTAGATGGCATCGAGAGGGTAGTCCACTGTCCACGAAGGGAATGTTGGGATAAGTCACAGGGGACCCCTTTGGTCTTTAGGGGTATGCTGGACGACTCACTTAAGGGGGAGATCCCTATAGAGCAGGAGAAGGCAGTGGTATTGGAAGAAGACCAAGATGCCATTCTTGGTCTTTACCCTACTCTATTTATACAGATACGCGCGGGCTTTCAAGCGCCGCTTTGATAAGTACTAGCCAATAGCGTAAGTAGCTCGAACCCTAGTACTGCTATCCTAGTATGAGTCACCACGAGTCATGATCTGATCCGCTTATCGTACACAATCACATGTGCCGGAGCTTACCCGGCTGACTGATCCTACAAGTCCATGACGATATACTGCTGACGCGGTGCCATACCCTTGACGTCAGTGTCCACTTCCGGTCCAGATGCAACACATGCACCCCGACCCAGCGTGCAAAGCCACCAACCCCGTCACTGTGACGCCACAACACGGCGCACAAGACTACAACCCGCCACCGCCATCCCACCACCACACACCCCAACACGGCGTCCAACACCACAACCACCAACCCACCGCCAAGATGTGGCAACACGATGCAATGCAGCATGCAAGGCTACAACCTGCCACTGCAAACCCACTGCCATGCACCCTGATACGGCGCCCAACACCGCAACTGCCAACCCACTGCCACAGCACCACAGACGATGCTCAAGACTCCGCGACCGCCAACCTGCTATGCTGCCATGGCTCATACCCACACCACACCACGACTCCATGGCCACACCTTTAGTGCTTTGAGGTCCAGTCACAATGACCAGACTAGGACTGGGACTGGACTGGACTGTGACCAGTCCAATAGGACCTTTGGTCTCGGTTACAGCCCCATTGGGCATTTCCGGTCCGCGGTCCTGTGTTATTGCCCAATTTCAAGGGACCAGGCCAGAACCAGTTGGGACTGGTCTAGGACTGGTCTTTTGCACACCAAGTCACAAGGCTGTGCACTCAATTCAAACAACCTTTATAAAACAACTTTGATGTACAGTTACAATAAGCTACTACTGTACTTGTATGCTAAGTCCATAGCGGTGGGACGCTGTGTCGGTGTCGTGGGGGCGTGGCACCACGTTGGTGTCATGGGGGCACAGCACCAGGTTGTTGTTGTGGGGGCACGGCACCGTGTCGGCGTCGCAGGGGCACGGTGCCGGGTTGTTGTCGTGGGGGTGTGGCACCACGTCAGTGTCGTGGAGGCACGACACTGCGTTGGTGTTGAAAGATCGTGACCCCACATCGGTGTCGTGGGGGCATGGCGCCAGGTTGGTGTCGTGAGGGTGCGGCACTGCGTCAGCGTCGTGGGGTCACAATGCTGCGTTGGTGTTGTGGGGGTGCCGCATTGCTGTCGTGGCATTGCAGTGCTGCATCGTCGTGGGGGCGTGGCACCACATCAGTGTTGTGGAGGCACGACACTGCATCGGTGTTGAAAGATCACGACCCCATGTTGGTGTCATGGGGGTGTGGCACTGGGTTGGTGTTGTGAGGGTGTGGCACCGCGTCAGTGTCGTGGGGTCACGACGCTGCATTGGTGTTGTGGGGGTGCCACATCGCTGTCATGGCGTTGCAGTGCTGTGTCGGTGTCGTAAGATCACAGCCCCACATTGGTGTTGTAGGGGCGTGGCACCGCGTTGGTGTCGTGGTGTCATGGTGCCAAGCGTGTTTGAAACCTAGAAAGGAAATAAAGATATTGTAGTCAGTTATGGGTTTAAAAGAGAGAAAAAAGAGAGAACTTAGCTTGGGGGTTCAATTCAGTACACGAGTACTGAGTGCGCTGAGGGATGGATGTTGGCAACCTGCGTGCCCGCAAAAACCTGCCATCATGGACAAACAACAACACACACCACCTCGCATTGACTCTATGCCTGGCAGGCTCAGGCTCTACGCATTTTAGCATCTGTTCCTAACTTCCCTTGTTATCTTTCCTTAGCACACTTTCTGGTATATCGCCCATGTAATCACCACATTTACTACAGTCAAGTAATAGTATAGACTTCCCCCTTCAGATTTCGGAGTTTTGACTGAAGCTCACGCTTTGTGTCCCCCAGCATGCCACACTTATCTGCAGCCCAAGCGACTTCAATCCGACACGTCTCCGACCCAGCAGCCACACATACAAAGTCTCACGCCATGCCAAAGCGTGCACGATCATTTGTGACCACCCTCATTCCCTGGCCTCCCCTTTCTGTTCCCAACCCTCCTGACCTTGTCACACTCACACGCAGCCCTATCCCTTCTGTTACGTCTACCACGGACGTATGCCTGACTTAGGCCTCTCGGGGTGTGGCGAATCTAACGAAAGGGTAGAAGAGGCGATTGACTCTGCTCTGCGGGTAAAAGGCGGGGTGTGGGAATAACTCTCCTGCTAGTCCTCGATATCCGTGAATGTCTTCGCCTTGCTGAAGTCCTGGGGGTGGGGTTGGTGATAGCTCGAGTTCATCCCACTCTGGATGATCGATGGTGTAGAGGACGCAGTAGGGGGATGCTACGCGTTCGTTGAGGTATAGGTAGACTTTGTGACAGATAGCGTCGAGGGGGTAATCCACTTTGCCCACGAAGGGAACGTTGGGATAAGTCACAGGGGACCCCTTGGTCTCGGGGGTATGCTGCACAACTCACTTAAAGGGGGAGAACCCTACTAGAGCGAAGAACTGGTGGTGGTATTGGAAGAAGACCAAGATGCCATTCTTGGTCTTCACAGCTCTCTACTTATACAGTTACGCACGGGCTTTCAAGCGCCGCTCCAATCCGTACTAGCCAATAGCGTAAGTACCGTGAACCCTAGTATCGCTATCCTAGTATGAGTCACATTCCGAGTCATGATCCGATCCGTTATCGTACACAATCACATGTGCCGGAGCTTACCCGGCTGACTGATCACAAGTCCATGACGATATACTGCTGACGTGGTGTCATACCCTTGACGTCAGTGTCCACTTCCGGGCCGATCGTAACATCACCCCCTTTTCAGGATCGGGCCCCAGACCGACCACGCTCCAAGACCTCCCTTATGGTGGCGATTCGCTGCCCCTCCTCCGCTCCAGGACGGTAAGAGTCCCTCTCGTCCTCGATGCGCTTGATGGCGTTCGCGCGCTCTAGGCGCAGTACGCACTGTCGTCGGGTGATCCCGATCCTCTCAAGCTCCTCCACCTTTTTGCGCAACTCCTCCTCCTTGGCGGCATACCCCGCCTGGAGACATCGGTAGCGGTGTATCTCCGCCGTCACCGAGAGGTCTTTCATGCCCAGGAGGGCGGCGTCGACGGATTCGCGATAGCTGCTGTCCTGATCTAAGAAGATCAAGTCGTCGTCGGTGTAGGGTGCGGGGCTCGGATGGTCGTAATCGGGCGCGGCATGTACGGACTTCCCGTACTGCTGGTCGCTGCCCTGTCGGTAGGCGAGGACGAAGGGGTCCGCCGTAAAGACGAGCTGCGTATAGCGAGCTGGGTGCAGCCTCCCCTGAGCGTCGCGTATCTGGAACGGGATGTGATGGACTCCCCTGTTGTGTTGATACCCGTGGGGTGGCGGAGTTTCCACCCGAGATCGGGAAACTGGACTGTGTTCCTCCGCCTGGTATCGGCGGAGCGCGGGTCGAGAAGCTTTCGGAGCACGCATTGGTCTCCCGTCGGTGGTGCATACTGGCGGGGTTTCGTCGTGAGTAACTGTGAGGTGAGTCCCATACGTGATATGGCGATTGATCGGGCAATGCTCCTCCGACAAGTACCGGTTGTACTCTCGATCTTCTTGTACCGTAGCTTGGTCTTGACGGGACGGAGGTCGCGTCGGGACGTAACCTTGCGCCGAAGAGGCCCGTGAATGTACGGCTGTAGGGCTTGGCGAAGGAAGAAGGGATGGTACGGGCGAAGAGGTACGACTGTTTGTTGGTTGAAGGGACTGGGGAACCAACATGGGTGACAGTGCTGGGGCGTTCTGTACGATGAGGGATGGCTGGACTGAGATGGGGAGTAGGTCGTCGAGGACATAGTGTACTTGGACTGGGGATTGGGTCATGAGTGTGAGGAGTGGAGAGGGAAGGAGATGGGGACGTCTCTTGGGTTTTCCCTGTGCTTATATGCACTTCTCTAGCGGGGTTCAAATGTTTGAACTCCCTTATCGCTTCATCGGCGAAGACGTCATCCTTCGAGACCCATTGGTTATCGGAGTCTGGGTATCTGCGCCACTTTACCAAATACTGCAGTTTCTTGGTTCTGCCGAACCGCCGAGAGTCTAGAATCTTCTCGACTTCGTATTCTTCTTCTCCCCCTACCAATTCCGGTGGTGGGCGCTGATAGTTGGGGCCATGTGTGGGAGTTTCTTTGTATGGCGTCAGAAGGTCTGTATGGAATACGGGGTGGATGCTCCACTGCGTGGGAAGTTCTAGGTGGTAATTGACTGCGGACATCACCTGAGTAACCTTGAACGGGCCGTGTCTTCTGGGCGCAAGCTTGGTGGTTGGTTGGTTGGTACGTAGGTGGCGTCCCTCTAGCCATACCAAGTCTCCAATTTGGTACTTGGGCGTATCTTTGTGTTTGATCCACCCCTGCTGTGCTTTGATCATCAGTTCCTGGGCGCGCGCTCTAGCCTCTCTGAATTGTTTCAGGCGTAGTGCTACTTGAGGTATCGGCGAGGGACGGTCCGTCCAGTTGGCTCGCGGGTTGTATCCCATAAGGAGGTTGAAGGGTGATTCCTTTGTCGCTTCGTTGGGCCAGTTATTGTGCGTGAATTCTGCCATTGGGAGGTATCTGGTCCAGTCGTCCTGTCGTTCGTTGACCCAGAATCTGAGATACTGTTCCAGCCACTGGTTGGTGCGTTCCGATTGGCCATCCGTGCGAGGGTGATAGGCCGTGGAGATATTCTGTTCGATGCCTAGTATCTTGCATAGTTCTCTTACGAACTTGGAGGCGAATCGGGGGTCTTGGTCACTGATGATGCGCGACGGTAGTCCGAATCGGGTGAATACGTGTTTTACGTACAGGGCTGCGGTTCCTTCTGCCGTGATTTCCTCCAGGCATGGGATGAATATTGCTGCTTTGGAGCAGTCGTGGTCTGTTACCGTCAGTATTGAGTCGCATCCCTCCGATTGTGGTAATTTGGTGATGAAGTCGAGCGCTATGGTTTGAAACGGGGTTGCTTCTGGTTTTGGGAATATTGGTTGTAGCGGGGCCCGCGTGGGTCGAGTATTGACTTTGATCCACTGACAGTCAGCACATCCCTTGACGTAATCCTGGGTTTCCTGCCGTAGACCCGGCCACCAGTAGTATTGTTCCACCATTTTGATTGTTCGGTTGATCCCTGGGTGTCCGTGTACCGGTGGATCGTGGTGCACTTGAATGATGCGCCGTCGTTCGTGTAGGTCTCCTGTCACTACGCGTCTTCCGTCTTTGTACCATGTCCCTTCGATCTTTTTGAGTTTGTGCGGGTCTACCCATTTCTTGATCGTTTGCTCTTCCTGGGTGTACACCGGATATGTTGTTCCCATCTCCACGGTGTCGATTGTTGTTCTTGTGCGAGTGGGATTTTCTGTGGTGTCGATGACGTTTGCTCGGACGAAGATGTGGTCTGGTAGCACCGTGACGTGTTCGTTGTCGTTTTCCCCTTGGTTGTAGTCCGGTCGTCGTGATAGTGCGTCTGCTCTGCCATTTGCTGTGCCTTTAATGTGGTGAATTTCGACGTCGTATTCCGACAGTTCCAGTACTTCCCTTGCTACTCGTCTGCTAATCTTTTGTGGAGATCTCCAGTATAACAAGTTCATATGGTCGGAGAAGACTTTGATCTTGTGTGGTGATCCGGCGAGGTATTGTCGCCAGTTGCGTAGAGCTTTTACGATTGCGAGGAGTTCCAGGTCGTAGATGTCGTAGTTCCTTTCGGCTGTGTTTAGGGTGCTTGAGTAGAATGCGACGGGGTGTCGTTTGTTGTTCGCATCTCGTTGGAGGAGTACCGCTCCTACTGCGTATCCTGAGGCGTCTACTTCCATTTCGAACTGTTTGTCTAGTTCCGGGTGTTTGAGTACCGGTTCGCTTGTTACTAGGCTCTTGAGTTTGTCGAACGCTTGTTGTTGTTCCGTTCCCCATTGCCATTCCGTGTCTTTTCGAGTTAGCTTGTTGAGGGGTCGTGCATGCGTGGCAAAATTTCTGATGAAGGCATGGTAGAAATTACAGAATCCTAGGAATGATCGTACTTGCTTTACGGTTTTTGGGGTTGGCCATTCTTTGATGCCTGAAATTTTGACGGGGTCCATGCGGATCACCCCCTTTTCAATGATTACCCCCAGGTAATCGAGGGAAGAGGAGTGAAAGGTGCATTTCTCTGGTTTCAGGTATAGGTTGTGTTGTTCCAGTAGGTCCAGTATGTCGTGTACTGCTTCAGTATGCGCTTGTTCCGTTGAGGCCGTTGCGACTCCGATGTCGTCCATGTATACCCGGATTATCGTCCCTTTGGTTTCGTGGTATTCGATGAGGGGTTTGAATATGTGATTCATCATCGTTTGAAACGTGGATGGAGAGTTTGTCATTCCGAAGTACATCACTAGTGGTTCGAAGAACCCGTGTTTGGTTTTGAACGCCGCTTTTTCCTGGTCTCCGTCTTTGATCAGTATGTTGTTGTACCCCCATCGTACGTCGAATTTGGAGAATATCCATCCGCCGCTTAGGTCTGCAATTAGTTCGGGGATTAGTGGGAGTGGGTATTGGTTGCGTATGGTCCATTTATTTAGGGTTCGGTAGTCCTGTACTGGGCGTAGTTTTCCGTCCTTCTTTTTGACAAAGAAGAAAGGGGATGCGTATGGAGATTTGGAGGGTCGTATGTACCCTTTTGCCAGTTGTTCGTCCAGGAACTCTTTCAATGCCTTGTCCTCTGCTTGGTTTACCGGGTATATTTTGCAGTCGATAGTGTCCGGTGCGTCAGGTTTGAGTTCTATGGCGTGGTCCCATGGTCGTGAAGGGGGGAATCGGTGGGATTCTTCTTCGCTGAATACTTTTGCGTGTCTTTGGTATTCTGCGGGTATTTCCTTCTTTTCCGTGTATTGTTGCGCCGATATTGCCATTTCTGTTGCCGTAGTTCGGAGGTGTGTCGGGAGTGATTCCTCCTCTAGTTCCTGGTATTTTTGGTTGGCGGTTTCGTCCGTATACTGAGTGATGAGTCGTTGTATTTCGGTGAGGTTTAGGCGTCGGGGGTTCGTTGTTCGTAGTATGATGGGGTATTGCTTAGTGTCTAGGGTGGCCGTTGCCCATTGAATCCTGGGTTGGAACATGGCTAGCCAGGGGTATCCTAGTATGAGGTCTTCTCCTCCTACGTTGGTGACTAGGAATCGGATGTCTTTCTGTTTTCCGTCAGTTTGGATGTTTAGGTCTATGTAGTGGGTGATTTCCCCCCTTTATTGTGTGTTCCGTCTATGTTCCAGATGTTTCGTGGGCGTTCTAGTTCTTTGGTTCCTAGACGCATTCTCTTGATGAAATCCGGGTGTATGAAGTTGTCTGTTGCCCCGGAGTCGACTAGTGCTTTCTTTTCGGCCATAAAGTAACTCGTGCGGATCGAAACTGGAACATGCATAGATCGATAGCGCGTTATGAACGATGAGTTACAATTGACTGCCCTCACCCAGGCCGTTGGGTTCAGGCGTCCTGAAAATCCGGATTCCCTGCCATATTTCTGGCGAACATTTCTCTCCCTTCCTCCTCTAGGTTTGCGATCCTGCCCATTATGTCCTCTACCCGTTGCTGGGAGGTGGTGCCGCTGTTTGCTTGTGCGGGCTCGTCGAGGTTAATGAGTGGTTCCCCTACGACGCTCTGTGGAGCGGAGGGTACTTCCTCAATGTAGGCGGTTCTTCCTTGGAGCGTTCCGCGGTTGCGCGGTTGGCGTGGCTGCGTGCATTCTCGTGAGAAGTGACCTTTCTGGTTGCAGTTGTAGCAGGTGACGTCCCTGCTGTTGAATATTCCTCGTCCTCCACGTCCTCTGCTCAGGAACCCTCCTCGAGGTGTAAATGGCGGTCGTCCTTGAGTGTAGTCTCTCCACTCTTGGGGGTTGTTAGGGTTTGCTTCTTCTGATCCTGCGACTCTAGCGCGAATTCTTCCTGGGGTAGTGTCCATTGCGTCTGGGTGGTTGCGGTATTGCTGCCACCCTTGCTGCCTTGTGGGGGGTTGGAAACGCGCTGGTTGTCCTTGCTTGGGGCGTGCATTGACTTGTGGCTGTCTTCCAAATCCGTCCGTTCTGGCCTTCATGTGGATGTAACGCTTCTGTTGCTCGATGGCTGCGTTCTTCCACTGTTGGTAGTTGTGGGGGCTGTGGAACTGGTATGCGTTTCGGTAGAGGTCCATCGGTAGTCCTCTGGTGAATTTATCCAGGACTAGGGGTTCGTCTAGACGGTAGTCAGCCTGTCGGACCAGTTTCTCGAATTTAGTGACGTAGCCGTCTATGTCGGTTCCCGTCATTCTGAACCCTTTGTCTAGTTCCAGTCGGGCCCTCTCTTGTTCCATATTGTCGCGGAATTGTCGTTTGAAGGCCAGTTCTACTCCAGCCCATAGCCATGTGTCGTGGCGGTCTATGTGACCGTCGAGCCATTTCTGGGTTTCTGTGGTCCATTCGTCGACTAGTGGTCCTTGGATGTAAGTGAGGAACATCATTGCTTTGACGTAGGGGATTTGCAGGCTTCGATTTGCGAAGTTGACTCCTACATATCGTTTCCACTGGGTGAGAAACACTTCTGCTTTGTCGCGATCTCCGGTAATACTGCTGGTTCTTTTCCTATGAACTTGTCGGTGGTCGCGTTGTTGGGGATTTGCGCGATGTTGATGGGTTGTCCTTCGTCGTCTCCTCCTCCTCCTCCTCCATGGCCTCCGTCTTCTGGGTTTCCTCCCGGAGGTCCAGGATTTTCTGGTTCTTTGAACAGTGCTGTCCTGCCGTGGGTCTCCTGTGTGATCGTTTGAGACATGTTGGTGGGGATGGACTTAGCGATTTCCTCTAGGGTAGTTTCTTCTGTCTCGTCCTTGATGATCCGAATTTCTTCGGGGTTGCTTGCGAGTGAGGGGGACGGTGCTGGGGTCTTAGGTGTGGGAGATCAGGCTGGTTCTTCTTCTTGTCCGTCGATGATACCCCACTGGTCTCTGGTTACTACGTTGTTGACTGTGATGTCGAGGTTGAGACTGGAGGTTGCGGGTCGTGTGATTTGGTATTTGTTGTGGAGGTCGTCCCACTTGATTTCGGTCCAACAGGTGTTCTCGAAGTTGAACTCTACTGGTATGATCTGTTGCTGATTCTGTCGGTTATAGTAATAGGTGACGTAGCCTGGATCTTCCGCGTCGTCTTTCCAAAATGCGGATTGTAGGTATCTTTTGGGTACGTTCCGTTCTCCCCTTCTGTCGATGTGGTAGGGCCTGAATGGTACCCAGTAGTCTTTGGTTGTCTGAAGATTGGCCACGATGGATCTTGGTCTTAATGTTACGTCTACCACGGACGTATGCCTGACTTAGGCCTCTCGGGGTGTGGCGAATCTAACGAAAGGGTAGAAGAGGCGATTGACTCTGCTCTGCGGGTAAAAGGCGGGGTGTGGGAATAACTCTCCTGCTAGTCCTCGATATCCGTGAATGTCTTCGCCTTGCTGAAGTCCTGGGGGTGGGGTTGGTGATAGCTCGAGTTCGTCCCACTCTGGATGATCGATGGTGTAGAGGACGCAGTAGGGGGATGCTACGCGTTCGTTGAGGTATAGGTAGACTTTGTGACAGATAGCGTCGAGGGGGTAATCCACTTTGCCCACGAAGGGAACGTTGGGATAAGTCACAGGGGACCCCTTGGTCTCGGGGGTATGCTGGACAACTCACTTAAAGGGGGAGAACCCTACTAGAGCGAAGAACTGGTGGTGGTATTGGAAGAAGACCAAGATGCCGTCTTGGTCTTCACAGCTCTCTACTTATACAGTTACGCGCGGGCTTTCAAGCGCCGCTCCAATCCGTACTAGCCAATAGCGTAAGTACCGTGAACCCTAGTATCGCTATCCTAGTATGAGTCACATTCCGAGTCATGATCCGATCTGTTATCATACACAATCACATGTGCCGGAGCTTACCCGGCTGACTGATCACAAGTCCATGACGATATACTGCTGACGTGGTGTCATACCCTTGACGTCAGTGTCCACTTC